>JAKSZT010050675.1:1023549-1275282 GCA_026826555.1 Tolypeutes matacus | reverse complement strand
TATAATATAATATAATATAATATAATATAATATAATATAATATAATAATATAACATAACATAACATAACATAACATAACATAACATAACATAACATAACATAACATAACATAACATAACATATCATATCATATCATATCATATCATATCATATCATATCATATAATATAATATAATATAATATAATATAATATAATATAATATAATATAATATAATATAGTATAATATAATATATCTCCTGTATACCTGTAGGCAATACAGCTTTGTGAGTACCAGCTGCTTTTATATTCAGTATGTCATGCAACTCTGCAATTAGAAAAGAGATATTGTTAAAAAAGAAAAGAAAAGAAAAGAAAAGAAAAGAAAAGAAAAGAAAAGAAAAGAAAAGAAACGAGATATTGTCAAACATTTTCTGTTGGTAACTTATACACAACTCAAAATCTCTCATTTTTACCATTAATTTGCTACAAGAAATTATCTGATCTATATGCTGCCTTTTTTTCTGATACTCTTGAAAATGATGGAAAAAGCATGGAATTTGAAATTAGACAGATTAGATCCAAGTTTTCTGTCTTTGATTTTGGGTTGGTCATTTAACCTTTTTGAGTATATTTTCCTTCATCTGTAAAATAGGAATAATCATGATGATAATACTTATCTTGGAACAAATTCTGTAAGTGTTGTGTGAGAGATATGGTAAAAATGTTTTAAAGTAATAAAAAAAAGGCTTTTGAGAAAATTATAATCTTTGTTTTAGATCATTTTCTGTCTGAAATTATATGCCTGTTTACCTCTGTGTTCTTTACTGTATAGATGATGAGATTTAACATGGGAACGACAAGGTTAGAGAATATTGCTATGATTTTATCCTTGGAGAAGATAACTATTAGACAAAGATACATAAAAATACAGGACACAACAACAAGACAACTGTGACATGGGAGCTGCTTATAGAGAGGACCTTTTTTCCTCCATGCAGATCTGTAAGTCTTCAAGGAATACAGGATGACAACATAAAATAACAGCAATATTAAAGGTGACCACTGGAGTTACTCCACAATTGGCAGCTACCAAGGGGCCAGTGAGGAAAGTGTCATTGCAGGCACATTGCATCAGGATGGGATATCATACATGAAATGTCCCATGATGTTTCATCCCCCTAATGGGAGCCAGAAGGTGACTAGAACCTGTCCTATAGTGCAGAAAGCACACAGTCTAAAATATCCTCACCAGGAGGAAGCATGTGCAGTGGTTCATGAAGCTCACTTAGTGCAGAGATCTGCAGATGTCAATATAGCCATCACAGTCCATGAACACGAGAAGAACAACCTCAGAATGCCAGGAAACTCAAAAAAGAGCTGTGCCATGCAGCCACTGAAGGAGATGGCTTTTGTCTGAAAGAGTATGTCAGCTAGAATTTTAGGAATTATCAAAGAGAAATAGCATGCATCTATCAAAGACATGAAGGAAGATATATATTGCTGACTCCAAAGTCTGACTGCAGATTTTGATACCCACAATAATGAGGCTACTCTTGATGGTGACCATGTACATGATAAGTAAGACCCTGCATAGAATTCTCTGTGCCTGAGGAATCTGCATAAGTCCTTTTAGAATGAGTTCAGTCATGAACATCCTGTCTTCTTTAGTTTCAATGCTGATTAGTTACTCATAGTGAGGCATTCACATTCTTAATAGCAAGATAGTGGGCATTTTATATTTTGGATATTCAGAGAAACCCAAAGCATTTTAATAGTATAAGTAGTTTTATTCCATGCTGTGCCAGAAGAGAAGAAACATGCTGCTTTTTCTATTTTTACAGAATGATATTAGAATGAGCCTTTGAAACTACTTAATTAAGTTTCTTAAATGGAGGCTGGAATCCCTTCTGCCACACCTTCTGAATGGTCACTGGGTCTTTGCTGCAGGACATCTAGGCACAGAGAGTTCACCTTTTAATAAATGTGATTCCTTCTAAACCAGTGAGAAATATTAGAACAATTTCTGAAATTAAAAATTTTAAATCAGCACACACCATGCAGAACTGTGTGGGAGAGAGTGTGGTCTATGGTGTGAACTGTGGTCTATGGTTGGTGGCAAGGCCCCAGGATGTGTAAGTCCATTGAGGGTGGTGGGCCACACTTGTGGGAGATGTTTGTGTCAGATGTGGTGGGAGGTGTGGGAGGTGAGCAACGTGGAAATCCCAGTGGGTTCCATGTAATATTTTGGGTAACCTAAGTACCTCTTAAAATATATTTATATATATATATAAATAACATTTTTGTAAGCAAATGCACATATATGCATATATATTTATATATCACTTTGCAAATGTTGGTATGTATTGTGAAAATTTTGATTTTTACCCACAATAAAAAAAAAATAAAAAATTAAAAGAAATAAAGGATTAAAAACAAAACAAAACAAATCTTTCTTCAACTATTGGTTTTGTCTCTAAAAACTATTGATATACAGACTAAGTCCAATTTGCCTCACTCTTCAATTCAAAACTCCTTTAAATATGCCCCAGAAAAGCAGGCCTGTCTCTGTCTTATTCACCTCTTTAGCCCAAGTGCTAACTTTGGTGTCTGACACATAGTGGTATTTGTGGTATCCAATGACTGTTGACTGAGTAAAAATAAAAATGTTGGAAAACTCTTACTTATTTCCCCATGTTTTCATTTTTTTCCAACTAACTCCAAAAAAGAATGCAAATGAATACACTATAGGAACATGAACTAGAAATACTCCTATCACTCCTTCTTCCCTAGGAAGTCTTTCATGGTCTACTTCCGTTCTCTGCTTCAAACAGACTGTATTTTACTCTGGCCATTTGGAAATGTGAGCTAAATGTTAGAGAGCATGGTGGGAAGGTAAGGAAATCAGGGTGTTTATTCTGCTGGTTCCCTCCTGTGGTTTGTCAAGATTGGATACCTTTAACTAAAGTAGAACCAGCTCTGTTACAGAGCCATTTCCTTCTAGATTACTATAAGCACTTTTTGTGTGTGTGTGTGTGCTGCAGCAGATATCTTTATTTATTTATTTATTTTAAATTTATTTATTTTTTATTGTGGGTAAAAATAAAAATTTTCACAATATATACCAATATTTGTAAAATGATATATAAATATATATGCATATATGTGCGTTTGCTTACAAAAATGTTATATATATATATTTTTAAGAGGTGCTTAGATTACCTAAAATATTACACAGAACCTACTCAGATTCCCATGTTCCCCACCTCCCACACCTCCCACCACATCCCACACAAACATCTCCCACAAGTGTGGCCCATCATCCTCAGTGGACTTACACATCCTATAAGCACTTCTACCCCTGGTTTTCTCAAGCTTTGTTGTGTTAATTGTTTCCCACACTTGCTATCCCTGGGGTACTTTCTCATCCTTTTTTAGTTTCCTCAGGTCTTTCCATATCTGGATAAATGATCTTCACTAACTCTTTTACTCTCTCCCTGTGAGTAAATTTCTTATCAGGACTACAAAGATACAGAAAGTTTGTAGTTTGTACTTTTCTTTTGTTAAAAAAAAAAGTAGAAATAAATGTGAGAAGAGTTTTCACTTTTCACTTTTGTTAATTTATTTTATTTTAAAAATCATCTGTACTTTATTTGGATATTGTTACATAATTTTATCTTCTGTTAGAGAAAAAACTGTGAAAGACTGAAATGTAACAAAATGTTTACTAGGTGTCTTCTATGAAAACTTAGTTATTACTTAGCCCCCTCTCACTGAGGTTACATGGTTCTATGGGATTTGTAATTTGCACTGTCTTTGAGCTATTTTGGTTTGAGTTCTTTATATCATAGAAAACTGATAATAATGCAAATAATTCTTGTTCATAGAAATACAATTGCTGTCTGCTGGAGTTTCAATTGATTTTCCTCAAGCATTGTGGCAAGCAGGCATCTATTTATAAATTCATTACTGCATCTCTGAAAGAGCAATAATATGTGTGGTACATTGGATTTTCCTCTAAACTGATTATAATGTCACACTGTTTCTCTTATTAAATAATGGGTTAAATACAAACTCTGTCATGTGTTCATTTTAAAGTTGCATGAGTCAGAGTTTACCTTTTTTTAAAAATTATTTTATCTGTGGGTATGACAATTACTAAGAGAGATAAATTAAAAGGCTCACAAAAATCCAGACCCTATTTCCCTCTGTTAATTCACCATGGCTTTTTCCATTTTATTTTGTTTGAGATTTGTTTATATTTAACCCATTTATAAAAATCTCCTTTCAAACTTGCTTTTATTTTAAATAAAAACAAAATATGATGCTAAGGAACAATTTTTTAGCCTCCCAAATTCACTCCCATCTAGATTTATAATCTACTAAAAATACACTTCCACACACACACAAACACACCATACCAGATATCACAATATACCCCACCACACCAGATTCATTGGTTAATGCTGGCATTGGGAAGA
The DNA here is from genome assembly GCA_026826555.1 of Tolypeutes matacus. NCBI lineage: Eukaryota > Metazoa > Chordata > Mammalia > Cingulata > Chlamyphoridae > Tolypeutes > Tolypeutes matacus. Next base: position 1,270,823 of record JAKSZT010050675.1, on the reverse strand, counting down.
CAGAGGCAGAATTTGTTACCCGTGATTAGAGTTTTAACATAACATCACATGTAATTTTCTGGCATCAAGAAATAGTCTTACTGGGGAAGATGGTGATGGACTAACAGACAGAGATGAATGCTTTCACAAAAATAATGGCGAAAGAGCCAAAAGCTGTCTGATGGATGTGCTTTGGGGTTCAGCCTACCAGGCCAGTGATACACAACTCCCAGAAGAGTGAGGGCTAGAGAGACAAAGAAGCTGAAATGGTAAACATGAGTTACCAAGCCCCTGTGGCAGCTGGGAAAGGCTCTCCTACCCCAGCCCCAAGATATTAAGTGGGGGTAAAACCCCTGGCTTGCTGCAAATGACTGAGAGGGGAACAGACATCTTCCTTCTTGTCAGCTGTTTCAAGGGGAAAAGGAGGGGAGGTCAGGGTGTTTTTCTTCAGTGAATTTGTCCAGCAGAGCCTGCTTTGAATCTCAGATCTGGAGATTCAATACAGGAACACAGGAAAGCTGAGAATGAAACACCTGCTTGGAAAGTTGCATTGACTAGCACCATCTGCTGGCCAGTCTGGAAATTACATGGAAAAGAAAACTGTTCACATTCTCTGTATCCAAACCATGTGAGAAAATCTGCACTTCACTAGTGAGTCCCTGGCCCAATTTTGAACACTTAAACTGGGAAATTTTAAAGACTGAGAATAGTTGAACCAAGTATCAAAAAAGAGCTGTGGAAAAAAACATTAGGCAAGAGAGAGAAATTGGCTATCAGAGTAAATACACCAACATATTCAGATGCTTAAACATCAGCAAAAAATTACAAGTTATACTAGGAGACAGGAAGAGATGGCCCAGTCAATAGAACAAGCTAAATCTCCTGAAGAGATACAGGATTTAAGACAATTAGTGATAACCACACAACTCTGCTAAATCAAAGAATTTATAGAAAATATGACTAAAGAAGTAAAGGATATTAAGAAGACACTGGCAGAGCATAAAGAACAATTTGAAAGCCTGCAAAGAAAAATAACGGACCTTATATCAATCAAAGACATGGGGGATGAGATTAAAATTACATTAGAGGCACATAGGAGCAGATTTGAATTGCTTGAAAATAGAATCAGTGGCTTTGAAGGCAGAACATTTGAACTGGAAGAGACAGAACAGATAGAGAAAAAAATGGAAAAAATGGAATGGAGTCTGAGGGAATTGAATAACAACACAAAATGCACAAACATGCACATTATTGTTGTCCCAGAAGGAGAAGAGAATGGAAAAGGAGCAGAAAGAATATTTGAGGAAATAATGACTGAAAACTTCTTAACCCTTATGAAGGATGTAAATATGACTATCCAAGAAGGACAACATAAACAGAATAAATCCAAATAGACCTACTCCCAAGACAAGTACTATTCATAATGACAAATATCAGAAATAAAAAGAAGATTCTGAAAGCAGCAAGAGAAAAGCAAAACATCATATACAAAGGAAACTCAATAAGATTATGTGCAAACCTCTCATGAGAAACCATGGAGGATAGAAGAAAATGGTATGCTGTATTTAAGGTACTGAAAGAGAAAAATTGTCAGCTGTAGCAGTTTTGCAGTTTGATATAATTATGAATTCCAAAAATAGATATTGGATTATGCTTGTAAATTGGTCTGTTCATCTGGGCTTGATTAAGTTATGATTAGGGCTTTGATTGGGCCACATCAGCAGGGCATTGAGCCCTGCCCCTTGGTGGGTGGGGTCTCAAAGATAAGACATGGCAAAGGAAGAGTTGCAGTTTTGAGTTGGAGTTCTGATGTGGAATCTCGAGCTGGAGCCCCAGGAAGTAATCATATGGAGGAGATTGGTCATAAGGAAAGATAGAAGGCCCTGGCAAAAGAGAAAGAGATGAGTTGTTTGCTTGACAGTTCACAGCTGGCCTTGTGGAGAGAGGCAAAGCCTAGAGAGCCTCATAGTCTACAGATTATCTTGTGGAGGAAACAGAGGAGCTGAGCCCTGAGAGAAACAGACTCCTGGGAAGAGAGGAACCCAAGAAGCCTGAACTCTCACAGATGTTAGCAGCCATCTTGCTCCAACATGTGGCAATAAACTTTGGTGAGGGAAGTAACTTATACTTTATGGCCTGGTAAATGTGGGCATCTACCCCAAATAAATACCCTTTATGAAAGCCAACAGATTTCTGGTATTTTGCATCAGAACCCTTTGGCTGACTAATACATCAGCAAAGAATCTTGTATCAGGCAAAGTTGTCCTTTAAAAATGTGGGTGAGTTCAAACTACACAGACAAACAAAAACTGATAGAATATATTATTAAAAGACCAGATTCGCAAGAGATATTAAAGGGGGTGCTGTGACCTGAAAGGAAAAAACAAGGGTGAGAGATTTGGAAAAGACTTTAGAAATGAAGATTATTAGAAAGGGTAAACTAAATTATAAGAAAACAGACAATAGAATGGTATGACAAGAGAGAAGGGAAGGACAAAATGGATGAAGTGAGTAATGCTTTATGGTAATAACCTTGAATGTTAATGACTTGAACTCCCCAATCAAAAGACATAGACTGATAGGATGGATAAAAAAATATGAGCCATCTATATGTTGTTTACAAGAGACCCACCTCAGACATAAGGATACAATCAGGTTAAAATTGAAAGGTTGTAAAAAGGTATTCCATGCAAATAGTAACCAAAGAAGACCTGGAGTAGGCCAGATAAATTTAAAATAACAATATTATATTGTATGAACAATAATTACTAAGTGCAACCAGCAAATTCTTCCTGAGATCACTATTCTATAAGTTTCTTCATACAGAATAAACACTTGCTTTTAATTGAGGAGGACTTGAGAAGAGATGTATTATTAGATACTTCATTTTTCTTTAACCCTTTCTTATGCATACCTGTTAATTAAATTAATCCATCTGGATCAAGAATGATTTAGCACTGACTACAGTTGAAACAGATTTTGAGTTTTTCTGCTGCAAAAAATTATGAGTTGGCACATTGTTATCTGCTCTAATTCAGTATGATGCAAAGAATTCCCAGATAAGAATTTTATTATCCAGAAAGAATTATGGCCTAAATGGAAATAAAATAATTAAAACCATAATTTCTTTCATTTTCAGAGATTATTATGTCCAATAGGAAGCTGTAATATAAAAATTAGAATTATGTTATAATTAATTACTAGTATATTAGAATTATAATTTACATTTGTAAATGTTGTTATACTATTTCATATACTCAATTATATTAAATCTAACCCATCCTTACACTCTCCTTTAAAATTTGTAATTTCTTTCAATCTATTTTTCTATTTATTTTACAGTTTTACAATAAAAATCTTTTTAACAGCTTAAAAAAAACATTGATTGTACACTTTGGATAGATCTTACGGTGTATTATTAGTCAGGATTCTCTAGGGAAAAGAATCAAATGAGATATCTGTAAATAGATTATAAAAGATTCTCTCACATGACATGGGGATGCACAAGTCCAGGTTCCACAGGCAGGCTGCAAACCAGGGGCTCTGATGAAAGTCCAATGAAGGTCCTTGATGAGTTTCTGGGACATGTTGGCTGTCCAAAGACAAGCTGGGAAACTCTCTTTGAAGGCCAAAATCACTTCCACCTTTAAGGCATTCAACTGACTGGATATAAACGTCACTCATTGCTGAAGGCAATCTCCCTGGTTGATCATAGATGTAATCAGTCATCTATGCAATAAACTCACTGTTGACTAAATCCCATAGATTTCCTTGTATTACAATTAGCCCAGTGCTTGCTTAACCAAACACCTGGGCACAATTGCCTGGCTGAATTGACACATTAGCCTAACCATCATAGTCCTCTCCTTGTCAACTCAGCAACCATTGTTGACAACTCATTGTTCCTACTTAACAATGTTCAACTTTCCTGCATACAACCAGAAACACATTATTTCCCTACAGAATAAGGCGTAAGTCCTTTGGTAATATTCACTCTTAAATGTGACATCCTTAAATATTATGTCATGAAACTAATACAACTTGTCATACGATAAGGGAAAAGATTGGGGATGAAAACAAAGACATTCATTTTATGTACATATACAATTCTACTCATAACAAAACATGACTATTACAGTCATGTTTCTGCAACTGATCACATGGTTGAAGTTCATATTTATCACTACCATCTGCCAGTACCCATTCCATGTTCCCATTACCCTCAGCAAACACTTCAGCTGGCCATGGTTCTTTGCCTGGTGGGGTGAACCAACCTTTCATTCCTGAAGATTCTGGGCCATTGTTAGTCCTGCTTGGATTGGGTTGTTGCAATTTTCCATTGACTTTAATTACAGGGCATGTCAGTACTAAGAGACACCCTAGAGGATCTCCCATATTCCAGGCAAACTCTTCTTTACTCTCATTATGTAGATTCAGTCCTATTTCCCTTTGATAGTTAGGATCAATCACCCCAGCCAGTACAGTAACTCCCTTCTTTGCCTGTTGATTCAGAGGTAAGAGGAGTCCTAAGTGGCCAGGTGAAGTGATGGCAGCACTTCAACCTTTGGAAATAAAACTTGTAGACCAGCAGAGTTTAAGGTTTCAGGGGCAGGAAGCAAAAATTTTCCTAGTAGGTCACTAGAGGTAATAGTGAGTAGTACCACACTCATTTCCACCCCTTGATTCCTGGACCCATGAATCCTGGCTATGGGAGAAACAGTACCATAGAGTGGATGCTGATTTAGAGCATACACAGCCTCCTGGAGAACATAGCCCCAGCCCTGCATGGGATTGCCCCATAGTTGGTGTTGTAAGTGAGTCTTTGAAAGGCCATTCCACCATTCTATCAATCCAGCTGCTTCAGGATGATGGGGAATATGGTAAGACCAGTGAATTCCATGGGCAAGTGCCCATTCCTGCACATTATTTGCTGTGAAATGGGTTCCTTGATCAGAAGCAATGCTGTGTGGAATGCCATGGTGGAAGATAAGACATTTGGTAAGTCGACAGATAGTAGTTTTGAAAGAAGCATTGCATGCAGAAAATGCAAACCCATATCTCGAGTATGTGTCTATTCCAGTTAAAACAAATCACTGCCCCTTCATGGTGGAAGTGGTTCAAAGTAATCAACCTGCCACCAGGTAGCAGGCTGAACACCTTGGGAAATGGTGCCATACTGGGGACTAAGTGTGGGTCTCTGCTGCTGGCAGATTGGGCACTCAGCAGTGGCTGTAGCCAAGTCAGCCTTTGTGAGGTGAAGTCCGTGTTGCTGAGCCCATCCTCAACCTCCATCCCTACCTCCATGGCCACTTTGTTCATGAACCCATTGGGCAATGACAGGAGTTGCTGGGGAAAGAGACTGAGCATTAGCCACAGATTAGGTCATTTTATCCACTTAATTATTAAAGTCTTCCTCTGCTGAAGTCACCTCTGGTGAGCATTCACATGGGACACAAATATTTTCATGTTTTTTGCCCACCCAGATAGGTCTACCACATTCCTCTTCCCCAGATCTCTCTGTCATCATTTTCCCAATTATGTTCATTTCAAGTCCCTGACATTCCAACCAAACCATTGGCAACAGCCAATGAATCAGTGTACAGATTCAACTCTGGCCATTTCTTCTTCCAAGCAAAATGAACAACCAGGTGCATCACTCAAAGCCCTCCCCACTGGGAAGATTTACCCTCACCTCTGTCTTTCATGGATGTCCCACAGAAGGGCTGCAGTGCTGCAGCTGTCCACTTTCAGGTGGTAACTGCATATCATGCACAAGCATCTGTAAACTAGGCCTTAGTATTCTCTTCTTCAGTCAAGTGATTGTAAGGGACTCCCCAAGAAGCCAAAGCTATGGGCTGGGAAAGAGAAGGTAACATGGCAGGGTTGGTGACCATAGGTATTTGAGCTACTTCCTCATGTAACTTACTTGTTCCTTCAGGATCCACTCGAGCCCTGTCTCATATACACCAGTTCTGCTTTAATATGTAGTGACTCTGTGCATGCCCAACTTTATGGTTTGGTGGGCCAGACTATACCCAGCTCATGATAGGTAACTCAGGTCTCATTGTAACTTGATTGCCCATGGTTAAGCGTTCAGTCTCTACTTAAGGCCCAGTAGCAGGCCAAAAGCTGTTTTTCAAAAGGAGAGTACTTATCTGCAGAGGATGGCAGGGCTTTGCTCTAAAATCCTAAGGATCTGTATTGTGATTCTCCTATAATGGCCTGCCAAAGTTCCAGACATCATCTCTATTTGCCACTGAAACTTCCAGCATCATTGGATCTGCTGGATCATATGGTCCAAGTGGTAGTGCAGGTTGCACAGCAGCCTGGTCCTGTCACAGAGCCTCCTCTTGTTCTGGTCCCTAATAAAAACTAGCAGCTTTTCTGGTCTTTGGGTAAATGGGCTGGACTAGCACACCCAAATGAGGAATGTGTTGTCTCCAAAATCTGAAGAGACCAATTAAGTGTTGTCCCTTTTTTTTTTTTTTTTTTTTTTTTTGGTCATCAGAGGGGCCAGAAGCTTATCCTTCACTTTAGAAGGGATATCTTGACATACCCCATACCACTGGACATCTAGAAATTTCACTGAGGTAGAAGACCCCTGTATTTTTGTTGGATTTATTTCCTATGCTCTCTATGCAAATACCTTAACAATAAGTCTAGAGTCTTTGCTACTCTTGCTCACTAGGTCCTGACAACATGATATCACCAATATAATGGATCAGTGTGATGTCTTGTTGGAGAGATTGATGATCAAGGGTCCCTGTGGACAATATTATGACATAGGGCTGGAGAGTTGATATACCTTTGAGACAGAACAGTGAAGGTATACTGGTGGCCTTGCCAGCTGAAAGCTTCTGGCAGACCTTACTAATGGCAATGGAGAAAAAAAGCATTTGCCAGATCAACAGCTGCATACCAGGTACAAGAGGATGTGTTGATTTTTTTCAAGCAATGATACCACATCTAGGACAGCAACTGCAATTGGATTCACCACTTTGTTAAGTTTACAATGATCTACTGTCATCCTCCGTGATCCATCTGTTTTTTTTTGCACAGGCCAAATAGAAGACTTGAATGGGGATGTGGTGGGAATCACCACCCCTGCATTCTTCAGATCATTGATGGTGGCACTAATCTCTGCAATCCCTCCAGGAATCTGGTATTGCTTCTGATTTTCTATTTGGCTAGGCAGAGGTAGTTCTAGTGGCATCCCCCTGGCCTTTCCTACCATAATATCTCTCACTCCACAAGTCACAGATCCAGTGTGAGAATTCTGCAGTTACTGAGTATGTCTATTTCAATTATGCATTCTGGAACTGGAGAAATAACCACAGAATGGGTCCAGAGACCCACTGGACCTACTGTGAGATGGACCTGAGCTAAAACTCCATCAATCATCTGACCTGAATAAGTCCCTACTCTGACTGGTGTACCATAGTGACATTTTGGGTCTTCTGCAACTAATGTCACTTTTGAGCCAGTGTCTAATAATCCTCCAAATCTGATCATTTTCTATTCCCCAATGCAAGGTCACTGTATTAAAAAGCCATAGGTCTCCTTGGGGAAAGGTGGGAGGAAGATTAACCATATAAACTTTTGGCAGTTTAACAGGATCCTTTCCCAAGGGGACCTGGCCTTCTCCTCATTCAAGGGGCTCTGGGTCTGTAAACTGTCTCAAGTCTGCAAATTGATTAAGGGGCCACAATTTTCTGCAGCTGCAATTTGAGTTAGGGTTTTGTTCACTCAACCTAGAACTCTTTTGCTTATACAGATCCAGAAGAAATATAATAGACTGACTATTTATTTCACTTCTAGATACCTCATGATCTATTAGCCAATGCCATTTCTCTGTGCAACTCAGACTATTTTGAATGCTGCTTTGAATCTGCCTTTTATTGAGGTAGCCATGCCCACCTTGAATTTGGCTATCAAATGCAGATACTTGACTTTTAGCAGACCAAGATCCAATCATCCCCATAATGTTTAAGGATTCTAATTCCATTACAACCCTCCCTACAGTAATATCCAGACTACAGTGAAAAGCAACCCCAGAGCTCTTCAGGGAAGAGAGTTAGTCTTACAAATTTATCCCTCACAGTCTTGGTTAAAAGTGTGCCCTCTGGACATTCCTGGCATGGGTGGGTATGTCTTAAATGGAAAATCTATTCTAGCATTCCAATCTCTCTAAGCCATTGAATTCCCTCTTCTACTGTATTCCAGGGCAAATTAGGCATCTCAACCTCAGACATGCTAGGCCATCTTTTGGTCCATGTTTCAGTCAGCCACACAAACAAACTGTTAGAGCCCTTTCTAATATCTTGAGCTACAGAATTGAATCCAGAATTTCTGCTTAGTGGGCCATTATCAATAAATTTAGCCTGATCCAACTTTATATTCCTTCCACCATTATCCCATACCCTTAGTATCCATTCCCACACATATTCCCCTGTTTCTGTCTTTATAAGTTTGAAAACTCATGCAGTTCTTTCAGAGTATAGTGTACTTCCTCATGGACCACACTTTGTATTTCAACTTTGGGGGCTTGTGATTTTAGTCTAGTAATAGGTCTCAAAGAGAAGAGGGTTGGTGGAGGTGGATGAGGAGAAGGATTAAAAATGTCTTGCCCACTACTGACCTCAGGGCATTCCTTGGCATTTTCTTCTGGTGAGACAGAATTAATCTCTTCCAGTAGGGGTTGGAAGGCAGATTCTTCAGGGCAGGGTGGAGGTTGGGCATTGCATGCTAGAGTTGGGCTGGTACCTGCCTCAGGGCTGGGAGGAGGTCCAGACTCCCTGGGGCAGGCCAGAGGATGGGCAGTGCAGGCTGGAGTTGAGCTGGTACCCGCTTCAGGGCTGGAAGGAAGGCTCCCTGGGGCAGGCTTGAGGCTGGGGTAGACAAGGCTGACAATGTGTGGTCTCCACAGGGCAGGCCAACACAGGTTTATCTGGTAAAGTCTTATCAGAATTTAGGGTTTCATTGTCCCTGCCAATGTTATCATCATCCCATATGTCTCCATCCCAATCCTCTGGGTTCCACTCCTTTCCAATCAATGACTTCATTTTAATCACAAATACCCTGCAGGGTTGCAATTTTAGTTTCCTTTGTAACTCTGCCACTCCTACAATGAGAGTCTGTGTTTGGTTCTCACATATCTCAAGCTTATGGCTACAGGAAACAAGATTTTCTTTCAGAGCACACATAGAAACTTTCACATCATTCATGGGTCATGGGGCATTTAAGTTACAAATTTGAAGCCTTTAGCTCATCTCTTTCTTTTCTAACTGTACCCAGAGTATCTAGGAGGAACAAGACAACATCATTACACACGTTGACTCCACAGAACTCTGTTAAGGTGTTGAAAACACTTTACCCAGATCATTGCCTCTTATAAGCATGGAAGTAGGGGAATTCAGTGATGATATTTTGATTATCTCCATTGCCAACTCAGGCCATAGGCTGTTAGTGGCCCCTTCATTATTGGAAAGGTACTCACTAGTACCCTTGAGTCCAATTAGAGTAGACAGCCAATTGAAAAACCCCCAGAACCACTTCAGATGACCCATGTTTAAGATTCTATTCCTCAAGAATCACTCCTGCAACCAGGCTGTATTAGGGTTCTCTAGGGATCAGAATCAACAGGAGATATCTGTATCTGTATGAGATTTTATAAGATTCTCTCACACAACCATGAGGATGCACATGTCCAGGTTCTGAAGGAAGGCTGCAAACTAGGGGCTCAGATGAAATCCAATGAAAGTCATTCATGAGTTTCTGGGAGATGTTGGCTGTCCAAAGATGAGCTGAGATATTCTCTCTGAATGCTAAATCACTTCCCCTTTTAAGGCATTCAACTGATTGGATAAAAATGTCACTCACTGCTGAGAGCAATCTCCCTGGTTGATCATAGATGTAATCAGCCATCTATGCAGTAAACTCACTGATGACTAAAGACCACAAACCCATAAATGTATTACAGTAAGCCCAGTGCTTGCTTGACCAAAAAACTGGGCACAATTGCCTGGCCAAGTTGACACATTATCCTAACCATCACATATGGTATGTAAATATATCACAATAAAACTGCTTAATAAATGCATAAATAATTATACAAGAATAGCCAGAAATAGCAGCTATGTACAGCAGGTGAAACAGCGAGATTGAGAAGGGAGGAATTTCCCTGCTGTTTGTTGTTTATTATTATTGAAATAATGAAAATGCTTTTTTAATGATTGAATTGATGAACACACAACAAGGTGAATATACCAAATACCATTGATTGTACACTTTGAATAAATTGAATGCTTTATTAATACGTATCAATAAAATTGATTTGTTTAAAAAAAATAGGGTTGGTTGGCGGGAAAATACACCAAATGTAAGATATGGACTACAGTTAGTAGTAATATTTTGATTATGCCTTTCCATAGTATGTAACAAATGTATCACAACAATGCAAGGTGTTGTTGTGGGGGTGATGGATGGGACCCCTGTATGATGTTAGGCATGTTTATTTTGTAAGTTCACAACTTTTACTATGCACTTATTATTATGTGTGTTCATGAATGAATGATATGCTTCAATAAAAAATTTAAAAAAACCACAAATATGGGTGATATTGCATATGTAAGATTGCATTTACAAAATATAAATATAAATATTCTAGAGAAAAAGAAAAAGAATAGCAACTGTTTATGGCAGGCAAGGAATAGAGAGATTGAGAGGTGATAAGCTTTGTTCATTTGTTTGCTTTTTAAAATTATAATTATTGCAATAATGACATTGGGAATGATTGGGATGATGAATGCACAGATATGTGATTGCACCAAATACCACAGATTGTACTCTTTGGATAGATTTATGCTTTATTAATATGTATCAGTAAAATTGATTTGTTTAAAAGAAAAAAAAAAACATGCTCATGGGTCCATAGTTTGACTGCAGCTTGGGTAAACCAGGGAGAACTCAAATGAAAGTGAAGAAAATGATATTAGAAGTGAGTGGAAATTTTAGAAATAATATTGTGTTTAGTACATAGAAATAGAATATGTGCCTGTTGAACTGGATTATCTAATGAGATTTCTAGGTAAAGTTTAAAGGTGTTTGTCAGCTTATTCCATTTGCCTCTAGTAAAATTTGAGGAGAGAGAGTCTTGATAAAGAAAGAAATACTAAATGTTAGTGAATCAGGATTTGAAAAATTTGAAAATAAAACTGTTTCTCATTCACAGCCTCTTTCTTTGGATGTGGTTTTTATCTAATGTAGCAAATTCCAATAATATTCATGGGCAATTTACAAAAAAATTCCAGAAAATATATTATTTTGGACAAAAAGGAACAGAGCTCAAAAAGGATTTTGAGTTCAAAATCAACTTTGGGCTTCTATACTTTTATAGATAAACAGCAGCCTGAGAAAAATACTAACCTATAAACACAAGTTATATATTATGAAAAAGAATAGATAATTAAAATGCAGATCAAGAGTTCAAAAGGAAGAAAGGAAAGTCATGGAAAATCACACCCAAAACTATGATTTGGCAATCACCAAGTCACTTGCAACAATATGTGTCTGGCTGACTTTCAGAATTTCTATAGAACATTTACTTTTGTGTGGCTCTGTGCCTTCTGTTTTCCCCTGTTTTTAACATGTGCCTATAAAATTTTTAGCATGCCACTGTATGTTGTTGCTCTGGTAAGACAGATACTTGTCCCTTTAGTTCACGTGTCTTACAATTGAAAGGAATGAGACTCAAAAAGCTGGATCCAAGAAACCACACTCAGGAGTATCATCCATACCTAGACTTCATTTAGATGATGAAATAGGAATCAGAAGCCTAATTCTGATGCTAAACTTAATATGGCTGGAGAGGGGTCATTGGTGAAGAGGAAAGTATGTATTTTGTTTGTGGGACAGATGTGTGTTGTTGTGGCCAGAGGGCATATGTGGCAGATTGTATATCAATGACAATGTCCCTGGTTTATATGCTCTCCCAGGGCATTGCCACTTCCCCATCAAGAAGAGGAGTCTATACCTTTCTCTTTGAACCTGGAAGGAACATTATTACTGTCTTTTTTTTTTAAATATATATATATATATATTTATTCTTTTTTTTTTTCCTTTCTCTTTTCATTTTTTTTCCTTCCTTTTATCACTGTGTTATCGGATGTCCAGTGTGCCGTGACATCTTCCTCCTCTCAATCCCCACTGTCTCCCAATTTTTTGTTTAATTTTCAAAGAAGTTTTAGGTCACAGCAAAGTCACACATGGAGTGCCGGAGACTCCCAGATACCAAACCACCCCCCTTCTCCACCCCATATTACCCCCCCTTTTTTGGATGTTAGCATTGTTGTAACTGTTATACAGAAACAAAGTGCTAACACAAGGAATAACGTGGAAGAATCTTGAAGACCTTATGTTGAGTGAAGCAAGCCAGGCACTGAAGGATGAACAGTATATGACTTCACTGATCTGAACTGAGGAAAGTGAGCAGTCTCTGAGAACCATTGTCTGAAAGATAGGTTAACAAGGGAAAGTAAGAGAAGAGCAGGCTTTGAGCCACCACCCATATGGACATAATCTATGGTAAAGGGATAGAGTGTGGTTGCATGTTGGGGGATGGGGCAGATGAGTGGTGGTGTTCCTGGGTTTGGTGGTGCACCACTTGCGGGTGGGTGGATTAAGAAGGGCAGGTTCAAATTCCCAGGGCATGTAACTGAATCTTGACATTCCATGGGTCAGGATAGGGTGGTATCATGGGCCCTGGGGGGCTGGGGGAAGGGAACAGTCAAGATCTAATGGGGTGTTTGGCGGTCATGGGGAAGATTTTTCATTACCTTACAGTAATGAATATAGGACATGGTAAATATCATCAAAATTATTAAACTGTATCATATAAATTGTAAACTATACTGTAAATCATTGACAATGATTAGTTGCTATTACTGTCTTGACTAAGAGTTTGGCAGAAGTGAATCTGTGTGACTTCCAAGGTTATGTTAATACAGCTTCTGTCTGGCTTGTATTGGAACACAAGGATTTTAGAGCTCTAAGTAACCATGTAAAAAAGACTCACCACTCTGAAGCCACCATGCCTGAGAGGCTATGCAGAAAGAATGCATAGAAATAGAAGGGAGCTGCCCAAGGAACACTGTCTATTCCATCCCCCACTGTGCACAGCTTCCAAGCCCAGGCACCCGGCATGCAAGTAAAGAAACCTTTTAGATGACCTCACCCCAGTCACTTTCTGACTGCATCTCCATGACAGACCCTGAGCCAGAAGCCCCTAGCTGATCTGCTCAGGATCTCCTGACCCACATAACCCATCTGAGATAATAAATAATTGTGTTCTTTTTCTTTTAAAGCCACTTTGTTTTATAATGATTTTTAAAAGAGAAATAGTATCTGAAACACTATAGTAATTTAGACAGTGTGGTATTAACTCATGGATAGACAAATTAATTGAACAAAATTGAAATTCAAGAAACAGAAAAATGCATACATACAATAATTTAACATACGGAAGTGGTGGCATCACAGGGTGATGGAAAATTAAATGGTTATTCAATAAATAGTGCTGGGACAGTTTAGTTATTCTTATGGCATAAAAAGAAAGTACATCTCCATCTCATACCATATCTACAAGTTAAAATGCTGTCTGGATTAAAGCCATAATTGTAAAAAGCAAAATTTAAAAATTTCTTGGGAAAATTATCTTTTTCAAACTCAGGGCTGGGAAGGACTTTGAGAAGTAGTTGCAGTGACCTTTCTTTCTTAGTCTTGCTTCCTTGTTTTGGGATCACAGCTCAGGTAGCGAATGCTTGATCTCAAAAGTGCCCACACCTTTGCAAATATTCTCACTGTCCTGGTTTTGTGATAATTAGGGTAGGCTAATCATTCACTATATTAGAAACCATGCATGTTTCCCCAACCTAGTTTTTCTCCCTAGGTCTGGTTTTTAGAATGTTGGTGATAAACTAAGTCTGACTTATTATATGATTATCCTCTATGGGAAATGACTGTAACTTTGGGTATCTTTGTTCAAACTTGGGAGATACAGCAGGGGGACGGATGTGACTCCAGTATTTGGGCATCCATCTCCCATATGGAGGGACCTGGGTTTGATTCCTGGAACCTCCCGGTAAAAAGAAAAAAAAGAAAATTATAGAAGGCACCAGGCCCCGTGCACGGGTGCCCCGCCATGCCCCACATGTGGTGAGCCATTAGGCCCCGTGCACAGGTGCGCCATCAGGTCCCGCAAGCCACACAGAAAGGTGATGAAGTAATAAGAGAGTGATGCAAGGGAGAGCCAAGATGAGATGCACTGAAAGACCAGGACCTGAGGTGGCACAGGCAGTGGGGCACCTCTCTCCACACTGGAGGTTCCGAGGATGGAATCCCAGTGAGGATAGGTGAAGGATGAGAAGAGAGGAAAGGAGGCGAACACAGAGAGTTGCCCAATGAATGGATATAGAAACAGGAAAAATGGGGGTGGTGGGGTAAAAATGGATAAAAGTAAATAAATAAATAAATAAATCCTTTAAAAAATGTATAGGGGAAGAAGATATGGACTATAGTTAGAATGAATACTTTCACTATGTGCTCTTTCATGATTTTTTAACACATGTTTCACAGCAATGCAAGGTGTTTGTTGGGGGGGTGATGTGTGGGAGCCCGGTATGATGTTATGCATGTTTGTTTTGTAAATTCACTATATTTACTGAACACTTGTAGTTTGTGTATGTTCATGTATGAATGATATACTTCAATAAATTGTTTTTTTTTAAAAAGTGCCCATATGTCTTTCCAAATGCCAACTCCTCCAACTGAAGTAAGCTTCCATAGGGAATTGGTAGATGGAACCTGGCAAGAAGTCCACGTGGATATCAATACTCCCAAGATGGCTGCTGGAAGACCCGCATGAGATTTCTGTCATCCAGAATGAGATTCTCTCCAGAAACCATGAAAAGCCCCAGATATTCTCCAGGGGCCTTATAATTGGGCCCTTCTGGGGGATTGATGGGTGGGGTAATCAATCAAAACAGCAAACACCTGGGACTCCTCCCATGCCATTATCAAAGGGGTGGAATAATTAATGGTTTAAAAAGCAAGTGCAAAGGTCAAAGCTCCTGCCCTCCTGCTCTTGGCTCTCTTGGCTTATGTGCCTGCTCTCACAGTGTCCCCCCTGCATGGGTCAACATGCAAGTAAAACCTGGGCATTTATAATCTATAATGGGAAATTGTAGTCTATAAATCAGCCCTCTCTATCACTCTTCAGCTCCTTACTCTCTACTGGGGACCTGTGATCTGTTATTTTCTCCCATTTCTCTTCCTTCTCTACCTTAATAAATTACTGGCTTAACTAACCCGACATGCTCTGAAATTCATTTCTGCAGCATAAATAAAAACCCTAGACCAAATCCAGTAACACAACCTCTCTAATAATTATATTAGCTCCTAATTCCATTTATTGGATTATTTTCTGATGAAAACATCTAGAATAACTTTGATTTCCTTCACTGATAAATAAATTATATACCTGGCAGTTAAGTACACTTAAGAGAATTTAAGTTATAACTAGAGAAAAGGATGAGGGAAAAATTCCAATTTTATGCCTTACTGCATGTATTATGGGTAGATTTCAACAGGAAAAATGTAAGGCCACACTCTTCAAAATTTATCCTTGTAATATGAATTATATCTGCAAAAATGCTACAGTGCAACTTTAAATGGGAAGATTCCTGTGATTTATCTCTTAAGTCAATGAGAACTTATCATTTAAATTACAAGGAATCAGAATGTCATTGGTTGTATAAAACAAAAAAGGACAATCTTTTCCCATAGGTTTAACAGTCAGTGTGTTCTTAAAATGTGTACCCAAAGAGATTAATGTAATGCAGGCATATTCTAATGCTCTTCTATGATTTGAACAGCTTATATATGTATTTTAATTATTGGAAGAAGACAATTGATCTAGATGTGCATAATGCGGTTGAATATCTTGCTGTCCAAAGGACAGTCATAATACAGTCAGAAAATTAACATATGCTATTTGCTTATCTCCACTCTATCATAGATTTTAAAAAAGTTAGCATTTATCATGTTAGAAGACTAACTAAGTTCATTTCTCATGGGTATATTCTCAACCATTAGTACATGCTGTAAGACTTAAATTTGACCAAGACAGTAATTTTTACTATTAGAATAAGTTTTTAGCAATCAAAATATTAAGTCAAAATTTTATGTACTCGAAATCAAATAAAAATATTTTGTCCAAAGATAGCTTAACATAGTATAATTATATATATATATACATATATATATATAGAGAGAGACATAAATATAAGATTAAGCCTGTAAAATTTTCTTTTTTTTTTTTTAAGATTTATTTATTTAATTTATCCATTTAAAAATCCCCCTTCCCCATTTGCTGTTTTGTGTCCATTCACTGGGCAATTCTCTGTGTCTGTTTCCTGCCATCCCTTTTCATCTTTCTCCTCCAGTCTTCACCAGGATTCGGTTCTGAAGACCTCTGATGTAGGAGAAAGGTGTTCTGCCACCTGTGCCACCTCAGTTCCCAGTTCATGGAACTTTTCAGAGCATCTCGTCTTGACTCTCCCCTGCATCTCTCTCCTGTTATGCCATCATCTTGCTACATGGCTCCCGGGGCCTGGCGGCTCACTGGCACACAGGGCCTGGCAGCCCATGTGCCTTCTCTATATATTTTTTTTATTTTACTGGGAGGTCCTGGGGATCGAACCCAGGTCCCTCCATATGGCAGATGGATGCCCAACCATTTCAGGCATATCTGCCCCCCTGTAAAACTTTCATGGTCCTTAAGGGTTATAACATATTTCACTTTGATAAAGAATGATTTCTATAACTTTCTCAGAATAAGCTAAATAACACAAATAGAATAATAAAAATATAGTAATAGTTTCACTGATAATGAGCTTATCCCTTACTTCTGTGAAAGAATAAATATCATGTTCTGAATGAGGGATGCATACCTCTTTCAACTAGGGTCGCTTTTCTGCACCAAAGTTTACCCAGAACATTTTTCACTTCAGCATTTCTCAGGGTATATTTTAAGGAGTTCAACATGGGGGTTATGTAATTAAACCACAGTCATGGATTTATCAATGGGAAAGGTGGAAATGTTATGATCTTCTTTCCAGATGTATGAGTCTCTGAATTCTTGCTTTTGAAACTTTGTCCTAAGCCACGTGACACTTTTACTGTTAGAACATTTTTATATTAATCAGGGTGAAGTAGCATGGGCCACCTTTTGTTTACTTATTAACATAATCAACAGATACGACATAATTTTCTTCATATTATTGGTTCTTCGTTGTCTGAATTTGTGCTAAATATAAGACACTTCTGCTAAATTTAGGAAAGTAAATGAACTGTTGTGCTTTTAAGATATGAACAGGGCTTGGTCTCAGCAGGTATTTTATTTTATGTAATCATTTATTTACTCCTCCCTCTTTTCTTTTTCCTGCTACTTCATATGAAGAGCATTGATAGTTCATATTTAAGTTTAGATTTGAGTTGGGAGTATGGCTAAGTTGAAATCAAATGGTATTATGAAAACTAAAGGCACATTGTATATTTCCCATATTGGGGCTGAGTTTTGGGACCTAGACAAAAAGTTAAAAGTGGATGATAAGAGTAAAAAGGCAAACATTTTTTACATAACACGTGGGCCTATTATGTTCGCTCTACAGCTCCAACTCTAATCTTTTCTACCCTATTCTGAACACTAGAAAATTGACAATTACAAACTGCATTAACCAAGAAAACTTGCCCTCTGGCTATTGGTTGGGTTAGGACAATGGGAGGAGATAACAGAATATCAGAGCGAAAAGAAATGACATCAAAATATTTATTATCCTGGAACCCTACTTCATGAACTAGGTTTGGAAATGGCTTTGTCCTCTTACCATACTACAGCATTTCCCAAGTGACCCCCTTATATTCAGCTACAGCTATTAGCATATTGTGAAAATCAAAATCTCCCTTAGTCCCCTCTGACCTGAGGATCATAATGATTTATCATTTTTGCTAATCTTAGGGTACTTCTCCAATTTTTAAATTTCCTTAATCCCACAGAACTTTATAAATTGTTTTCAGTTATTCTTTTGAAGAGAGTTATCTGTTTCTGCTGGGTCACTGACAGTGGGGATGACGATTTTTAATGAACACATTTTTTTAAAAATGTGGAAATACCTTAGGCATCACCATGAAGCCAAGAATATGTCAAGGATTCCCCTAACCACAATTTTTATCCCACATTTTTCTAAAAGCCCAGGCAATACAATAATATAATAAGGAAAAATGCAATATAAAATATTGGAAAGAGAACATGTTCCTAACTTAAGATATATGACTGTCAATTTAACAAATTTAAAGAGTCAACTGAAAAGCTATCATATTAAATAAGGGGGTTCAGTAAAGTGGCTGAAAGCAAAACGGAGCTGATTCACATGCATTAATAACTTTCTTGAATAGTAGTGATGATTATTTAGATCATACAATGTGGAAAGGACATCTTCCATTAATGTAAACAAATTACAAAACACGTGGAAATAAACTCAAGGAAAATGTGAAAGACATATGATAAAACAAAACAAAAGAAAACAAAAATGATTATTGAAGAACTTCAAAGACCTGAAGAGAGAGAACATTCATGTTATCAGATAGAATGTTTCAGTATGGTGAAGATGCATATTCTTTCCAAACTTACTTACACATTTATTAAATTTCTAGTCAGTTTCCAGTATATTTCTATAACCTTCTGAAATTACTAAAATACTAATGTGGGAAAGAATTGTTTGAAACAGAAATGCTATTTTAATAAGATTAGTAAAGGGTAGGCTTTTTATCAAGTATCAAAAAAATCTGCTATAAATGAACTAAAATAATGGGATATTGTCCCAGAAATAATCATTCAAAGGAAGAATATCTAGAGATAGATACTCAAATATTTGTACATCAGATACAGAAAAAATGGCTTATTGAATTAGGGAAGTCAGATAGATTTTTCAGTAAATGCATTGAAATGAATTGATTTGAGGGCAACAGAAAACCTTTCGAACCAGAAAATCTTTACACACATGCACACACACAAACATACATTTTCTATATTTATTTCTCTAAAACTTCCCACACACAAACATGCATATATGTATACAGAAAGCTTTAAACATATTTAAAAATACATAAATTATTTAAAATATTTATGGATTGTCATATACTCTTGAAGTAGGAAAGGCAGAAACATAGAGGGATATGACTGACAATTAAGCAACATTGAAATAAAATGTATACCCCTATACACTACAAAATATTATCAAAGAAAAAGTTTTCTTTTGCATTATAATATATAAAATCTCTTTAAAATAAATATAAAGATTTTTAACATGCCAATATTATCTTCTTTTTTTCTATTTTTCTTTAATTCTACCTCTTTTTTTTTGGTCTTAAATTTTTCTTGTTTTTATTCCTCTCTCCTTTTTTTCTCTTTTTTCTTTCTCTTCTAATTTTTTTCACTTTTTTCATTTTTTAAAGACACTTTGATTACATAAATGTTATAGATAATATATAGGGGATTCCCATATACTCTGCTCCTCACACCTCTCACATTTTCCCACATTAACAACATCTTTCATCCATGTGTTACATTCATTGCCATTGATAAACACATTTTGGAGCATTGCCACTAAGCATGGATTATAGTTTACTTTGTAATTTACTCTCTTTCCCATTCGACTCTGTAGGTTATGGCCGGATATATAATGGCCTATATCTCTCATTGTAATGTCATTCAGGATGATTCCCAAGTCCCAAAAAATGCCCCTCTATTGCACATGTTTTTCCCTGTCCCTAATGCCAGAACATCCATGGGTCACTGCCTGCACAACAATTATATTTCTTCCATTGCTAGAATCATAATAAGTCTATAGTAGAATACTAGTAAGTTTATCTTAGTCAATAGTTTGTTTCCCAATCCTTAGGACACTGGGATAGTGATGCCACTCCATAATTAATTGAGGGGGGGCTTTGATCTCATACATACGACAGATGAGACTCTCTTGCTTGCAGTTGTAGGAACTCTTGGTTCCTTGGCATTTGTTTGTTCATCATCTCCTCTCCATTAGTTGTCCTGGGTGAGTCCATTGAACTGGAGATTAGGTGGTGCAACTCCGTTGAGATTCAACACTCAGCTGGCACATGGACAACCCAAAGATTTAAGTTTCTTGTGTACACCTACCAACTGTAGTACTAATTATAGATTCAAGTAGGACAGAAGGGTCATGCATAGGAAAACCACTGCTGAGTCTAACTCAGTCACACTGGGAAGCATAATTATCAGATCAGCACCCACTGGCAAAGGCCAAATTCCTGAGTTGTCTGCCCTGACTATAGTGTCTGGATGTCTCCATACTCCTGAGGAGCTTTGTTATTTGGAGCCATATCTAATATGGCTGTAAATGAGATCCTGTTGAAATGTGCATTAGCACTACCTCTGGGATGGTCTCCCAACTCATGTTGAAATCTCTTGGCCATACAAACTCATTTGCTTTAGTTTTTCCCCCTTTTCAAGGTGTTTTTTGTTTTGTTTTGTTTTGTTTTTGTTTTTTTCCAGGTGCATTGCTTGTTGGTACTTGGTAGCAATCCCTTGTTGCCAGGGAGGCTCATCCTCAGGAGTCAAGTCTTACTCTTGAGGGAAAGTTATTGCATTTATATGCTGAGTTGCACTTAGAGAGAGGCCACATTTGAGCAACAAGGAGGCTCCCCATAGGTAACACTTAGGCACCCTATATCACTGGTCTAAGTTTCAATTGCAAGAGCAAAGGTCATAAACATATTCATCAATATCAAGGGTCCTTCAATGAGCCATCCTCTTTCACAAGTCATTGTCCCTGTACTTGAGGCATTCTTGTTGTTCCATTAGAGAATGTGGCAGAGCTCCCTTGGATGGGAATTTGATATTAATTTGGTTATTGTGTGACTCTCCACCCACCATGACAGTGCTCCATGAACACTTGAACACATTTATATGCCTTATATGTATACCCAAGTGAACTTCCTCCCAGCTATCCCTCCTCACTGACAGCTCACACCAATGATCCTCCCCTGCCATAGTTGTAATCCTACTTTGATCTAAAACTTCTTCAAAAATGAAGCCAATAAAATAGTCACATACAGCTAATAATAAAATGAAATAGTAGTGAAAGTTTTATATATAAGAAGTAAAATACAGAAAAAAAAGTAAAAATAGAATAATACTTTAAAAATTGAAATATTAAAAAATAATGAAAAAATGTTTGAAGAAAAAAGCTTTTTTTTTTTTTTAACATTTTGTGTTTCTTCACTGTAAGACTGCTGTCCTGTTTGTACAGTGACATTTTCTTCCATTTACTCCCCCAATGTCTTACTTTTTTTATTTTTTCATTTTTTTCTTCAAAGAAGTTTTAGGTCACAGGAGAGTCATGTACAGTATACAGGGGATTCCCATATACCCAACATCCTACTTCTTTGCCCCTTTCCCCCATCAATAACATTTTATAAGTGGATGGTAAATTTGTTAGATTTAACGCACAACTATTGAAACATACTTATAAACCATCATCAACGGTTCACATTATGGTTTACATTTTGGACCATATAATTTTATAAGATCTAATAAAATTTAACATAGCCTGTATCCATCTTTGCATGATCATGCAAAACACTTCCATCACCCCCCAAATGCTCCCTGTTCCATCTATTTTTTACCTCCTTCCCCTTTCCCTTCAGGCCCAGCTTCAGGCATTGCCACTGAGCATGGACCATAGTTCACATTGTAGTCTATACTCTCTCCCACACAGTTCTGCATGTTATCGGATGATATAAAATGGCCTATATCTGTCATTGCACTGTAATTCATGATGATCCCGAAGTCCCGAAAAAGCCCCTACATTACAACTGTTTTTCCCTCTCCCTGCCCTCAGAGCCTCCAGTGGCCTCTGCCTCCACATCAATGTTGCAATTTCTTCCATTGCTAATATCTCTATATTTCTATAATAGAATACTAGTAAGTTCACTCTAGTCCATAGTACATTCCCCAATTCTGAGTAATCTGGGATGGTAATGTCTATTCCAACTCTACCTGAAAGGAGGCTTTGATGCCATAGAGCTTATGGATGGGACTCACTTGCTTGCAGTTGTAGGCTCTCTTTTCCTTGTTATAGAGGTTGTCAATCCTCACCTCCTTGTTAGTTGTCCTGAGTGAGTCCAATAAAATGGAGAGTAGGTGTTGCAACTCTGCTAATGCTCCAGTTGCAGCTGGCACATGGACAGCCTAAAGATTCAAGTCTCTTAGACGTGCACCTACAGATTCCAACATGAAGTATAGATTTACAGAGAAGGGACAGAGGAGCCATGTGTAGGAAAGCCATAATTGAGTCCAACTTTGTCATTTCTCAGGAGCACACACTCCAAAGTAGGGCCAAGGGGCAAGGCACCAAACTCTGGAGCTATCTGCCCTGACCGTAGGACGTGGGTGTCTCCCCAGGAGTTCCACTATTGAGGGTAGTATCCACTTTGGCAATCTATGAGATACTGCTGAGATGTGCATAAGCGTTACCTCTGGAATGACCTCCCAACTCAAACTCACTTTGAAGTCTCTTAGCCAAATCAAGCTCATTTGTCTTTACATTTTCTCCCTTTTTTTGAGTTTTTTTTTTCCAGTTGAATTGCTATTTGGTGCTTGGTAGTAATCCCTTGGTGTCAGGGAGGCTCATCCCTGAGAGTCATGTCCTACACTGGGGGAAAGGTAATGCATTTATATGCTGAGATTGCTTAGAGAGAGGCCACATTTGAGCAACAAGGAGGCTGTCAGGAGGCAACTCTTAGGCAACCTACAATACTAAGCTAAGTTTCAATTTCAAGAGCAAAGGCTCATAAGCATCATCATAAATATCAAGGACCTATCAATGGATCATCCTCCTTCCCCAGTCATTGCTTCTGCACTTGAGGGACTGCTGCTGCTCCTTTAGAACATGTGGCAGAGCACTCCAGGATGGGAATTCAATATTCTCTTGGTTATTGTGTGAGTCTCCACCCACTGTGACAATGCCCTGTGAACATTTTAACATATTTATACACCTTATATGTATGCCCCAGTGAGCTTCCTCTCATCTATCCCCCATTACTGACACCCAACACCAATGATCCTCCCCTTCCCCAGTTGTAACCCTTCTTTGATCCAAAGCTTCTTCAAAAATGAAGCCAATTAAATAGCTAAGTACAATTAATAGGAAAATGAAATAATAATGGTAGGTTTAAATATAAGAAATAAAACACATAAAAGTTAATGAAAACTAAAAATTAAATTAAAAGATTGGGATAATGAAAAATATTTTAATTTTTTTTTAACATTTGGCCTTTCAGCACTGTAATATCTTGTGTTCTATTTGTACAGTGACATTTTCTTCCATTTATTCCTGTGTCTTACTTTCTTTTCATTTTGATTTCAAAGAAGTTCTAGGTCACAGTAAAGTCACATACAGAATACAGGGAACTCACATAAACCCTACATTCTACACTTTCTCTCCCTTCCCCTAATAATAGCTTTTTATATGTGGATAGTACCTTTGTTACAACTGATATACAAATAGTGAAACATAGCTATTAACCATTGTCAATGGTTTACATTATGGCTTACATTTTAGACTATACACTTTTATAAATTTTGATGATATTTAACATGGCCTGTGTCAATCATTGCAAGATCAATGTAGAAAATTTCCATTACCCACTAAATACCCCTTATTCCATCCATTCTATTCTTCCCTTCCCCTCCTCTTGGGGTCCACAGTGACTCCCTGGCTTCACTTCTTGGATGACAATATTCATAGTTACTTGTGCCAACATTGACGTCTTGACACACTGGTTTGTCCTCCTCTATTAGGAACCATTCATGCTCATGAGAGACTACAGCCCCTCTATTTGTGAACATATCGGTCCTCCCCAGGATGGGAGTCCAACTCCTTCTCTCTCATTATGTGGGTCTCCACCCAGTGATACAACACATTATGACACAATGATCGCTCATATGCTCCCTAGAAGCCTGCTCCAGGTGTGCCCTGTCCCAAATGCCCCCCCCACATCTAACACCCTAAACCAGTAACCCTTCCTTGTTATATTGCCTTAAGAACAATCCCAACTTGTACTTTCAAACACATACCCACCATTCCCCAGTGTTCAACTGGCCCATTTCCCAACCCTCCCATCAGTTCCCTGGACCTTGCAACCCACCCTCCCCAATCTACCCACCTTTCAAACCTGCACCGCCCAACCCAATAATATCACAACCCTTCTGTCCTATCCTTTCAATGCCCAACTACACACTTTCACTTTATCATAGATTAAGTCCACCTGGGTGTTGGCTCACAACCTTCTTTCCCTTTCTTTTTCCTGTAAACCTATCTTCCAGACAACAGCTCTATGAGTATCCTCAATTTGCTTAATTCATATCAGTGAGGTCATATAATATTTATCCTTCATTCCTGCCTTGCTTCACACAACATAAGGTCCTCAAGATTCATCCATGTTATCCCATGTGTTACCATGGTTAGTTTATTGAGGAACACCTAACTGTCCTCCACAATGTCTGGACCATTCCACATTCCCACCAGCAGTGGATGAGGGTCCTCATTCCTCTACAGTCTCTCCAACACTTATAGTTCTGTATTTTTTTTAAAGCTGCCAGTCTAATGGGTGTAAGATGGTATCTCAATGTAGTTTTTTAAAATATATTTTTTATTTATTTTTAAAAGATATTCAGATTACATAAAATGCTACATAAAAAAACATAAGGTATTCCATATGCCTCACTCCCACACCTCCCACTTTCCCCCATATTAACAACTTCTTTCATTACTGTGGTACATTCACTGCAATTGATGAACACATTTTGGAGCATTGCTACTAAGGATGGATTATACTTTACATTGTACTTTTATATATATATATATCTTTTAAAAGATGTTTAGATTACATAAATGTTACACAAAAATTACAGGGATTTCTATGTTCCCCACCTCCCACACCTCCCATAACATCCCACATAAACATCTTTCATTAGTGAAAAGATCATCTGCAATGGCTATACACATCCTGGGGCTTTGCCACTAAGCATGAACCATAGTTCACATTATAGACCCCACTCTCTCCCACACAGTTCTGCATGGTATATGCTGATGTAAAATGCCCTATTTCTGTTATTGTAATGTTACTCACGATAATTCCCAAGTCCCAAAAAAGCACCTGTAGTACAACTGTTTTTCCCTTCCCTGCCCCCAAAGAACTATGGATTAGAGTGGACTTAATGGCCACTCCACCTCCAAGTGAGAGGGGGCTTATATCCCATGGATATGGTGGATGGTATTATCCTGCCTGCAGTTGCAGACTCTCTCCATTCCCTGGGATGTCTGTTGTCCATCATTGTCTTCTCACCAGGTGACTTGAGTGAGTCCATTGAGCTGTAGAGTAGGAGTTGCAGCTCCATCGAGATTCTAGGCACAGCTGGCACATGGGCAGGGCCAAAGCTCCAGTCTCTGGAAGTACACTTACAAACTCCAGCATCACATATAGGTTTGAATAGAAGGGACAGATGGACCATGTGCAGGGAGGACTTATTTGAGTCCAACTCTGTCACTCTCAGGAGCACAGATTCCAAAGTAGTGCCCACTGATAAGGCATCAATCTCTGGAGCTATCCCCTCTTAAATAGGACCTGGGTGTCTCCAGAGGCCTCAGGACCCCCTCTGTGTGGGATATCCACTTTGGTGTTCTATGAGATCCTACTGAGGTGTGCGTAAGCATTACCTCTGGGATGACCTCCCAACTCTCTTTGAAGTCTCTTAGCCACATGAACTCATTTGTCTTTACCTTTCTCCCCTTGTATTCAAAGTCTTTTTCCTGTCGTATTGCAAGTTGGCACTTGGTATTAATCCCTCGTTGTCAGGGAGGCTCAATCCTATGCATTTCCTTAGTAGCTATTGATGTTGAGCATCTTCTCATATGCTTTTTCACCATTTGCTTTTCTTCCTTGGAGAAGTATCTTTTCTTTTCACTTGCCCATTTTTAAAGTGGGTTGTTTGTCTTTTTATTTTTGAAGTGTAGGATTTCTTTATATATGCTGGATATTAGGCTCCTATCAGATATATGGTTGCCAAATATTTTCTTCCATTGGGTAGGCTGCCTTTTAACTTTCTTGATAACCTCCTTTGAGGTGCAAAAGTTTTTAATTTTGAAGTGATCTGATTTATCTATTTTTTTCTTTTACTGCTAGTGCTTTGGGTGTGAAGTTCAGGAAATCATCTCCCATTATAGGGTCCTGTAGGTGCTTCCCTATATTATCTTCCAAGGTTTATATGATCGTGGCTCTTATATTTAGATCTTTGATCAACCTTGAGTTGATTTTTTTAAGGTTTGAGATGGTGTTCCTGTCTCATTCTTTTGGATATGGATATTCAGTTCTCCAAGCACCATTTGTTGAAGAAGCTGTCCTTTCCCAGTTGAGTGGGTTTGGTAGTCTTATGGAATATCAGATGACTGTGTATGTGAGGATCTATATCAAAATTTTCAATTTGGTTCCATTGGTCTATCATTGTGCCAATATTGCCACTAAGCATGGACCATAGTTCACATTGTAGACCACACTCTCTCCCACACAGTTTTGCATGTTATCAGATGATATAAAATGGCCTATATCTGTCATTGCAATATCACTCAGGATGATTCCCAAGTCCTGAAAAAGCCCCTGTATTACAACTGCTTTTCCCTCCCCCTGTCCCCAAAGCACCCAGTGGCCACATTAATGTTGTAATTTCTTCCATTGCTTGAATCACAATATGTCTATAACAGAATACCAGTAAGTCCACTCTAGTCCATAGCTCTTCTCCCAATCCTGAGGAGTCTGGGATCGTGATGTTTACCCCACCTCCAAGTGAGAGGGGGCTTATATTCCCTGGATAAGATGGATGTGATTATCCTGCTTGTAGCTTCAGACTCTCTCCATTCCTTGGGATGGCCTTTTAAAAAAAAATTTTTTTTCCCATTTTTTGAATAACCCAAGCCTTTAATTTTATTTTAGTTTTAGTTGTTTTTTTTTTTAAGTTTTCATGTATTTTAACCCTTACATTTAAATATCATTATTTCATTTTCCTATTAATTGTATTTAGCTATTGTATTGGCTTCATCTTTAAAGAAGCCTTGGATCACAGAAAGGTTTCAACTGGGATGGGAGAAGATCGTTGGTGTGGGGTGTCAGGAATGGGTAGTGTATGGTAGGAAGTTCACCTGAACATACATAAAAGGTATATAAAGTGGTTCAAATGCTTACGGAGCATGGTCACAGTAGGTGGGGAATCACGCCATAAATGAGGGAATACTGAATTCCCATCCTGGAGAGCTCTGCCACGTTCTCCATGGGAGCAGCAACAGTCCCTCAAGTGCAGGGGCAGAGTCTAGTAAAGAATGATGATCCACAGATGGGCTCTTGTTATTGTTATTGATGACTAGCCTTATGAGTCTTTGCTCTTTAAATTGAAACTTAGTCTATTGTGGGGTGCCTAAGAATTGCCTGCTGACAGCCTCCTTGTTGCTCAAATGTGGTTTCTCTCTAAGCCAAACTCATCATATGAATGCATTAACTTCCTCCCAGCGTGGGACCTGACTCCTGGGGATGAGCCTCCTTGGCAAGGAGGGATTACTAACAAGTACCAATGGGCAATACAACTGGAAAAAGACCTCTAATAAAAGGGGGAAATGGTAAAGACAAATGAGTTCAAATAGCTAAGAGACCTCAAAGTGAGGTGGGAGGTCATCCTAGAGGTAACGCTTATGCACATCTCAGTAGGACCTCATAGGCTTCCAATGTGGATATCACCCTAAACAGAGGGGCCCCTGAGGGCTCTGGAGACACCCAGGTCCTATATCAAGGCGGATAGCCCCAGAATTTGGTGCCTTATCAGTGGGCCCTATTTTGGAATCCTTGCTCCTGGAGTCCAGAGTTGGACTCAAATATATCTTCCCTGCACATGGTCCATCTGTCCCTTCTATTCAAACCTATATGTGGTGCTGGAGTTTGTAGGTATAGTTCCTGAGACTGGAGTCTTTGGGCTGTCCATGTGCCAGCTGGGCCCAGCATCTTGATGGAACTGCAACTCCTACTCTATAGCTCAATGGACTCACCCAGGACACCTGGTGGGGAGATAATGATGGACAATACCATGCAATTTTGACCACCATAGCTTTGTAGTATGTTTTAAGGTCAGTTAGTTTGAGTCCTCTAATTTCATTTTTCTTTTATAATATGTCTTTGTCTGTTTGTGATCTCTTACCCTTCCTTATAAATTCCATAGTTAGTTTTTTCCATTCAGTAAAAAATGCTGTGTTGATTTTTATTAGGATTTCATTAAATGTATATATCATTTTGGGTAGGATAGACATCTTAATCATGTTTAGTCTTCCTATCCATGAACAGGATATATTCTTCCACTTATTAATTCTTCTTTGATTTCCTTTAACAGTGTTGTGTAGTTTTCTGCATATGTCATTTACACTCTTAGTTAAATTTATTCCTAGGTATTTGATTCTTTTAGTTGCTATTCTAAATGATATTTTTTTCCCCTGATTTCCTCAGATTGCTCATTATCAGTGTACACAAATGCTACTGATTTTTGTGCATTGATTTTATAACCTGTGACTTTACTGAAGTCATTTATAAGCTTTAGAAGCTTTGTTGCAGATTTCTTGGTGTTTTCTTTGTATAAGATCCTGTTGTTTACAAATAGTGAAGTTTTTACTTTTACCTTTCCAATTTGGATGCCATTTATATCTTTTTTTGCCTATGTGCTCGAGCAAGTACTTCTAACACAATGCTAAATAGGATCAGTTAATGTGGGCATCCTTTTCTAGTTCCCAATGTTTGAGGGAAAACTTTTAGGATTTCACCATTGTATCTGATGTTTGCTGTGAGTTTTTCATGTATACCCTTTATCATGTTGAGGAAGTTTCCTTCTATCCCTACTTTTTCAGTGTGTTTTTCAGTAAACAGTGCTGTATTCTGTTGAATGCTTTTTCTGCATCTATAAAGATGATTATGTGTTTTTTTCTTTCAATCTGTTTATGTGGTGTATAACATTGATTGATTTTCTTATATTGAACCATCCCTGCATTCCAGGGATAAAACCCACTTGATCATGGTGTATAATTTGTTTAATGTGTTGTTAAAAACAATTAGCAAATATTTTGCTGAGGATTTTAGCATCTAGGTTCATTAGGGTACTTGGTCTATAGCTTTTCTTTCTAATGGTGTCTTTGTTTGGCTTTGGTAATGGGCTGATGTAGGCATCATAGAATGAGTTAGACAATGTTCCTTCCACTTATATTTCTTGGAAGAGTTTAAGCAGGATTGGAGTTGTTCTTTCTGGAATTCACCTGTGAAGCCACCTGGTCCTAGGCAAGAATTTAACTAAAAATGAATCTATAACTGAAAAAGAGTATTAAAGAAAATGCAGGAATTAAAGTCATTGCAATTATGAAAATTTAAATCAATAATTCATTACATATTATTTTTGACTCCCTGCAATATATTCATAATTCCTTTCTAGGTTTGTTGACAAACAAGACCATATTGAACTTAAATTCTGATATGGAGACTGCAATCAATAGCTCAGTCTTATCTTCAATTTTAATAATTGCTTTGAAGGAAATGAAAAGGTGCATTAGATTTAAGGTAACTTCTGGGTCCCAAGAGGATGTTTACTAAAGCCAAATGATTCTCCTGGTGGAAGTCAATGAATTCATTTATTGCCCGTAATGACTTCTTTTCTCCAGAGCTTCTTTATTTGCCATCTCTGAATTTCTCAGAGTATATATTAAAGGGTTTAGCATGGGTATTGTGACTGTATAAAACATGCTCAATGATTTGTCAGTGGAGAACTTTCTAGCAGGTCTTGCATACTTGAAAATACATGGAACAAAGAAAAAGACAACCACAGTGATATAGGAACCACAGATTAAGAGCGCTTTCCTCTTACCTTCTTGACTAAGCTTCTTTAAGGAGTGCAAAATGATACTGTAAGAGATGAGTAAGAGCAGAAACCCCATTCTGAAATTCAGCCCTCCATTAGCCACCACTAAGAGTCCAAAAACATAATTGTCAGTATAGAGAAGTTTCAATAAGGGGAATATGTCACAGAGAAAATGATCATGACATTGGGAACACAGAATGGGAGCCCATGAAGAAAGATCAGTTGAATGACTGATTGAATCATCAGTTGAATGACTGGATTGGGGACTGAGTGCAGTCCCCAATCCAGGCCA
This sequence comes from Tolypeutes matacus, assembly GCA_026826555.1. Taxonomy (NCBI): domain Eukaryota; kingdom Metazoa; phylum Chordata; class Mammalia; order Cingulata; family Chlamyphoridae; genus Tolypeutes; species Tolypeutes matacus. The sequence continues at coordinate 1,240,464 of JAKSZT010050675.1, read as the reverse complement.
CTCTTAGCAGCACAATACACACTCATTGCCTCACGATAATCAAATAGTGAAAGGGCTTATGGATGTCCACATAGCAGTTATATGCTGTGGCCAACAGAAGAAAGACCTCTGATCCACCAGTGAAGTGCTCTAAAAAGAGCTGGATCATACAACCTTGGAAGGATATGGACTTTTGTCCAAAGAACAAGCCTGAAATCAATTTTGGGGAAATGACTGAGGCATAAATGACATCCATAAATGATAAACCAACAACAAAGAAGTACATAGGTGAGCCCAGGGACTTACTGACAGTTACAGTCATGACAATGAGTAAGTTGGCTAGTATGGTCAAAACGTAGAACACTGAGAAGACAATAGAATGTAACTTTTGTTCTTTTGGATTCTGTGTGAGGCTCAGGAGGACAAAAGAAGTCACATTGTTCCTTGGTTACATATTATTATTTTTTTTCATATTATTTTATAGATATTCATTTCAGATTTTAGAAGGCAATGATCTATAAGACAGTGAATATAATTTAAATGTGTTATAAGTATAATCTTTCTTTTTTATTCATTCAATCAAGAAATGTGTAAGTATCTATTTCTGTCAAAACAAACATGGACATTGTAAATACAAAGTTGAATTAAGACACAATTGCAGGAATCCATCCTGCAAAGTCTTGTGGGGATCTGTCCATCAGAGCCCACCATGGTGCAAAGAATTACTCTGAAAACAGGAAGGCTGAGAGATGTGAGGGGGAAAACAGCTAAAGAAACTCCTCCCAAGCTGATCCCCAACACGGTTTTTATTCTCTTTTTCACATACCAAAGGTAGGGTGAATGTGCAGGGGAGCAGGGAGGTATAGCTCAAATGAGGGGTCATAAATAACATCATAAGAATTCCAGGCTGATAATGAGGTAGCAAGATTACAGAAACAATTAGTGATATATGTAGGAGATAGGTGGGAGATAAGGTGGCAGCAAAGGTCTAAGATAACTGATTAACAGAGCAAAGCAGGAATCTTCCTGTTTATGGCAGGAACCAATAGTGGTGATTTTTCAGTGTAGGCAGAGAAACAGGCCTCCAAACTATATCTTAGATGTAAAAATCAGAGAGTTCCCACAATAACTCTCTGCTTTCAGTGATTTGATATATAATAATAGTATCAGACAAACACAGAACAATGCAATGTACTATTATAAATATCTTCTTGTGGTGATATGGGTGAATATTGTAGGAACATCTAAATAAAACTTGGATCAGGGAAGGCTTCCTAGAGGAAGCTTGTTTTTGGTTTGTTTTAAGGAATTGATAATTGGCTAGAACAAGAGAGAATGAGAAAGGAATTCTATGAAAAGGTGTACTATGTATAAAGTCACCATTATGTAAACTTGAAGACCCGTTTAAAGTAATCTACATGTTCAAGTGGCTACAACTAATACTGAAAGGAAGGCCATAGACCCAAGGTCAATGACCTGGTTTTCATCTCAGCTCCCTTGAAGTATCGTTATTTTCTTTGCTTGGATCTACCTGCTTTTTCTGACTAAAATGCTGAAGCATTCCAATTTTGTGACTACAGTCCTTATATCTCCCCTAATTTTCAAGATTATACATGCAATGATTTAATGGATATTACTAATTGCATGTCAAACTTGTATTTGCAAAACTAAATTTTTAATTTTATGCACATAACCTACCTCTTCCTAGATATTCCCCTCTCATTAAATGAAACTGCTGTCCTGTTATTGTTCAAACTAAATATCTCAACCTCGTATTCCACTAACATCACTTACTGATAAATTTAACAAATCCTCCTGACTCTACCTTCAAAATATATCATAATTTGGATCATATTCAGTAGCTCCCTGATACCTCCTTTGATCCTTTGCAATAGCCTCCTGCCTGGTTGCTCTGCTTTTATTCTTCCCTTTTAACAATCCATTCTCCTACAATAGACACAGGATCCTTTGAAATATGATTCCAAAGTTTCTACTCCCCTGCTCAAAAACCTAGAGTGTGTTTCTATCATAAACTAAATAAAATACAATCTTCCTACCCTGACCTACCCTGGGTTTCATTTCAGGCTACTTCTACAACCTTATATTTTTACAAGTCTCTGAATCAATTCTAATCCAAATCTATGCTATTACTCAAATATACAAAATGTTTTCCATTTTTTTAGTTTAATCTATTCTTTTTATGTATCTTAATTTCAGAATTCAGAAGCAGTTTACTTATAAAATAATAATAAATGTTAAGGAAAAGTGTACTTAATTTTAATTTTTAATTAATTCATTCAATTGACAAATTCTATAGAACACCTCTATTGTGTCAAGTTTTCAAATAAGTTAGATACCAATTCATCACATTCACTAACTCATTTAGGCTCAAGGTTTACTACAGGGGCCACATCATCAAAGGACAGAAATTTTGGTGGTTGACAGTCACCTATTTGCCATTTTATACTACTATTTTTCTAGTTGGTCACAAACCTCTTGAGGTCATAAGATGGCTAATCATTTCATTTGAGAATTTCTTTTATCTATTTATTACTGCATCATTTAATTCTGATTAAAAAAATAACTTGCTAGTTTTTCTTCCTTTTATTTGTTAATGAAACGGAACTTTCATTGAGGAAGACTCCATTTAGCAAGTTGCCTTTTACAAAGTTGCTTACAAATTCTTCATTCCTCACTCAGTATACTTAATTAATATCCATGAAACCCCAAAAGTCAATTTCTATTGATTTTTTTTTTAATCTCAAAAAAGACATTGCATTTGTTATTTTATTCCAGAAGCTATAATGGCTCTTACTCTCTGCAGGCCCAAAGTGAAAGGTCTGTGGAATAAAAATATTAACAGAATACATTCTTGTCCTTGAATAGGTCATATTATGCAAAAAAACAGTTCTTGATATAAATCACTCTTTAAATATAATATTATTATATTAATATAACTTTCTTAACTTACACAAATGCTGACTGGAGTTCTTATGCTTGGGAGGCAGGCCAAGGACCAGCATTTCTTCAGAACATAATGTTTTAGACTCTCTTTTTTTTTTGTATTTTTTTTTCTTTTTTTTTAATTGTGGGTAAAAATCAAAATTTTCACAATACATACCAACATTTGCAAATGTAAGCAAATGCACAAATATGCATATATATTTATATATCTATTGATTTTTAATAAACCATGCGATTAGTATACATGTAGAATTGGTTTCATTTTACTCAGTGTATAAGTTACATATTTCCCATAACTTAGGAAACATATATGTAGAAAAATCTCATTATAAAATATATTTTAAAACAATATAATTATATTATTCTAAATCAAATGGTGAGGCCTTAAATGAATGCTAGTAACCACTCTGACTGATATTTTGCACATTAGTAAAATGAGATTGAGATAGTAAATTATGGAATTTTTGTGAACATCTAATAAGCTAAAGTGTGTGAAGCATATGTAGCACAGTTTCCAGAACAATGTGGGAAATCAACCTATCTTTTTTATAAAGTATCTGAAAGCTTAATTTTTGACAAACCAACATAAATACAATAAAATACAATAGCCTTTTATCTCTCTGAAATGTAGAACAGCATGCTAAAACAGCTAATCTTTCATTTCATTAGTTTCACTGAAATAGACAAAAAATAATTATGAAAAGAAATTATAGCCTTGCAAGAACACCATGATTTGTTATGCAAAGCTATGTATCAAATATTATGTCTATGATGAAATTATATATACCCCTAATCTTTCAAGTAATAAATATTATTATCCCCACTTTATAGTTGAAAATACTGAGGTTCAGAATAGTCAGTTACTTTTTTAAAGGTCACATATTTTTAAGAACTAAATGGCATATAATTTCCATTGAATTCAAAGCCCTTGTGTGTCCAGCAGTTTTTTCAACTCTTCAATTCTTATAAGTTCAAGTGACATAAATTTTTATGTAATAAGAAAATTAAAATAATCACAAACCTTGGTTTCCACTATTAACTGTTAAAATCTCTCTTTTGAAACCTTGTTCATGCTCTGAAGGATAATTTTTAATTTACATATCAGGACCTGGAAATTCATTCTCCAACCTAACATGACCACAGATGGGAAAAAATCTCCTTTTTTCCTTGGGGATAAATTTGATTTCATATATCTATGTCTTTCCATTTTCTTCACAGATTCTTCTTAATACTCCAGAAAATTGTTTTTTCAACTATGCATTTATTTAAAAGGAATTCCATGATGCAAACAAACAAAAACACTTCCTTTTTTAGGGTAATTTATGAAAATATCACCTAAGATGATAGAACCACACATTAATAAGGGAATTCTTTCCAAATAACTTCTTTTCTGAAATCTTTGATAAAGAAAGAACATCAAATCAGAATTTGTCCATCTAATTCTACTGTGCAAAACAGACCAAACCAGTTGTACTTGAAATTTTGAGAGTTTTGTTACGGCACAAAGTAGTCATGTTTTAGATTTTATGGGGATTATTCTGACTTTTTAATATCATGTTTGAAGCTTAACAAAACATCTCGTGAAGTAGGTATAACAGTTTTTAAATGGATAATCTTTTTCCCTCTATATGGGCAAAGAACATTGGAACTTTTATCTGTTCTAACTATGATATTTAATTTTGAATTCTGCAATTGGAATATGTCAAAGACTACTTTCTGCTTAATTATATTCTCTGAGATTTTCTACACAAATTTTAAAGAATATCAAAATATAAAGAAGCTACTAAAGCAATAATGTAATTGGGGCTACAATTATGTAACATGGATGGAAAAGAGCATCAGAAAATTATGAATATCAGCAATCAAGAATAAAATATCAGCCACTCATTTGTTGCAACAAGAAGAACTTGCCATTTATTTTCCCATTTTACCATAGCATAATTTTCTTTCTTGTTATTTAATACTCAATTAATTTTGTCTTTAAATGTGGTTAGATATTCTTTTTGTTTGTCAAACAGCTGCTGATACAAAGTACCAGAAATGTGTTGGCTTTTATAAAAGAAATTTATTTGCAGTAAAAATTACAATTCCAAGGCTGCCAAGAAAAGTTCAAAGCAAGGCACCATAAGAGGGGTTTTCTCACCAAAGTCAGCTACCACTTGTTGAAGAAAGATGGCCTCCAATTGCTGCCAAGGCTTGAAGTCAGTTGTAGGCATTCAGGCAAGGACTTGTCTCCTGTAGAGCTGCTCCACGGGCCCAGCCTCTACTGGCTTTGTGCTTAAACTATCCTCTAATCCTTTCTCACAAGGGCAGGATTAAAAACAGCAGCTTCCTTTTCCTCTGTGTCTGTTTGTATTTCTCTTTGGGTCTCTGGGTTTATATCAGACCCAGCAAGGGTTCAGAGACTCAACCTGAGTCATGCCTCACTGATATAGTCCAATCAAATGCCCTAAATAGATCTTATTGAGTAATCTAATCAAAGGACACTCAACAGATTTTAATACAGTCAAAGGTAACACACCCACAGGAATTGATTAGTTTAAAAACATAATCTTGGCTCTTATATTTAGATCTTTGATCCATTTTGAGTTGAATTTTTTATAAGGTTTGAGAAGATGTGCCTCTCTCGTTCTTTTGAATATAGATATCAAGTTCTCCAAGCACCATTTGTTTAAGAGGCCATTCTCTCCCAGTTGAGTCTTCTTGGTGGCCTTGTCAAATATTAGATGATTGTATATGTCAAGATCTATATCAGAACTCTCAATTCTGTTCCATAGGTCAGTTTATCTATCCGTGTGACAATACCATGCTGTTTTGACCACTGTAGTATGTTTTAAAGTAAGGTAGTGCTATACCTCCAACTTCATTTTTCTTTTTCAATATGTCTTTGGCTCTTTGAGGCCTCTTGCCCTTCCAAATAAATTTCATAGTTAGTTTTTCCAATTTGGTAAAAAATGCTGTGTTGATTTTTATTGGAATTGCATTAAATCTGTAAATCAGTTTGGGTAGGATAGACATCTTAATGATATTTAGTCTTCCCATCCATGAATAGGGAATATACTTCTATTCATTTAAATATTCTTTCATTTTCTTTAACAGTGTAGTGTTGGTTTCTGTGTACAGGTTATTTATATCTTTCATTAAATTTATTCCTGGGTATTTGATTTTTTTAGTTACTATTGTAAAAGGGATTGGTTCCTTGATTTCCTCCTCAGATTGTTCATTATTGGTGTACAAAGTGATACTGATTTTTGTGCATTTATCTTATAACCTGTGACTTTACTGAAGTCATTTATAAGCTCTAGAAGCTTTGTTGTAGATTTCTCAGGGCTTTCTATGTATATGATCATGTCATCTGCAAATAGTGAAATTTTGATTATTTCCTTTCCAATTTGGATGCCTTTTCTATCTTTTTCTTGCCTAAGTGTTCAAGAAAATACTTCTAAAGACCTTGGAAGATAATGTAAGGAAACATCTACAGGACTTTGTAATAGGAAATGGTTTCATGAACTTCACACCCAAAGCATAAGCAATGAAAGAAAAAAATAGATAAATGGAACTTAATCAAAATTAAAAAACTTTTGAACCTCAAAGAAGTTTGTCAAGAAAGTGAAAAGACAACCTACTCAATGGAATAAAATATTTAATAATTGGTATAACTGATATTCAGCAGATATAAAGAAATCCTATATCTCAAAAATAAAAAGACAAACAAACCATTTGAAAAATGAGCAAGTGATTTGAACAGACACTTCTCCAAAGAAGAAATACAAATGGCTAAAAAGCACATGAAAAGATGCTCAACATCACTAGCTATTAGGGAAATGCAAATCAAAACTACAGTCAGATACCATTTTGTACACATTAGACTGATGGCCATGAAAAAACAGAGGGTTACAAGTGTTGGAGAGGGTGTGGAGGAATGGGAACCCTCATCCCCTCCTAGTGGGAATGTGTAATCATCCAGTCATTATGGAGGACAGTTTGGCAGTTCCTCAAAAAACTAACTATAGATCTGCCATATGATACTGTAATTCGACTGCTGGGTATATACTCAGAAGAATTGAAAGAAAGGACACAAACTGGTATATGCACACCAATGTTCACAGCAGGATTAGTCACTATTGCCAAAAGTTGGAATCAACCCAAATGTCCATCAACAGAAGATATATTCTTTAAGAAGGAATACAGTACTAACACATGGGATAACATGGATGAATCTTGAGGACCTTATGTTGAGGGAAGCAAACCAGATATTAAAGGACAAATATTTCATGACCTCTTTGATATGAATTAAGCAAATCAAGCAAACTCAGAGAGCTAGAATCTGGAAGATAGGTTTACAGGAAATAGAAAGGGAGAAGAAGGTTGTGAGCCAACATCCATATGGGTGAAATCTATGATAAGGTGGAATTGAGTGGTTGTGCAATGAAGAGCTATGACAGTGGTAGTGGTACAGTGATACTACTGGGCTGGATGGTGCAAGTTTGACAGGAGTTAGGTTGGGGAGGGTGGGCTAGATGGTCTGTGGAACTGGAGGGAGGGTTTAGGGTAGGGAGCAGATGAACATGGGATTGGTGGGCATGTGGATGAAACTGAAATATTGGGAAAGCTTTTTTGACAATATGACATGGAAGGGTTACTGGTTTAGGGTGTTGGATGGGAGAGCATTCAAGACAGAACACACCTGGGATAGTCTTCTAGAGAATGTGCAAATGATCATTTTATCATAGTGTGTTGTACCAGTGGGTAGTGACCCACACAATTAGTGGGAAGGCTTTGGACTCCCATCTTGGGGATACTTACACAATGAGCAGGAAGGAGATGGACTCCCATCCCGGGGAGGCCCGATATGTTCTCAAACAGAGGGATGGGTTTTTCTTGAGAGCATGGGCAGTTTCTAATAGGGAAGAACAGACCAGTGTATCAAGCCCTCAGTGTTGTTGCAAGTAACTATGAACCTTGTCCTCCAAGGAGTGAAGCATGGTGGTTGCTGTGGGCCACAAGGGGAGGGGGAGGGAGGAATAGAATAGATGGAAGAGGAGGTATTTAAGGGGCAATGGAAGTGTTCTCCATGATCTTGCAATATTGGATATAGGCCATGTTAAATTTCAGCCAAAATTTATAAAAGTGTATGGTCTAAAATGTAAACCATAATATAAACCATTGGCCATGGTTAATAGCTATGTTTCCATTTTTGTACATCAGATGTAACAAACATACCATTCACACATAAAAAGGTTATTAATACAGGAATGGGGAAAACGGGGATGATGTTGGGTATATGGGAGTCCCCTATATTCTGTATGTGACATTACTGTTACCTAAAACATCTTTGAAGGCAAAACAACAAAAAAGACACTGGGGAAGAAATGGAAACAAATGTCACTATACATACAGGACAACAGACATTACAGTGATGAAAGGCAAAACATAAAAAAATTTATTTTAAAGATTCTTCATTTTTTTTTAAAGATTTATTTTTATTTATTTTTTATCTCCCCTCCCCCCACTGCTTGTGCTCACTGCATCCATTTGCTGTGCATTTTTCTGTGTCTGCTTGTCTCCCTTTGTTGTGTCATCTTACTGTGCCAGCTCACCATGTCATGTGGGCTGTCAGCTTATTGTGCCTTGTGGGCCATCAGCTCACCACGCCATGCGGATTGGCTTGCGTTCACAAGGAGGCCATGGGAATCAAATCTGGGGCCTCCCATATGGTAAACAAGAGCCCAACCAATTGAGCCCCAGCCGTTTCCCCCATTATTTTTTTAATATCTCAATTATTTTACTTTAATTTAGTTTCTGTTTTTCTAAATTACTTATTTTATTTCTTATGTTGAAACCTACCATTATTATTCATTTTCCTATTAATTGTGTTTGGCAATATTCTTGGCTTCATTTTTGAAGAAGCTTTGGACCACAGAAGGGTTAAAACCAGGGCAGGGGAGGATCATTGGTGTGGGGTGTCAGTGATAGGAGATACATGGGAGGAAGTTCATCTGGGCATACATATAAGGTATATAAATGTGTTCAACTGTTCATGGTGCATGGTCACAGTGGGTAGAGATTCACAAAATAACCAAAAAAGTATTGAATTCCCATCCTGGGGAGCTCTGCCACATTCTCTAATGGAACAACAACAATCCCCTGAGTAGAGGGACAATGACTAGTGAAGAAGGATCATCAATTTATGGGCCCTTGATATTGACTACTATGCTTATGAGCCTTTGCTCTTGAAATTGCAACTCAGCCTAGTGTTGTAGGGTGCCTAAAATTTACCTCCTGAGAGCCTCCTTGTTGCTCAAACCTGGCCTCTTTCTAAGCCAAACTCAGCATAAATGCAGTAATGAATGCATTACCTTCCCCTTAGCATGGGATATGACTCCTGGGGATGAGCCTCCCTGGCACCAATGGATTACTACCAAGCACCAAGTAGAAATACAACTGGAAAAAGCCATCAAATAAAATGGGGAAAAGGTAAAGGTAAATGAGTTTATATGGCTAAGAGACTTTAAAGTGAATCAGGAGGCCATCCCAGAGGTTGCACTTATGCATGTTTCAGCAGGAGCTCATTGACTCTCAAAGTACATAATACCTCTAACAGCAGGGCTCCTGAGGGATCTGGAGACACCCAGATCTTATGCTCATGGCAGATAGCTCCAGAGTTTAGTGTCTTGACAGTGGGTCTTATTTGGAATTTGTGCTCCCAAGTATGACAGAGTTGGATTCAGTTTTGACTTCTCTATATATGCCTCTTCTTACCCTTCTATTTTAACCTATAGTTCATACTGGAGTTGTAAGGTGTACACACAAGAGACTTGAATCTTTGGGCTGTCCATGTGACCACTGAACCCTGAGCCTCAGCAAAGTTGCAATACCTACTCTCCAGTTCATTGGACTCACCCAGGACAACTAACAAGGAGGTGAGGATGGACAACCACACTACCAAGGAAACGGGAGAATCTACAACTGCAAGCAAGAGGGTCCAATCCATCAGCCATATGGGATTGAAGCTGCTTCTCAATTAGAGGTGGAGTGGCTATCACCATCCCAGAATCCTCAGGATTGGGGAATAAAATATGGACTATGGTAGACTTACTGATATTCTACTATAGACATTGTGATTCTAGCAATGGAAGAAATTATGTCATTGATTTGGAGACAGTGGTCACTGGAGGTGCTGAAGGTAGGGAGAGGGAAAAAGAGGTATAATATGGGGGCACTTTTGGGACTTAGAATTGTCCTGACAAATACAGGCCATTATATATCCTGCTAAAACCTACAGAATTGAGTGGGAGAGAGTGTAAACTACAGTGTAAACTATAATCCATCTTTAGTGGCAATGCTCTATAATGTGTTTATCAATTGCAATGAATGTACCACACTAATGAAAGAAGTTGTTAATGAGGGGAAAAGTAGGAGGTGTGGCAAGTGGAGCATATGGGAATCCCTTATATATTTCTATGTAACATTTTTATGTAATCTAAGTCTCTTTAATAAAAAATATATTTAAAAAAAGAAAAGCATAATCTTTTTCTCTTTGGGATTCATAAAATAATCTCAAACTGCCACAGATAAATTAGAATTTAATCTCCAAATTAGATGTCATAAGTAATATTTCTCCAAATATACATTATTAAAATAATTGAAAATCTATAATGTGTCATATATTATGCTATGGTCTAGGGATACAATATTAAATAAAACAGAATTTTTAAAAAAGATCCTGCCTGCATAGAACTTATATTCTTGTAATAGATAGTAAATAAGAGAATGACTTTTAAAAGTATTTACAATCTGTGATAAGTTCTATAAGGAAAACAGAGTACTATGACAGAAAGTAAGAGGAAGAATTCTACATTTCAATTAGGCAGGCAGAGAAAGGTGCTTATAAAGATTATATTAAGCTGAGATTCAAAGGATGAGATATCACTATGATGGGAAGTACTGTAATATGTGGAAGGACTAAATTTGAAAAGATTTCAGCAAGTTTAAGACACTGAAAGGTCAGTGTATTGGAGGGTAAATAGGAAAGGGACAGAAGAACAAACTGAAGTTTAAGAGAATAAGAAACAAATGCTGAGGGCAGTACAGACCTTGGTAAGGGATTTGGATTGTTTTTAAAATCCTTTTAAAAGGACAGTAAATAAAATCAGAAAAACAATTTTTAATCGAGGAGGCTTACATCTGACCAAACATCTCAATATCAAGGTGGAAGCACTACTTGAGAATTGCTAACAAATCATATGCTATACTATTCTAGTTGCAGAAGGTTAAAGACTATTCTATTCATGAGTCTTTCTAATTAAGCATTAAGCAAAATGCCTTGCACAACAGGTATTCTGTAAAAATTACATGAGTATATGACTATTACTCTCTATAGTATCAACTGCAATACTTTTCCTACTCTCCAGCTTCCTTGGGGTCCTTTATGTCTGCCATTTTGCCCTATGTGTAGGGCAAAAAACAGCTTTGTAAAAATAAAAAGCAACTAGTTATGGAGTAAATTAAATATGTTCTCAGACATTAACTGTGGTGAACCTTAGTGGTGTACGGCTACTAAAATTGTTTTGAAGGCATCCTACACATTTTGTTAGTTTCCTAATGTGTGTATACATTTTCCAAACATAAAAACCAGGAAACTACAATTCCCAGTCTTCTCTGCTGTAGGGTGAAGATATATGACTTACATTTTGCCAGACAGGTACATCTGTACAATTCCTTGAGGTGGAAATTAGTGATATGAGTCTGGGTAATGATGAGGGCTTAACAGAACCCAGGGTCTTTCTGAAATCAGGGAGAAAGGCAACAGCTTTCCTGTTTGGCCAGTGGCAGCACAGCTGTGATGTCAGCAGCAGAAGCTCACTTAGCAGGACAGTCATATGATGAGGGATTCTGAATGTGCTTCCCTGTGGCTCAGTTTTTGGCCCCTTAGGGTTTGTTTGTTTGTTTTTAAAGAAACTTCACATTACATAAATATTTCATTCAAAAAATGGGAATTCCTATATACCCTACCCCCTCCTCTTCCCACACTTTCCCCCCATTAACAACATCTTTCATTAGTGTGGTAAATTTAGTACAACTGTTGAAGACATATTGAAGCATTGCTACTAATAATGGTCTATAGCTTACATTATAGTTTACATTATAATTTACACTTTGCACCACACAATTTTATATGTTTTGACAACATGTATAAATGGCCTTGTATACATCACTGCAATGTGATGAAGGACTATCCCAATGTCCCAAAAAAAAAGCACCATGTTACAACTATTTTTCCCTCTCCCTTCCCTCAGAACCTCTGATGGTCATTGCCTTTATATTAATGATACATATTCTTCCATTGATAGAATAATATTAAGTCTACTTTAGTCCATAGTTGCATTCCCCCCTTATGTTTGTTTATTCCTCTTTCTTAAGGATTTTGAGATGGTGATGACCACTCTGTTTCTGACTGAGAGGGGGCTTAGATTCCATGGCACAGATAGATGGAACTGTCTTGCTTACAGTTGTAGATACTCTGTTTTTTGAAGATGAGTGTTGTCCATCATCATCCTTTTGTTAGTTGTCCTGGGAGTGTACAATGAAGTGGAGAGTAAGTGTTACACTTATACTGAGATTCAGAACTTAATTGGCAGGAAGCGGCTGTGGCTCAATCAGTAGGGCTCCCGTTTACCATATGGGAGGCCCCGGGTTTGGTTCCCGGGGCCTCCTGGTGAAGGCAAGCCCGCCCGCGTGGAGTGGTTGGCTGACCCAGTGAGCACAAGCAGCAAGGGGGGGATAAATGAATAAATAAATAAAATCTTAAAAAAAAAAAAAAAAGAACTTAATTGGCATATGAACAGACTGAAGATTTAAGTTTCTGGGACATATATTTGACAAGTATAGTGCTAATTATAGGTTCAAATAAAAGGGGCCGAAGAGCCATTTGTAGGGAAATTATAAATGAGTCTAACTCTATTACCCTGAGGAGCATATATACCAAAGTATGGTCTACTAACAGGCTGTCGAATTCTTGTAATGGTCTGCCCTGCCTATGGTATCTAGATGCTTCTAAAGCCCTCAGGAGCCCTGCTGTTTGAGGGACTGTTTATTGTGGCATTCAACGAGAGCCTCCTGAGACTTGCATAAGCATGACTTCTGGAATGACCTCCTCACTGACTTTGAAATCTCTTAGCTATAAAAACTCATTTGTATTTAATATTTCCACATTTTGTTCAAGGTCTTTTCCAAATGCATGGCTATTTGGTGCTTGCTAATAATCCCTCCATGCCAGGGATCCTCATCCCTGAGAGTCATGTCCCATGCTGTGGGAGGCAGGGAAGGTAGTGACTTTATGTGCTGAGTTTGGCTTAGAGAGTGGCAACATTTGAGCAACAAGGACACATTCAGTAGTAACTCTTAGGCAACATATATTACTAGAGTAAGTGTCATTCACAAGAACAAGGTTCCTAAGTACAACCATCAATGTTAAGAGCCTTGCGTAATGGTCTGTCCTCTTAGGCGCTGCCCATATACTTGGGGAAATCTTGCCATTCTATTAGAGAATGTAGCAGGACTTCCTAAGATGGTAATTCAATATTCTTTCAGTAATTTTGTGGGTCTCCACCACTGAGACAATACCCTATGACCATTTGAACATATTCATATGCCATATAAGCATGCCCCAAGTGCATCCCTCCCCACATATTCCCCCTATCACTCCATCTTGATTCTGACTCCAGCTCATCTAAAGAGTCTTAAAAGTACTTAATTGTATATAACAAACCCATTCTAATTAGACTAATTAGAGATGATTCCGAGTCCTAAGAACCCTGGTTTATAAGTTTTCCATTTCAGTTAACACCAGAGTTGGAATGTCAACAATTTCAGATGCATTCAAATCAACAAGGGTCCTTTTTACAAAAGCAGTTACTCTTCAGAAGGTTAAATGGCTATAATGACCATTTTCTCAGGAAATACTTAAGTTTTTTTTCTTTTTCTTCTTTTTCCTGTGAGAATCTTTGCTGTAGGTTCTGGTGATAGAGCAGTCAACTAAAAAGACAATGCCTCTGTTTTCATGAAGTTTACAATCCATTTGCTGGAAAAGGACACAATAAACATGTGAATCAGATTGTAAAAATTATGTAGAGAAAATGTAACAGGATAATGTGATAGAGAGTAACTCAAGTAGCAAACAGAAGATATTTTTCCAATGATTGGTTAAGGAAATCCTCTTTAAAAGAACACTATATTATTTAGCAGTTTTTACAGTCAGAATTTATCTAAATTATTTATATATTTACTTATATTTCACCTATATCTCTCCACTGGAAAGTATTTGAAAATTTTGGTTCTGGAGCCAAACTACATGGGTTAAAATCTCATGTCAGACATTCATTAGCTTGTGACCTATGGTAATTTGAACTGTAGACTGAGTAATGACACATCAGCAATGTGAAGATCTAGAGGAGAAGCATTTCAGTAAGGGAGAAGAAGCAGCACAAAGGTCCAAAGGCCAGAGTGAGGCCATTGTGAATGGAACACAGTGAATATGGAAGAGTGGGGTCAGATGAGGTCATAAGGATGTGTATTTGGGTGGGGAGCAAAAAGGCCAATTAGAATTTGGCATACATTTGGTGAAACAGATAACTTTCCTGCTACAAATCATCTTAGCTTAGCTCCTCTAAGTGAATAAAGGGCATTTACATGGGGAAAAATTGTCGTGATAGAAAGAAAAGAAGTCCATGAAGAGGGAAAATAGAGATCCATGTTGCGAACTGCACCAAGGAGTCCACCAAAGACAGAGACTACCACAAAGGATACACAAAGTTTTCTGGAAAAAGAATGTTGTTGGAGGAAATGCATTGTTTATCTTCATCTTGATTTCAATGTACGGCTGAATTTATAATAATACAGTTAAGATTTTTGGTGAACTTTCAGTCAGAATAGAAGAGTGTGGAGGATGATGCTCATACAGGTCAAATAAAATTCACCTTCTCATGACTACAAATACCTCTAATGGTTTTACTCCTGTCTTCTCAACTTGTTTGCTCTCATCCTTGGACATGATTAGATAAATAATGCAAAATCTCTCTTGGGTCTTCTTTGAACAACCAACATAAAGTGGACCTTGCCTCTGAGTTACTGTCTATCACATCATTTGTTTCATTTATTTTTAGCACTTTTCTCTGTAAGGATTTATATTGATTATTTATGTTTATTTATCTATATCCTTTACTCAGTTTAAAGAAATAGTTTGTCTCGAGGTAAAGTCCCTTCTGGCTGTAGACCTCTGAAGGTTACAAAACAATTTATCTCCTTGCAATTCACAAATGGATAGACAAAGGACAACATTTTTATTACAATAAGGAGAATTTGGGAGGGAAACATGACACCAGGGTTCTCTACATTTCAGTAAACCTGCAGGGCATCCTCCATTCAATTGCAAAGTCTGAGAGCCATTTTTAAGATGATGGTTTCTTCTTCCTGGGGCATCATGGGGACCCACCCTTTCCACAGGCTTGTCCAACAGCCATTTTATTGGTTCCATCTTCATCAAGCATCTGGGTGTTAACCAAGCTCTAGAGCTCAACCTCCAAGAGCATTGGGGTGATTGCCACAACTTACTCAATCTTTGGGTTAGAGTCGTAACCCCTTAGTGCAGTGAAGTGAAAACAACATCCTCCTTAACCTTTGGCATACAAGCTCAACCCTCTCAGAGCAACGATTTGACCACCTGGCTTTCCCTAATCCATGGGAGTCAGGTTCACCCCTCTCAGACGTATGGGGTGCTGACCTTAACCGCCCTAATCCTTGAGGAATGTGCTTCACCCTCTCTGTACCCTGGGGCAGCAAAACTCTCCCCAAACTCTTGTAGGAACATCC
The DNA here is from genome assembly GCA_026826555.1 of Tolypeutes matacus. Classification (NCBI taxonomy): domain Eukaryota; kingdom Metazoa; phylum Chordata; class Mammalia; order Cingulata; family Chlamyphoridae; genus Tolypeutes; species Tolypeutes matacus. Next base: position 1,224,651 of record JAKSZT010050675.1, on the reverse strand, counting down.
GCCCTCTTCAACTGCTGGGGCCAACTCACCATCTCTGTATATATGGGTGGGATTCCTCTCTTGGCCCAAGGCAATGTCAATTCCAGATCTCAGCTTCCATGGTTTTCCTCTTAAAGCTGTTTCTCTTTCAATCTCTCCCATCAATGTCCTTTTTTGACCAAGTTGACAATGGTTTTGTTCATACAGCTCTCTTAAAAAGCTTTTTGGTTTAGCATGCAGAAAGCAGTTGTCCCAGCCATCAGACAGTAAGACTTTCCAGAAGTCTTTCCTAGATAACTGCATCTTCAATCCTGATTTACAAGTTCCATGTTTAGTTAAGTCTCCAAATGGAGCACTATCATTGGGAAGCTTGATTTCCAGAGGTGTGGAATTTCTAGAATCAATTTCTGGTTTCTTTGTGCCCCAAAATTCTGTTCTCAACTTATCTCACTCATCTAGCATTTTTCGATAACCTGCAAGGAGAAGCCAAGGTGTGTTCTCTGGGTTTACTTTGGAAAGTTCTTCAGCTAAATGCCCAGGCTTGACATTTCCAAATTCTGCCTTCCATAAAACACCAGGAGTTAATCTTACTAAGTTCTCTGTAACTTTAAAACATGGATTGCCTTTCATACAGTTTCAAATAATAGTTTCATCATTTACTTCTAAGGCATCATGAAAAAGTCTCTTTAGCATCCATATCCCTACCAACAGTCTCTGCAAAGCAATCTTAGCCTTTTCTATCAAGTATGTCACAATTTCTCCAAAAAGTAGCCCTTTCCCATTTATTAAACTATTCCAGCCTTTTGGTAATTGCAAAAGCACTTCCCCACTCCTTGGTAACAAATCCTGTATTAGCCAGCCAAAGGGGTACTGATGCAAAACACTAGAAATCTGTTGGCTTTTATAAAGGGTATTTATTTGGGGTAGAAGCTTATAGGACCCAGGCCATTAGGGTAAGTTACTTCCTTCACCAAAGTCTATTGCAACGTGTTGGAGCAAAATGGCTACCAATGTCTGTGAGGGTTCAGGCTTCCTGGATTCCTCTCTTCCTGGGGTTTGCTCTCTCTGACTTCAGCTCCTCTGCTATCTGCACAAGGTCAGCTGTAGACTATCAGGTGAATGGCTTATTTCTCTTCCCAGGGCCTTTTCTCTTTCCTCACCATCAAGTTCCTCTGTGTACTTACTTCCTGGGCCTCAGCTAAAAAACTCCGGTATAAAAACCCAAACTCTCTTCTCTGTGAGCCCCTACTGACCAAAGGGGCAGGGACTCAACATCCTACTGACATGGCCCAATCATACCTTAACATTGTTTAATCAAATAAGAGCAAAACCTCTGAATACAATATAATCTAATATGCCCAGAGGAATAGACCAGTTCACAAACATAGTCCAATATCTACTTTGGAAATTTGTAAATAATGCTAAATGCTACCATCATTTAGACTTATTTATTTCCCATTTGATTGTCAATATTTAATGTTGTCTCAGAATGAGTGTTTTTGGTAAAATTCAGATTCCTAGAAGGTAGCCTTTAGTTTCTAATTCATAGGACTGGTGTTGGATTGTGATTCAGTTTAGGTTCACCTTACTAATATCTTCAAGGGTCCATTTTACAAATGGTTCACAACCAGGGTTTAGGAACTGAAGATGCCTTTGGTGGAGGACATGATTCAGCCTCCAACAGTCCAGCCTCTGTGCTCCAAAAAGACATGTTCTCTTCATATCCAAAACACATTAATTCCACTACAATATCCCATAAACTTAAGATATTTTAGAACAATATTAAGTGCAAAGTATCATCAAATCCTAATGGCAGTGATCACCTTAGTGCAAAATTCTTCTGTCTGATGGCACTGTTTGTTGTGTATTGCAGTGATATTAATGATTTTTCCTCAAAATATGGTGAACATGTTGACCACAATTAGAATGTAAGAAGTTGAGAAAAACATGTTTATGTAACAGTTATCAGTGGATATTTGTGACAGGATATTTATGAACTGGGCTGATTCCTGCTGAGTGACAATCCCTCAATAACAATATTATGACCAAACCTGTCATAAAAATCGAGTGTAGTTTACCACTTTGAAGAACGGTAGGTAGAGGCAGATTTAATTCAGTCACTCTGATTCTCAGCTCCAATGTCCTTGCTGCACTCTGAGGCTTGCAGCCCTCAGCACATATAACCCTTGACTTTGGATCCTCTACTGACACTTATTAAAGGAAATTGCTTACCTTTTGTGGGGCCATAGGATGATAAACTTTAGAGACTCTGGTATGCTCTGGTTATGGCATATTAGTTGTATTGGCATCTTGCAATTAAGAAAGAAAATAAATTGTTTTGGGCATCCAAACTATAATAATTCTAAACCTGCTTTCAATTTGCAATCATTTCTCAGGACATTTTATGACAATTTTATGACACTTACAAAAATTGTGAAACCTAGCAAACAAGTTGTCTTCTTCCAATATACAAAAGTGGGACAGGTACAGGGTAAATGTTCCTATTTCAGAAGGGAGACATTTGGAGGAAAACAAGGGTCATGGGTCCCAAAGTGTCTGAAGCCAGCAATGGATGATTTGGAAAATTCTTAGCCTTTTCAGATCGTGTACATTAGTACTAGGGTCAAAAGTGAGTCTATCAGGAACCTCTCTGAGCTTTCAGGAAGTAAGAACCCAGAGGACAGGAGTCTATGTGAAGATTTAACTGAACAATGCATTGCTAGGGGGTACATGGGGCTGAACATGGATGTAGTCAACCATATCAATGGAAGTCAAGATTGGAAGTATAATTACCCAGGAAAGACTTGAGGGAAGTTATTTTGCCAGATTTTTTTTTTCCTTTTTGTGTTTTGTGTGTCCTGGAACTGCACACAAAACTTGGAAGGAGTGGGGACGCTACTCCATTAAGCCTTGAGGACAAGAATCAAGCCACAGTTTCCTCTGAGACCCTGATATCTAATGGAGTTTGCCCTGCTGGGGTTTGGACTTGTTGGGACCTGTGATCCCTGTATTCATTACATTTTCTCCCTTCTGGAAAAGGAATTTTTATCTTATGCCTACCTCAACATTATATGTTAGAAGCAGATGTTTTTGACGTTTCACAGGTCTGTAAGAGGAATTTTTTCTGAGGAAGGACACCCATTTTGATTTTTCTGAGACTTTATATTTAGCAATGTTCTAAAATGGTTAAGGCTTTAGGAATACTATAATGGTATTAATGTATTTTGTACCCTGGCCCTGTGTGTGTTAACCCATTTATAAATAAGACCCTTAAGGATGTTATTAGTTGACATGTGCCAGACCTGAATGATGGTGAGCTTTGACCCAATATGGTTGAAGTCCTTATAAACAAAGGAAAATGGAAATGGAAGGAGAAGTCACAGGAGCAGCCTATCACTGGAAGTCTTGTGCATTGCCATTTCAAGGAAAATCAACTAATCTCAAACAATGATATGGAAGATACACATCCTGGGAGGAAGCAAGCCTTCTAGATTCTGAAAGTGTGAGCTAAAAAAGTCCTGTTGTTCAGTCAACCCATCAGCTGGTATTTGTTTTGGCAACTGAAGAATTATCCATTTGTTTCTGAATCGGGTGAAATTTGCACACAGTTTGAATCATAGGTCTATAAATCTATAACTATAGCTTATGTTCATATCCTCAGCTTATTACTGGAGTCAACTTATTAGACATTTCTGGGGAAGTATCCTTAGAGTAGAAGCTATGAGAACCATGAAACTCTCAAATCATCCTAAGTCATTCAAGGAAACCTCCTTACCCTTGTAATTGTGAAACAAAATATTTTTGACAATTATAAATATTTGGGGTATTTTTTCTCCATCTTCTCTTTCTATAATTTATTACACTTTGATAATTACTGTTCTTCTGCTGTATATGATCTGATTCTCTTTCTTTTTCTGCCTTCATGATTGGATAAAACTCCTTGTTATTGTTATCTTAACCATTTCATTCACATTAGGAGCTTTGTTTTCATAGTTTTTCTGTTTGAAGATTTGCTGTATCATATTTTGTATATAAATGGCCAAAAATCATGCTTAATATCTTTAACCACTAGGAAAATGCAAATCCAAACAACAATGAAATACCATACCACACTCACTAGAATGACCTCTAATTTAAAAATGGAAAATTACAAGTGTTAGAGAGAATGTGGAAAAACAGGAATATATATTCATTGCTGGTGGAAATGGAAATAGTTTTAAAAGTTTGGCAGTTCCTCAGATTACCATATGTCTTGGCATTCCTGCTTCTTCCTTATTAAAAAGCTGAAAGCAGGGGCTTGAACAGTATCTGGGCACTGATTTTCATAACAGCATTAATCACAGCTGCCAAAAGATGGAGGCAACACAAGTGTCCATCAGCCTATGGATAAAGAAAATGTGGTCAATGGAATATTCAGCTGTGAAAAACAAGGGAGTTCTGATTCACACAACAACATGGATGAACCTTGATGACATCATGTGGAATGAAAAAAGCCAGACACAAAAGGACAAATATTGCATGATCTCATTGATATGAAATTATTAGAATAAGCAAACTCAGCGTCAGAATCTAGAATATAGTTTACTAGGAGATGGAGTGGGGCGGGTAATAAGGAATTAAGGCTTAAAACATAGACAGCTTATATTTGGGACAATGGGACAGCTTTGGTAATGGATGATATTTTGGTAATGGTTGTGATGGTACTTTCACATTGTGAAAGTAATTAACAGTATTGAGTTTTATACTTGAATGCAGTTAAAAGGAAAATGAAAGGATCAGGGATGAAAGGGTGTTTTAAAGTTGAAATTCAATCAGTGTAATACACCATGTTGATAGAATGAAAGAAAAGAAACCATATGATCTTATCAATTTATTTATAAAAGCATTTGTTAAAATCCCCCCTCTCAGGATAAAAGTAAAAAAAAAAAAAAATCAACAGGGAAAAGGGGAAGTACTTCAGTCTGATAAAAGGAAATTATGAAAAGTGCACAACTAACATCATATATCATAATAGTGAAGGGTTGAATGCTTTGCTAATAAAATCAGGAAAAAAATGGGATGTCTGTTCTTACCTCTAATATTCATTATTGTATTGGAAGTGCTAACCAGGGCCACTACTCAAGAAAAAGAAAAAAGGCATCCATATTGGAAAGCAAGAACTAAAATTATCGCTATGCACACATGATATGGTTTCATATATAGAAAATACTAAGGCATACATGTACACAAAATGCTGTGAGAGGTAATAAGCAAGTTCAACAATGTTGCAGGTCCTAAGATCAATATGCTAATATCAGTTGTATTTCTTTATACTAGCAATGAACCATCTGAAAGTGAAATTTTTAAAAAAAGACAAACCTATTCCATTTTCAATAACTTCCAAAAGAATAAAATTCTTAGGAATAAGTTCAATGAATGAGATGCAAGGCTTGTACGCAGAAAGCTACAAAACATCATTGGCAAAAATCAAAGACCAAATTGAATGATAACACATCTTGCATTCATGGATTGAATAAAATATAATTAAGATGACAATACTCCCCATACTGATTTCTAAATCCAGTGCAAGCCCTATTAAAGTCCAAACTGTCACATCTGAAGAAATGGAAAAGTTAATCCTAAAATTTTGAGCAGTGCCTTTAACCCATTTGGTCTGTCCTGGAGAGGGATCCATGAGCTATTGAGAAGGATGTGTAACTTGCTGCTTTGGGATATAATGTTCTATAGATGTCTGTTAGGTCTAGTTTGTTTACCACATTATTCAAGCTCTATTTTCCTTTTGGAACCTCTGTACAAATGTTCTATCCAATGTGGAGTTTGTTTTATTCAAGTCTCCAAATATTATTGTTGAAATGTTTTTCTCCTGTGTGTCTTATGAATTTAGGGTTATGCAGGTTAGGTGCATAAATACTTATTATTGTTATTTCCTCTTGGAGAATCACCCCTTTATTAATTTATGGTGACCTTCTTCATGTCTATGGTGACCTTCTTGATCTCTTATAACAGTTTTGCATTTAAAGACTATTTTGTCCAATATTTGTATCACTCTTCCAGATTTTTTTTGGTTACTATTTGCATGGAATATCTTTTTCCAACCTTTTATTTTCAATCTGATTGTGTGCTTGCGTCTTAGGTGTGTCTCTTATAGAAAGCACATACAATGGCTCATATTTCTTTATCCATTGTCAATCTATGTCCTTTTATTGAGGAGTTCAATCCATTAACATTCAATATTATTACTGTAAAGGCATTGTTTACTTTGTGTATTTTATCCTTTGGTTTTCCATTGTCATATCTTAGAATTATCCATCTTTTTAGCTTTTTCATTAGTCTTACTAATAACCTTCATTTCTACACTCTTCTCCAAGTCTCTCACCCTTGTGTTTTCCTTTCTAGCTATAGCATTCACTTTTGTATCTTTTGTAAATTCCATCTTTGGTAGTAAGCTCTCCCAGGTTTTGTCTGTGGACATTAAACACACTTTAATTTTTGAAGGACTGCTTTGCTGGATAAAGAAGTCTTGGCTGGCAGGTTTTCTCTTTCAGAACTTTAATTATATCATACGATTGCCTTCTCACCTCCATTGTTTCTGATGAGAGATTGGCATTTGGTCTTATTGAGCTTCCCTTTCTATGTGACACATTGCTTTCCCCCTTTTCTTCAAGAATCCTCTCTTTATCTCTGGCTTTTGAAATTCTGAATAGTACGTGGCTCAGAGTAGGGTATTCAGATTTATTCTCCTTGAGATGTGTTGTCCTTCTTGGATATTGATGTTTATGCCTTTCATAAGAGTTGGGAAGTTTTTGGTCATTGTTCCCTCAAATATTTTTCCTGGACTTTTCTGTTGTCTTCTCCTTCTGTCATTATAACATGTATGCTTGTTTGTTTCATATTGTCATTCAATTCCCTGAGACCCTGTTCTATTTTTTCCAATCTTTTCTCTTTCTGTTTTCCTGTCTTTTCAAGTTCAGATTCTCTGTCCCTCAATCCATTAATTCTGTTCTCCAGCAATTCAAATCTTCTGTTATATGCCTCTAAAATTACATATATATATTGAGGTACCTGGGGCTGGGGATTGAAACTGGGAACTTGCATGTGGGAAGCTGATGCTCAGCCACTGAGTCACATTAGTTTCACCAAGTTGGTCTTTTCATTTGTTTCGCTTTTTTTTTTTTTTTTCAGAAGGCACCAGGAGCTGAACCTGGGACCTCCCATGTGGGAGGCAGGAGCTCAAGTACTTGAGCTTCATCTGCTTCCCTCTAATATATTTGTAATCTCATCCTCTGTGTCTTTCATTCCCATAATCTCTTGTATTTTTCTTTACAGGCTTTCAAATTGTTTTTTAGGCTCACCCAGTGTGTTTATATCCTTTATATCCTTTATCCTTTTAGATCTATTTTCCTTCACTTGCTAGAATTGATTAAGATTAGTGTGAACATCATTGATTTGTTGTTTTAAATCCTGTGTCTTATCAGGTTTTTTTTTTCTGTTTCATAAACATTTATTATTGAACAACCATGTTATCTCCACTTAGCCTCTGCAACTTCCCTGCAGGTGAGTAATGAAGAAAGCACTGAAGTGGTTGATCCCTCAATTGTTGGTAAACAGTTTATAAGATCATTATACTCATTAGGACATAATATTAAGAGCTACTAAGTGCCTAGAATTTTGTTACGTATTTTACAAGAATTGGCCAATTTACTACACACAACAACTAAATGAGTATATCCTACTTTTATCTTTCTTTTGCAGGTAGATTTTACAGAAAACAGGGCATTAACTTTAACCAAAGTTACACAACTAGTGGGTGGCAAGTCTCTAACCCAGTATATCATGGCTGATTTGTCCCCCTCTCAGAGACTATCTGCTGCCTTCAGTTTCACTCAGGATGAAGCCTTCAGAGAGATGAGGCAGAGGAAGGCTGTAAAAAGGGAATCAAAGTATCCTTTGGCTTATCCCCATGTCATCTCATCTCACATGGCATACTCCCTTAGCCCAAATAGCTGTTCAAGGAAGCCATAATGACACCAGATCCATTCCAGTTAGTAGGTCTTGTGCAACACATATCCTGGAGCTACATATACATTTTATAATGGTTCTGGAGTTCCCAATGCCATTGTGGATCAGCACCAGTGTGTGCAAGCGAGAAATTCTATAGTTTACCACTATGCCACACAGAACAAAAAATATTCACACATGTTCCAAATTCATTCCACATGCTTTCATAGATTTCTTCAACCACAGTCTGTAGCTTACTCTACCTAACTCCACAATATAGCTCAAAATTCAAGTTTAAATCCTTTTGCACTCATTAAGGCAGTTATTAATTTAGGGGAAGAATATACTGGTGAACCTGGGCCACTGTTACCTCTAGCAGCTGCACTTAAGTGGGATAACATAAGCAGCTATATCATTCTTTTTTTTAAAATTTTAATTTAATTTTATTTAATATATATATATATATATTATAAGATGCTTAGATTACATAAATTTTACACAAAAATTACAGGGATTCCCATGTTCCCCACCTCCCACACCTCCCACAACATTCCGCATAAACATCTTTCATTAATGTGGCTCATCATCTGCAATGGATATACACATCCTGTGGCTTTACCACTAAGCATGGACCATAGTTCACATTGTAGACCCCACTCTCTCCCACACATTTCTGCATGTTATATGCTGATGTAAAATGCCCTATATCTGTTGTTGTAATGTTATTCAGGATAATTCCCAAGTCCTGAAAAAGCACCTGTATTACAACTGCATTTCCCTTCCCTGCCCCAAAAGCATCCAGTGACCACTGGCTCCACCTCATTGTTGTAATTTCTTATTTGATCCTGAGGCTGGGCCATATCTTCCTGTTTCTTAGTATGGCTTATAATTTTTTGCTGATAACTAGGCATCTGATTATGTTGGTTAATTTACTCTGACAGTCAATTTCTCTCTCTTGCCTAGTGGTATTTTTTTCATAGCTTTTCTCTGATATTTGGTTCAACTTATTCTAAATCTTTAAGATTGCCCAGTTTAAGTTATCTAAACAGAGTCAGTAGGCATTAATGTGGTGCAGACAAGATCCAAGTGTTCTTGGACATGAGAGACTCCAAAAAGATTTTTTTTACATCATGCAGTATCCCAGCCCACCAGCAGATGACACTTTTCAGCAAACCTTTCCACAGAGTTCTCTTTCAACCTCTACTCTTTGGTCATTCTGGTCTGGCCAGAGCTGAGATTCAAAACATGCTCCACTGACCAAATGTGCCAAAGAGAACCCACTTTTCACCCATCTCCATACCTTCCCTCTTCGAAGGGAGGAAGTTATTCATTCCCCAGCCAGTTGGCCATAGTGAGCTATGTGTTTTACCAGGCTGTCTGCCTTGATGGTAGGGGTTGGGTGCTGGTCCCAGCTGGTAGATCTATTAACTCATGATTTTCATTTGGGCCTCTTTGTCTCTCTGTCCTCCCTCTAAGTTATGATGGGAATTTTTTTTTTTAAACTAGGAGTAAACAAAGAAAAACTAGAAGAAAATACCTTTCCCAGTCTTTGCAGATTGGTTCTTTGGTGTTGCTCTATTTAAGCACTTAGCCCACATTGCAGAGACTGAAGTGAAATCAAAGGATACTCTCAGTTCTTTTTGTGCATGTGCCTTTCCTTTTGTATGTATGCATGGTCTTATAATTCTCCCTATGTATAGGGACGTTCCAATGCTCCACTTTCCCCAGAAATGTCACAGCCTTTCCTCACAGCCCTTGTGCTATATTGTATATCCCAACTTGTTATGTTCTTCCCCATGTACCTTTGTTTCAATTGTTATTCCATAGTGGTTTGGTGTCCCAGTCAACCACTTCTATTTCTAGATTAAGTTCTAGAACAAGAGTGGCAGACACAAGTATCTTGTACTAGTCCTTCACTGCCAAGAGATGAATTGGAGTGGATATATATACACCCCAGTAAGTAAATAAAGGCTACTTTACCATCTCTGGAACTCAGAAAAGGTACCTACATGGAGATTCTGGTCTGGTGCCACATGGCCTGCAGTGGAAATGGGGGCGGTCTTCCTAGAGGAATCATAAGGCTATCCTAACATTTTAAGTTGTCTTTTTCTTGATTCAGGATTTGCTTAGTTATTGTATCCCATTGGCTGTTTCCAAGAGATCTGAGAATTTTTATTTTGACAATTATTGCTTGTTTTTCAATGTTTCTTTAAGTGGGACAGACGTTTGTATCTTCTTACACTATCATCAAGCTGATGTCACTCCTCTTTCTCCTTTTCTTGATTTCTCAAATTTGTACCTAATTTATTAATTCCTCACAATGAAAGATGAGAAATTCAGTACACTTACTGATCAATTTAACTTTTTATTTTTACCTAATATTTTAATTTTTAACACGTAAAATGTTTAATATTTATATTTTGTTGTGCTATTATAATTATTCATCCATGTTTTACATGTAGAATGATTCCAAAAATTTATGTAATGATTGTACAACAATTGTTTTTCACTACAGAACAAAGCAGTGTGAATTAATCTCCAGAGGAAAAAAAATATAATAGCTTGATTTATGTTTCATAGTGTTCGGCTTGTAATATTTCTGAGTCTTTGACTTTCTTACAACTTATTTACTTATATATTATGGTTATGATATACTATTATATCTCTAATAATATATAAATTTGTATTTTTAATCTTTATTTTGGCATCAATTTCTTTTGTTTTCTTTCTTAAAAAATCAAAATGACTATAAGTCATTTGATACACCATCATGTGCCACTCATGGTTCACTGAATCACTTGGGAAATTCTGTTCTCTCCTTCCTACTCACTTTATGCACTGTTTCAAGGTGATGCTTAGTGCTTTTATTGTTTTAATTGTCATTTATATGCAAAAGAATCCTACCTTTCTTTCATCCATACCTTCTTTTTGAGGATTAGATGAAGTTTTTCAAAACCATCTTGTAGATTGCTACTTTTTGTCTACTATGGTATATCATCCAATGTATTCTAAATAGCACTTATCTTCTCTTTTCCAAATTGAGTGCCCTATTCCATTCAATGATCTTAGCTAGAACCATGATTTCATTCATGGCTCTTTTCTCTCCAGTCTTTATCTTTCCTTATGTACTTTTGTATAATTCCTAAATATTTCCTAAATTATTTTATGTCTCTCCATGATACTTTGGATTCCTTAGATGAAAAGTCTGACATGAAAGCAATTTATAGAAAGTGATTTATTGAGGGAAGCAGACAGTAGGAAAACTAAGAAAGAGTATGGTCTTAACTGCAGTCTAGCCTCAGCATGGAGCTAGAGGAACTTTGGAACACACATTGCACCAAGAGCTGGTTTAAATTTGGGACAACTGGTCCAGCCTTTTTATCTCTATGTTAGTCAGCCACTGACCACTTGTGGACACTGGGGATAACCACCAAGGTGAGGCAGCTCTCATTTTATCTTGCACAAATATCTAGAGAAAGGTGGGGCTATATAACTCAAAACAGCTGTGACCTGGTGCCCTGAACTGGTGGAGGGGATTTGTGCTGCACTCAACAGTGACCACCACAGTCTTTATCCCCAAATGGCATCAACAGAATTCATGCTTTCATTCTTTCCTATCTAAATCATTGGGATTACCTCTTAACTACTCTCCTAATTTCAGTCTTGTTCAAGCAAGTTAGCTAGTTATCATACTACAAATGAAGTATTTCGTTTTCACTCACAGGTTTAAAAGACCTTTCAGTATTTCTCCCATTGTCCTTAGCATCAATCCTTAACTTGACAGGAAGATTGTTTTTGATCTTCTATGTTCATGTCTCTCAAGGTTTATGTCTTGCTATTCATACTGTTACCCTCTCAGTGGCCAGCACAGTATTTTGCACAAAACAACGGTCCAAAATAGTTATTGAATGAATGGATGTACAGTTAACTACAACTCAACATTTCCTAGGTATACAATACTTTTTTTGACCTACTGGTATTTGTAACATATTCCCATTCCTAAGATTCCTCTTACCTCAATCTTATAACTATTTACCCTCAGTTTATATCTTTAGGCCTCAGTTTTTATGTCTTTCGTTGAGGAGACCTTTCCTGATCCTTTCCTGGCTGTTGCTGGTTATTTCTCCCATTTGCTTTCATAGCACCCCACATGTTGTAATTTCTGCCCTCTTCTGGAGTCTCCCAATGGATCACAAGCTCTCTGAAGATCTGCAGTATGTCAGAACCTGAATGTCTCTTTAATCACTACTGTATCCCAGATATTGTCACAGGACCTTGTACACTGTTTGGGCTCAAACTATTTGTTGGTTAATGAATGAAAAAATGTAGGAAGCAATGGAATATGTCCACCTAAATTGGATTTGGGTGTAGACAGTCATACAATTTTTATAAAACAGCATTTAATATGAATTGTTACAAAAAAGTAAAGTTATTAACAGAAAAATAACATAAACAGTCCACTTTCATAAGATAATGAAACTATGCTGTTCACAGGGAAAATATCAAGGTAATACCAGTGCTTATACACTAGGAATATTTGTTTCAATTTCTTTCTCATTCTTAAGTCTAAACAAGAGAAAATAATATTGTGATTTCCTCACAAATTCTAGTTAAAAATTTTCTTAGAATCTGAATTAAAAAAAAGAAACAATTCACTAGCATTCAATTCTATATTTTACTTATATTTATCAAATTTATGTGTCTGATTTGTGCTTTTATATATTCATAATGTATTTATTGTGTACCACCCATTGTGTTAACTTTGCAAAAATAATTGCATCTAGCTGACAAATTATTAGAGTTTGACTGTATATTTTACAAATAGCTATTTTTGCCTTATATCCAAACATTATTTTATTTGAGACTATCTTCTGGGTTATAAGTTTCAGGCTGGTTACATGAATAATAAAATTTGTTTCTGAAGCCCAGATTGCATAAGCTTGATTACCTAAAATTCAGAGATTATAAGCATATTGTTTGTATAGCCCTAAATTGTAGTTAGTTACCATGTTGTTGCAGGCAATGAATGGCATCAAATTCTGAAATATATAAAATAAACAGTTATTAATGAAAAATATTAGATTTATATCTAGAGAGAATGAAATAAGCACAATAACTGGCTTAATAAATTGTTGCTATTACCATTCTTTGACATTTGTATCATCATTGCCTGGCAGTTTCTCATAACAGTTAAGAGCAGGCTGTGAAATCAGTAAGAAAATGCTTCTGATTTGTTATGATCACCTTTCTGTCAGGTTCCTCATGTAAAAATGGGGATGATTTCAGTGTCTACCTCTTTGGATTATTATAAAGAATTTTTTTATAATACAAGTATATTTTAAAAATTATTTTACTTTTTATTACAGGAAAAACCTATGAATCCGTCCACATGGATGAATTCAAAAAGATTAGCCACATTTGGGAGAATTTCCCCAAAATGCATAAATGGTCTTTAGTTGGGATTTCCCCATTTCTTGCACTTAGTTTTGCTTCTTGAAATGCAGAAACTATGAGTTGTAGTGATTAGATTTTTCTTTCTCCTTTAAGTATTCCTTGTGGAGATCATCCCAAATATTATTTTGGTCCTTTCTTCAGTTGAAATATTGTTCGATTCCAAAGACATTTATTTGCATGCTAAAATAACTTTCCTACTGCACAGTTTTCTTACAGCATTTTTCATCTGGTCGTTTCTCAAGGCATAAATTAAGGATTTAGCAAGGGGTTTATCACAGTGTAGAATACGGCAACTGCTTTATCAATAGGTAATGTAGTTGCAGGTCTCATGTACACAAATATGGAAGGCACGAAGAATAAGACGACCACTGTGATGTGCGAGGCACTTGTGGACAGGGCTTTGCGCCTCCCTTCCAAGCTGTGGTTTCGTAGGGAGTGCAGGATGAACATATAGGAGACCAGCAAGAGGAGGAAGTTTAATAGACAAATGAAACCACTGTTAGCAGCTACAAAAAGCCCAAGAGTGTGGGTATCAGTGCAGGCAAGAGTGAGCAAAGGGTTCAGACCACACATGAAGTGATCTATGATGTTAGGGCCACAGAAGGGTAATCGGAACGTGAAGAGGATCTGTATGGTTGCATGAAGTAAACCTCCCACCCACGCCACTCCCACTAGTAGAACACACACCCGCTGGTTCATGATGGTTGTATAGTGCAAGGGCTTACAAATGGTCACATAGCAGTCATAGGCCATCACAGTAAGCAGGATGACTTCAACACCTCCAACAAAATGTTCCCCAAAGACTTGGGTCATACATCCATTGAATGGTATGGTCTTCTTTTCATGGAGTGAGTCTACAATCGGTTTTGGGATATTGACATAGGAGTAGCAGGCATCCATAAAGGAGAGATAAGCCAGGAAATCGTACATGGGGGAACCCAACATTGGACTGGCAATGATGGTGACCACAATGATCACATTTCATACCACTGTGAAGATGTAGATGACTAAAAACACTGCAAAAACGATTTTCTGCATGTCTGGATTTTCTGTAAGCCCCAAGAGAACAAACTGTGTCACATTATTTCTATTCTCCATGAATTTCTTGTGGCTTTCAATTATATTACCTGAAAATATAACAATTTTTAGTAATGCAACTTTGAGTTTATTAAATTTCCCAATATAATTAATATAGTTTTCTATCAATTTGGCAGTTCTTATGAGGTTTCCATATGCTGTAAATAAAAATATGAATTCTTGATGTTTACTAAAACTGTCTCCCAGGTAAAATTCTAGTAAGAGTATAATTACGTAGAAATCTTGTAAACACATAGGGCAGGGGATCATCTTTTTTCATTGATGACTAATAATTTAGAAGTGGTGGCTAGTATACATATTTGCAGATGACTCTAGAAAAGTAGGTAGAAGATGGATGTAAAGGTCATAAATGCAAAGTTAAGGAATTTACCCATTTTCTGTAGGAAACTGAGAACCCTGAAAGATATTGAGAATGTGAATGAAAGAATATAAAGAAATCTAAGGAAGGGAATTATGGGGATTTTGCTATTGTAAAGTCATTTGTCTTGGAGGAAGAATGGGATAAGCTTCAGAAAGGAGTGTAAGCGATAGACAAAGAAACTAGTTAGGAGAATATTTATAGTAGTTGACACAAGGAGTAACAGATGGTAGTGAAAGAAAGGATAAAAAAGCTACTGTAAAACATTTATAATGTTTTTTGTTTGAATACAATTAACTATCATTGATTATATATATATATATATATATATATTATACATATGTATTGATTCCTTACTCTGTATATAGCATGGAAGTAAGAGCATTGCACATGTGATTGCATTTAATCCTTCTAACAACGGTGTGGTTGCTATTGCTCATCTGTGATGCACATGAGAAAAGCGTATCTAGTAATAATAGTCATGGTTATAATAACAATGATAATAAGAGCTAAAACACAGTCTTTTTACTGGAGCTTTATAGGCAATCTTGAAATTAGGTACAGTAATTCCAATGTTCCTTCTTTGGGAGTGAATTACTACACTATCTATTTTAAATTTCTACATAAATTTAAGAGTAAGCCTGTAACTTTTCCCCCAAAATTCTAATGGCATTTGATTTGAATTGCATTGAATCTATAAAATTTATATGGTAAAAATAATGGATCACTGATTGATCAACATGTTATATCCCTCCATTTATAAGCATCTTTAATATCTCACAGAAGTGTTTTCTCATTTTCATAATCAGGTCTTGAATATATTTTAAAAATATTTCTGTAATATTTCCTATTTTTAATAGTATTATATATAGTAATTTGATTTTAATTTCATTTTGAATTTTTTTGCTTGTAGAAATACAACTAATTTTACTACATTGGCTTTGTATCCTGTGACCTTACTAAATTCACTTACTGGTTCTCTTGCTATTTTGTAAGGAACTGAACATTTTCTCCTGAGAGAATCATACCATCTGCAAATAAACATATTTTTATAATTTTGTATCTTTCTTTCAAGACTGTTTCCTTTATTTCTTTCTCTTACCTTACTGTAATAGCTAGGACCTCTGTTATAAGGCTGAATAAGTATGTTGACAGTGGACATTCCTGAGCTGAAATCTGCATATATGAGCACCATACACACCACCCACATACCTCATTCAAAACCCCAAACCTACAGCTGGTCCAAAATGATAAGCTAACCATCCCCACCACCCTCAAACCCCAAGTCCCTTCACTCTTTCCTGTGTGTTTTCTTTAAACATACCCATGTTTGACTCCCACAGGAAATCCACTGACCTCCACACCTGGACCACAATAAAAGGCACCAGCCAATGGATCCCTCCTGCTGTACGTGTGTGCTCCCCACCTCCTGGTTGAGACACCTCCAGTGTGTGCACTTCCTATTGACCCCTCATAGCAACTCCCCACCCCGTGACCTGTGAGTAACACACTATCTTCTCTTATACATCATTAATTTCCCATTGTCTCACACCTGATCCCAACCCGGACACAAATTTAACTTCCAACATAACTAATTTTCAACAGGCAGGTTGAGCAAGTTCCTTTCTATTTCTCATTTGCTATCTTGTTTTTTAAATCATAAATTTTGGTTTAAGTTTATAAAATATTTCTATGCTTCTATTGAAAGATCAGTGTTTCTTCTCCTGCATTCTGTTAATTTAGTGAATTGCATTGAATGGTTTTGGAATGATAAACCAATCTTTTATTCTTGGATAAACTCCAGATGATCATGGTGCATTATTAGTTTTTTTAAACTACTTTTGATTTCCTAATATTTTAAAAATATCTTTGTGTATATGTTCCTAAGAGATATGTGCCTGTTGTTTCTTTTATTTGTTGTGATTTTTTTTTCCTCAAAAGGCTCTGGAAATTTTATTTTCAGTAATAATGACAGGGCATTCTTGTTTGGCAAATAAATCAGGGAAATATTCAAAACTCACAATTATATTTTGTTTTTCCAATTCAAAGTTTGATCAAAGTATAGAAATTACTCCATTAATGTTTTTTTCCAATATGTTACAGCAGAAAATGGAATATTCATAAATATAATGCATGGTTGAAAAAAGTGTTGTGATAGCCTTAGTAATAAAAAGTCAATGTAGTTTTAATCATCTGTTATGTATCTGTATATGCTTGAAACTTAGGTAAAATTTATTGGTCAAATATGACTTAGCTTGAGGCTAAGACAATTTCAGAATCAGCAAGCCATTGTCCTTGGGTTTTGAAAATCTAAGTACTATATTGTTTGTAAAGGCTGAGTCACAACCAATCTATCATTTTCTTGTTGGTTCTACTGTCATTTTACTACCATCTTGTATTGCCGGTGACACATGACTGGTCTCATCACTTTCTCTATTATGTTTATAGTTGTCTCTCTTCTTTTTGCCCTTTATCTGTAAATAAATATCCTTTAATTATATATATTCCAATACTACTGATTCATATAGAAATTAGTCTCCATGCCATGACTTTTATATGACATTTAGAGTCACTCATTTTCTTCCTTAATTGTTTTTTTCTGTGTCTCAATTTACATTGATAAAATTCTCTAGTTGTTAAATATTAATTATAAGTTTTAAGAATAAGTTATAAAATACACTAGACTACTCCCAGTTTTAGTATCTGTAGCTTGGTCTGTATTTTGTACTTTTGCCAATTGTCTTCTGGAAAGATGCTATGGCATTTAACATTTGTTCTTTTAATTAGTACTCATAAGCATATTTTTGACAAGTTTGTTCTTGAAGTGGTGGATGTCACTGACAGTTTTCAAGTCATATGTTATCAGTGAAGACCACTGATGTAATGTTATTTTAACTTGGTACATTTTGGTACTTGACTGTGATTTCCTTATGCAAGTGAGTCTCCTTATGTACATCAACTCTCTGGGCCCATTGTTTATGTATTTTGTAGGTATAGAATTCGATGTGTTTAAAAAAAAAAACCAGTAAAATATCTCTCAAAATGGTGATGAACTCAAATGACATAATGCATCTGAAATACTTCGAAAAATGTACTATATTGTTGCAGGTTAGAGTAGCAATTATTACTTTTTATTTCTAGGTATGACTTTTTTTCTTTAGACAAAATAGAAGATGTAAAAGCTCTTTTCTTAAATTGAGGTAGGAGGTGTTTTGAAGAAAAAACCGATCTTGTTTCACTGTAATCTAGTAAAAGTGGTTTTTGACAGCTCAGTCTTTATGGTATAGGAACTTCATTTATAGGATTATTCAACAAAAGCCAAAATTGTAATTGAAAAAGCAATTCAGAATGTATATAAATAAAGAACATTGATCCACCATGTGGAACATTGATCCACAACATACATTCTGAATTGCTTTATTGTGATTTGACTATATGATTTGGCCAATGCTGGCTTCATACATTGAGTTGCATAATGTCTCTCTTCTTGTTCTTCTTCTTCTTTGTGAAAGAGTTTGTGTAGAATTAGTATCTTCTTAAATTTCTTCTTTTGTTACTTGTGCTTTTGGCATATCTTAGAATCCATTTTCAAATGCAATGTACTTAAGATTTTATCCTGTGTTTTCTTCAAGGAGTTTTATGGTTTCAGCTCTTATAGTTAGGTCATTGATCCATTTTGAGTTAATTTTTGTATAGGCTGCTAGACAGGGTTCTGGATATTTCATTGAATCCTTTTATATCTCACTATGATACTTCTGCTTCCTTGGATTCAAAATCTGACATGCAATCAATCTGAAATTGATTCATAAGAGAAGGGATAAGGGACACAGGCAACATAAGAGAGTTAAGGACTCCAACTTTTTTTATCCCTATGCCAGTCAGGCAGTTTCCCTCAGTGGGCCCTGGGGAAGTGGGGCAAATTTTCAAGTGAGGCAGATTTCATTTCTTCTGCTACACACATACAGAGAACTATGGAGCTTTGCGATAGTCATGGCCCAGAAGGAAATTGGCTGGGAGGTGGTGGCCCAGGCCTGGTGACTGTGTCCACCACAGTCTGCATCCCCACTAGCACCAACAGAGTACAGGTTTTATGTTCATCCATAAATTATTAGAATAACCTCTGAACTGCTGTCCTGATTCCAGTCTGGTTCCCCCACAATAGTTAGAGTAATTTTAAATTTCAAGTCCACTGTATCATGTACTAGTTAAGCAGTTCCCCCATTGTTCCTAGCATCAAACCTTAATAAGACTATAGGACTCTTTCTGATCTTCCCTGTTTATATCTTTCCAGCTTAGTGGCTTCCTTTTTACACTTTTACCCTTTCATTGCCCAGCACAGTGAGTAACACACAATCATGCCCATCATTGTGGGATTCCCAATAAATAATTGTTGAAAGAATACATGTAAAAAAAGGGCTTCTGTCATGAGTGGCACACATAGTGCACCTTGCTTGCTTTTCATGAGGAATCGACATCAAGAGATTTTGAATGTCTGCCCCACACAGCAGAATTCTCAATGAAAAATTGCCTGAAGCTCTGCATTGAGGTAGGACCTGGGTCTCACTTTTTTTAAATAATTATTTTTTTTTATTTTTAAAGAAGCTTCAGATTACACAAATGTGACAAAAAATGTAAGGGATTTCCATATTTCCCACTCCCTCCTCCTCCCACACTTTCTCATCAACAACATCCTTCATTAGCATGGTAGATTTGTTACAATTGATGAACCCATATTGAAGCATTGCTGCTAACCATGGAGTACAGTTTACATTATAATTTACACTCTGTCCCACACACTTTTGTAATTTATGACAAAATATACAATGACCTAGATCTGTCACTGCAATATCATGCAGGAAAAACTCAATGTCCTGAAAATACCCACATATTCTACCTACTCTTCCCTCTTCCATCCCTCAGAACCTCTGGTGGCCATAGCCTTTACATCATTGATAAGATTTCTTCTATTGATAGAATAATAATAACCCTATAGTAGAATAATAATGTCTACTTTAGCCCACTATTCATACCACAGTCTTGAGGATTTGTTGATGGTCATGCCCACTCTGCTTCTAATTGAGAGGGGCTTAGATTCCATGGGGCAGATGGATGGAGCTATCTTGCTTGCAGTTGCAGACACTCTCTAGGTATCTTTTTCCTCTCTACTGCATCCCAGCCACTGTCACATTGCTCAGGCTCAAAAATATTTGTTGGTTAATGAATTAATGAAGGGCGGGAGGAATTAATGGGATATACATACATTAAAATTGACTTATGTGTAGAAAAAAACCATACACTTTTAAAAACAGCATTTAATAATTAAATGTTAACAAAAAGTACATTGAATAACAGAAAAACAACAAAAACAGACCACATTTCTTAGATAATGTAAACTTGCTGACAGCTCAGAGTATATCAAGGTAAACTATTTGCTTCTATGGTGGGAATCTTTGTACAATTTCTTTCTTTTTTCTCAGTTTAAGCAGGAATAAAAAAAATGAAATAAAATTGTGATCACACCATGAGATCTAGCTTAAATTCTCCTTAGAATTTGAGTCAGAAAAAGGTAGGAAATATTTCCCCAGTATTTCATATTATTTTTATGCTCTATATTTTATTCAATTTATTCATATTGTAACATTCATCCAATACTTATTGTGTACCACCCATTGTGCTACCTTGCAAAGATAATTGCATCTAGCTGCCAAGTATTGTCTAGAGTATGACTGCATACTTAAAAAAATAGAAATTTCTGTCTAACATTCACATATTACTTTATTTCAGTCATTAGTCTTTCATTTGGGTTATATAAATAAGATGAGTTAAATGAACAATAAAATTGGTTCTGAATCACACAAGGAAAGTTGGAAAAAGGGCATAACCTTCATTACCTATCATCAGAGATTAAATGCCATTGTTTTTATAGCTCTGAATTACAGTTAGTTACAATGATGATTCAGACAAGGAATGACCATAAATTCTGATATATAAAAAATAAGCATTTATTAAAGAAAAATTATTAGAGTTATATCTATAGAAAATGAAATAATACATAAAATGTGCCTAATAGAGTCTCTGGCTCAATAAATCATTGCTATTGTAATTACTTGACCTTTGTTTCCTCATTGCCTGGCAGTGTCTCATAGCAGTTAAGACCATGACTGTGATATCAGTCAAAAGAGGGTTCCTGACTCTTCAATATATCGGCATCTATTGGCTGGCTTGTTTTTACTTTCCCTTTCTAAAATAGGGATATTAACAATGCCAACCCCATTTTTATTAGTTCTTTTAATTTTTATTAGAGGAAATGTCTATTAATACAATAATTCATGTTGTGTTATGAATTAACACAATAAAGCTAAGAACAATTGGGCAGTATTTCCCAGATACATAAAAGTGGGCCTGCTAGGTTTCTTCCCATGTCTTGCAATCATCTCTGCTTCCTTCTGTGAAGAATCCATGAGTTGTAGTGATAAGTTTTTTCCTTTTCTCCCATATAGTCCTTGTTGAGATCATCCCAAATATACTTTTGACGCTTTCCTTACTTGATATGTAGTGGGGCTCCAGAGATATTTACTTGTAACCTGAAACAGCTTTCTTACTGCACAATTTCCTTAGAGCATTTTTCATCTGGTCATTTCTTAAGGTATAAATTAAGGGATTTAACATGGGGGTTATGTTAGTGTAGAATACAGCAACTGCTTTATCAATGGGTAAAGTAGTTGCAGGTCTCATATACACAAAAATGCAAGACATAAAGAATAAGACAACCACTGTGATGTGCGAGGCACATGTGGACAGGGCTTTGCGCCTCCCTGCCAAGCTGTGGTTTCCTAGAGAGCGCAGGATAACAATATAAGAGACCAGCAAGAGGAGGAAGTTTAAAAAGCAAATGAACCCACTGTTAGCAGCTACAAAAAACCCTAGAGTGTGGGTATCAGTGCAGGCAAGAGTGAGCAAAGGGTTCAGATCACACATGAAGTGATCTATGATGTTAGGGCCACAGAAGGGTAAACGGAATGTGAAGAGGATCTGTATGATTCCATGAAGGAAACCTCCCACCCATGTCACTCCCACCAGCAGACCACACACCTGCTGGTTCATGATGGTTGTATAGTGCAAGGGCTTACAAATGGCCACATAGCGGTCATAGGCCATCACAGTAAGCAGGATGACTTCAGAACCCCCAAAGAAATGTTCCCAGAAAACTTGTGTCATACATCCATTGAATGATATGGTCTTCTTTTCATGGAGTGAATCTACTATCAGTTTTGGAGTATTGACAGAGGAGAAGCAGGCATCTAGAAAGGAGAGATAGGCCAGGAAATAGTACATGGGGGAACCCAGTAATGGACTGGAAATGATGGTTACCATAATGAGCACATTTCCTACCACAGTGATGATGTAGATGACAAAAAACACCGCAAATATGATTTTCTGCATGTCTGGATTTTCCGTAAGCCCGACCAGAACAAACTCTGTCACATTTCTATTCTCCAAAAATTTCATGTGGCTCTTAATTATGTAATCTGAAAATACAACATTTTTTATTAATGCAAACTTGAATCTATTAAACTTTCCATTGTAAGAAAAAACACCCTGATTCTATTGATTTGTTCATTACTATGTGATTTTTTTTGAGATAGAAATAAAGGCTATGAATTCTTGGGGCTCAATAAAACTGCCTCCCAGGTGAAATTCTGTAAAGCTTATAGATGTGATTAATTTTGAACATACAGGGCAGGAGATCATTTGTGCTCACTGATGATTAATAGCGTATTTGGAAGTAGTGACTAGTACACATATTTTCAGATAACAATGTAAGGGTAAATAGCAGATTTATATAAAGGCCAAAGAATCCACCCTTTACTGTATGGGAAATGGAGATTTCTGGAAGATAATGAGAAAATGAGTGAAAGGATAAAGAGGAATCTTGGGAAAGGGGATTATTAGGAAATTGCTGTGTTGGGAAGAAAGCATGGGCTGGAATTCAGAAAGAAGGTAGTAGATAGTGACAGATAAACTAGTGAGGAGAGTATTTATAGGAGTTGATTCATGAATAACAGGTTATTGGCGATGATAATGAAAGAAACAATAAAAATTCTATTGTAAAGCATTTATAATTTTTCTTGTCTGAATACAATTAACTTTACCATAGCTAATAATATATATCCATTAATGATTCCTTGCTATGTATATGGCATAAAGATAAATACTCTGCACATGCGATTTCATTAAATCCTTATTTCAATCTATGTGGTTTTTATTGCTTACCCATGTGAAGCTGAGGAAACAGTCTCAGATATTAATGGCAATAGTTATAGTAGCAATAATATGAGCTAAAATATAATGTTTACTTTGTGTTCTAAGTCCTTTGCAAACATTGGATAATTCACTACAAACCTTTGGGATGGGTACATTTAATATTTTTATAAATTTTTTACATATCAGGATTTGGAAGCAACATCCTGTCTGAGATAAAGGAGCTAGTAAAGAGCAGAGGCAAGGTTAGGACTTAAGTTACTCTATTTATTTTTTTCCTTCCCATTTCTTAAACTATACCCTATATTATTATTATTTTTAAAAGTGCTGAAATAGTAGTCTTCTGATACTACTATATAATTATTATTATTTTATTACTCTTTTATGGTAGCTAATAAAACATATATACTGACATCTTGGATCACTTAAATATTTACAAAATGTGGTACTAGTTTCATTGAAAGACTCCCTAATCTTGGCCTCTTTCTTGATCCCTAATCTCCTCTCCCCTATCCCTATCCATCTCCCTGGTTTTTCCTTTGAGTTTTCTGCAAAGTGCTGAAAATGTCACAATCAGTAAGTGTATTTGTTTTAGAATCAAAAAGACCAGATAAAATACTCTTCTGCTTACAACTTCATTTACTTTGGGTACATTTCTTAGCATTTTACATTCTGCATAAGTGGAGTAATAATATCCACCCCCTATATTGTTATATGAATTGATTGAGATGGCTATTATGAATCCATCCAACATAATGCTGGGAACACATAGGGCTTTCGTATATTCCACTGTATGACTGTCTATGCTCCTACAAGATAGGAAAAATTGACACATAGAGCACTAATACAGGGAGCCCCAGAGACGCATATAATCCAAATCATGTTAGCAGTTATTCCACAAAGAATTCTCCTTTTTCTGTTTGTACTAAAATAATTAACTGATTTTTATGTCACAACCTATTCATAGTTATGTCTTTTGTGTGAATGAAGTGCATTTAAATATTGCTTTCATCCTCATGATGCATTCTTTATTAAAGGAGATTGTCTTTTGATAAAAACATGGCACCAGAGTCAGAGATCTGGGTTATAGTCCTACAAATTGCTTAACTTCTCTGATTCTTCTTTTTCATCTGTTAAATTAAGTTAATGATATTTATTGTACTTTGATATAATGGGGTGAGGATGAAATCTCTTATTCCTATATTTTAAATGTGTTGAAAATAATGATTTATATATATGGAAAGTAACAATCTTTAATAAGAGTCATCACTATTGTAAAAAAAAAATGTACCTTAGTAGTCTTTATAGAGTATCTTAATGATGTTTGTGGCAATCAATGAACAATCCCATCTTAAAACTGAGCACCTCTTGGAATTGATAACTTTTAATAGGAAAGATGTCACACACTCTGAGAAAGCCTATTTGGTTAATTCAAATCAACAGTTGTTAGGAATGTGTTTTTAAGAGTCTATATTTTTTCTTTTAGGTTAAAATATAAAATATTTTCCTGAAAGGACTTACTTGAAATAATATGGAGAATTGATCTTTTTAATGTAGATGGCTCTGTTCCTGCAGGGCAAAAGGCAAAAAGTGTTGTAAAAACACTTTTACAGGAGTCACTCTGTCCTTGATGAACATTGCTCAGGAGATGTGAACAACTGCAAAACACTTCCACTTTGCACTGTGTAGATATTTAAAGTTGTATCCAAAAATGGTCAGGGACCTGGTCTTGTGGTTGCTGCTTGCTCTCCCAGGAATTAATTATCTCCTTTGAGGGAAAGCCTTTGTCTTAGAAACAGGAATTCTGGAGTGCCATATGTGAGAAAAACCCATTCATTAATGGGAAATTGTATTACATCCACTTACAAAGTTAACCAAGTAAGAATCCTTATTCTCCTGAAACTCTGTTGTTGAGAAATTTAAATGTCATGTGAATAGCAGTGTGAAATAATTCTCATGTGAGAAGCATTGAGTCAGTTTCCCTGTTGACTTATAACACAGAAGGAGCTTCTCTGTTCTTTTCAGTCTTAATATTTTCTGGAAACTTGCTATTGATTACTTGAGAAGTAGAGCAGTGGGGAATAAAAATAATGGTAGCTACTTTAAAGTACATTATCTCTTACATTGTTTTCACATTTTACCAATGGGCATTGAAAGTAGAAAGACACCCAGATGGGTACAGATTAAATCTAGCGCTGATGTCCATAGGGTGGTTATGGAGTACTAAGTAGCCTTAAAAATATAGAGAAGTACACAAACCACAAGAATAGAGTTCCAGTTGTTCTACATTCTTGTCACTAGATATTTTTACTTTGTTTCCTTTTGGTCATTCTAATGGATATGTAGTGGTAAAGATGTATTGTGGTTTTAATTTGCAATTCTCAGCTGACTAATGCTGAGCTTTTTTTTTTTTTTCATCATCATTTTATCCATTTTTATAGCTTCATTTGTGAGGTTTCTGTACAAGGCCTTTGCACATTTTAAAAACACAGGTTCTGCTTACCTTATTGTTGAGTTGTAAGTGCTCTTTCTCTCTCTCTCTATGTATATACACACCCTACATATTTTCTTTTTCATACATATGATATTAATATAATTTTTGTAAGTCTGTGCCTTGACTTTTCAATTTTAAAATAGTGTCATCTGCTTTGCAGAAATTTAGAAATTTTGTCAAAGCCAAATTTCATCTTTTTCTTAAGGTTAATTTTTATTGTATCGTATCATGGTCATGGTGTGTAATTATTTAATATGATGCTCGATTTCATTTTCTAGATTTGTTTTAGGGTGTTTGTAATTATATTAAAAGGGGATATTGGTTTCTATTTTCTTTTATTGTGATGTCTATGA
Source organism: Tolypeutes matacus (assembly GCA_026826555.1). Taxonomy (NCBI): domain Eukaryota; kingdom Metazoa; phylum Chordata; class Mammalia; order Cingulata; family Chlamyphoridae; genus Tolypeutes; species Tolypeutes matacus. Next base: position 1,198,655 of record JAKSZT010050675.1, on the reverse strand, counting down.
CCATCTTATCATTATATCATAGCAATACTGCATTTATAAAATGGGTAAGGAGTATTTCCATCTCTTCCTGTTTTAGAATATTTTGAGAAAGTTTGAGGCTAATACTTCTTTAGCTAGTTGGTAGAATTCACCAAAGGATACACTTGGCCCTGGGATTTATTTTTTTCAGAGTTTGCTTGTTTGTATGGTTTAGTGATTTAATCTCTGTACTTAATAGAAATCTACTCACCTTTTCAATTTCTTAATAATTTGGGTACATACTGTATGTTTCTGGGAATATGAAAATTAATTTCGGTTACTTAATTTGTTGGTATACAATTACATATAGTAATCATTTATAAATTGTTTGTCGTTCTGTATGTCAATATTAATGTCCCTACTTACACACCTGATTTTAGTTGAGTCTTCATTCTAAAGATTTGCCTGTTTTGTGAAAGCAACAGGATTGGCTTTATTGATTTTGTTTTGTTTCTATTTTGTTTACTTTTGCTCTAATCTTTACTATTTACTTCTTTCTGCTTGCTTTGGATTTAGTGTACATACTTTTTACTTGTTCCTTATAGTGGAATTTATGTTATTAATTTGAAATTTCTCTTATTTTTCAATGAATACATTTGAAGCTATAAATTTCCCACTGATCCCTTATTTTACTACATACTATCAGTTTGGTATAGGATATCTTATTTATTTATTAATCAAATTTATTGATATATATTAACAAAATACACAATTCATCCAAGGTGTACAATCACTGCTATTTGCTATATTCACATAGCAATGTGTTCATCACTTCAGTCATTATTGGAGTATTTACATTATTTCAATAATAATAAACAAAAAAAACAGACAAACAAACAAGAAAATTCCTCACCTCTCTATCTCCAGCTTCCCCCAATATACATAACTGATATTTCTGTCTATACTATCCAAAGTGTATAATCAATGGCTTTTAGCATAATCACAATGCTGTACATTCATCATCTTAAACATTTTAGAACAATTTTATTACTCCAAAAAAGAAAGACTCCAAACTCCTTAGCATTCCTTCATCAAACCTACATAACAACTAATCACCTTTCATCTTTATGAATTGATTTATATTTACATTTTATATAAATGGACTTATACAATATGTAGTACGCTGTAACTTGTATCCTCCACTTAGTATAATGTTTCTTTTTTTTTGTCTAATATTAACAGTATGTAGTATTAACTTACATTTGTTCCTCTTCAAGGAAAAATGGTCTTATATATGCAAATCTACCCATATTCATATTTTACATCATATATTTATATTTCATATAATATATTTAGTTCATAATAGGGCAATTGTATGATATTTGTCCTTTTGTGTCTGGCTTGCTTCACTCAAAATAATGTCCTCCAGGTTCATCCATATTGTCATATGTTTCACAAACTCATTTATTCTTACCACTGCATAATATTCCATCATGTGTATACTCCACAATTTGTTTTTTCATTCATCAGTTGATGGACACTTGAGTTGTTTCCAACTTTTGGCTAACGTGAATAATGCTGCTATAAATTTCGGTGTGCAGATATCTGTTGGTGTCACTTCTCTCAGGTCTTCTGGGTATATACCTAGCAATTGTATTGCCGGGTCCCATGGCAAGTCTATATTCAGTTTGTTAGGAACTGCCAAACAGTCTTCCACAGTGGCTGTAGCATTCTACATTCCCACCAACAGTAAATAAGCATTCCTATCTCTCCACATCCTCTCCAACATTTCCAGTTTTCTGACTTTTTATTTTTGGCCAGTCTAATAGTTGTGAAATGATATCTCATTGTAGTTTTTATTTGCATTTCCCTAATTGCTAGTAATGTTGAACATTTTTTTCATGTGTTTCTTCACCATTTGTTTTTTTTGGACAGTTGTCTTTTCAACTCTTTTGCCCAATTTTTAATCACATATTTTGTCTTTTTATTGTTGAGTTGTATGCTCTCCTTATATATCATGAATATTAAACACTTATCAGATATGTGATTGAGAAATATTTTCTCCCTTTGAGTCAGCTGTCTTTTCACACTTTTTTTTTTCATTTTTTCTATTTTATAGAATATAATTGAAATAAATGTAGTGGAAATAGTTTTCTTTGTCTTAGAGTTGTTTACATATATACTAAAATAAAGGAAACATATAGCATAATGTACCACATCATAATATAACATAAAATTATAACATAACAATATAAAATGACATATATATTGTATTCAAAATAGCATTTTGTTGTGTAAATTAGTAGCTCCTTAATACAAATGTGGAGATTTAGTTGCTGACTAAATTAATGAATGTACGTTTATATCTTTTTAGAAAAAAGGATTTCAGTGTCTTTAGGAATAGAACTAAATTTGATAGATGCAAGATCTGGGCTAATTGCATGGGCATTTTCTTATTTTCATGGTCTTAAAAATATTGTGAATGAAACTAAAAATATCACATCATGTACTTAGTTAATCCCTTACATTGATCAATTTATATTAAAAAATCCCTCACATTAAATTTGTTTGCTTTTTTTAAGTACACAATGTTGTGCTGCCATCATTACCATGGCAAAAACTTTTCCATTACCCCAAATAGATTTATTTAGTTTTAATGATAAATTTAAAATATGGAATAAGGTATGGAGAAAGGCAACCAAAAAGATGTCTACCCAATAATGTGAATGATAAAGTAAAAAACAGATTCCACAGTTGCATTTAGTAATAACTCAGTCGATTCATCCATCCCACATGGAATTCACTTTTATATAATTAAGGAGAAGAGTGGATTTTGGGGAAATTCATGTACAACTAATTGTAGAGATGTAGCTTTAAAGGTATATGGGGAAACACATAATAGTAAACAATATCTCACATTTATTTAGACCATTCTATTAGATACCCAATTTTCTAAAACTTATATTTTCGTTTTCCTATTTAATTCATAAAACCACATTAAAGGATTTTTTTTTTTTTAATTCTCATCTTTGGAATTTATTTTATTTATTTTTTATAATTTTATTTTTTAAAAGATACTTAGATTACATAAATGTTATGCAAAAATTGTAAGGATTCCTATATGCCCACATCCCACTCCTCCGACATTCTCCCACTTCATTAGTGTGACACATCACCTGCAATAGATATATACATCTTGGGGCTTTGCCACTAAGCATGGACCATACTTCACATTGCAGACCACACTTTCTCACACACAGTTCTGCATGTTATATAATGATATAAAATGGCCTATATCTATCATTGCAATATGACTCGGGATAATTCCCAAGTATCGAAAAAGTCCCTATATTACAACTGCTTTTCCCTCTCCCTGCCCCTAAAGTGTCCGGTGGCCACTGGCTCCACATTAATGTTGTAATTACTTCCATTGCATGAATCACAATAAGTCTATAACAGAATACCAGTAAGTCCACTCTAGTCCACAGCTTTTCCCCCGATCCTGAGGGGTCTGAGATGGTGATGTCCACTCTACCTCCAAGTGAGAGGGGGCTTATATCACATGGATAAGATGGATGGAATTATCCTGCCTGCAGCTGCAGACTCTCTCCATTCTCTGGGATGGCTGTTGTCCATCATCATCTCTCCACCAGGTGTCTAGGATGAGTCCACTGAGCTGTAGAGTAGGATTTGCAGCTCCACTGAGATTCCAGGCCCAGCTGGCACATGGACAGCCCAAAGACTATGGTCTTTGGAAGTACACCTACAAACTCCAGCAACACATATAGGTTTGAATAAAAGGGACAGATGGACCATGAGCAGGGAAGACATATTTGGGTACAACTCTGTCACTCTCAGGAGCAAGGATTCCAAAGTAGGGTCCACTGATAAGGTGCAGAACTCTGGGGCCATCCACACTGATACAGGACATGGGTATCTCCAAAGCCCTCAGAAGCCCCTCTGTTTGGGGTGTAGCCACATTGGAAGCCTAAGACATTCTATTGAGATGTGCATAAGCGTTACCTCTGGGATGACCTCCCGACTCACATAAAGTCTCTTAGCCATATGAACTCATTTGTCTTTACCTTTTCCCCCTTTTGTTCAAGGTCTTTTTCCAGTTGTATTGCCTGTTGGCACTTGTTAGTAATCCCTCGTTGCCAGGGAGGCTCATCCCCAGGAGTCATGTCCTATGCTTGGAGGAAGGTAATGCATTCATATGTGGAGTTTGGATTAGAGAGAGGCCACATTTGAGCAAGAAGGAGGTTCTCTGGAAGCAACCCTTAGACACCCTATAACAATAGGCTAAGTTTCAATTTCAAGAGCAAAGACTCATAAGGCTAGTCATCAATAACAAGTGCTCATCAGTGGATAATCCTCTTTTGCAAGACATTGCTTCTGCACTTGAGGGACTGTTGCTACTCCCTTGGAGAATATGGCAGAGCTGTCCAGGATGGGAATTCAGTATTCTATCATTTATTGAGTGGTTCTCTACCCACTGTGACCATGCCCCGTGAGCATTTGAACAATTTTATATACCTTTTATGTATGTTCAGGTGAACTTCCTCCCATGCAGCCCCCATCCCTGACACCCCCACCATGATCCTCTCCCAACCCAGTTGTAACCCTTCTGTGATCCAAAGCTTCTTTAAACATGAAGCCAATACAAAAACCAAATACAATTAATAGGAAAATGAAATAATAATGTTTCTTACATGTAAGAGATAAAATACATGAAAACTTAAAAAAAAAACTAAAACTAAACATTTTATTTTATATCCTTTAATTTTATAAAGGATTGGGTTATTCAAAAAATGAGAAAAAATTTTAAAAAATATTAAATTTTTTTTGACATTTTGCCTTTTATCACTGCACTATCTGTTGTACAGTCTGTACTGTAGCACCTTCCCCCTCTCACTCCTGATTGTCTCACTATTTTTCATTTAATTTTCAAAGAAGTTTTAGGTCACAGCAAAGTCACACACCAAATACAATACATTCTCATATACCCACCCTCCTCCCCCTTTCCTCACCACATATTAAAACCTTTTTGTATGTGGATGATAGCATTGTTATAAGTGATATACAGATAGTGAAACATAGATAGTAAACATTGTCAATGGTTTACAGTATGGTTTACATTTTGGATCATACACTTTTATAAATTTTGATGATATTGGTTTAAGAAACATGCACCTACCACAAGCTCTTGAAGATATTTTCTTATATTTACTTCTAGGAGTTTTATGGTTGTTGTTTTTATATTTAATTCCTTGATCCATTTAGAGTTAATTTTTGTGTAAGGTATGAGATAGGGTTTCTTTTTCTTTCTTTTGGATGTGGCTATCCAGTTCTCCAGCACCATTTGTTGAATAGACTGCTCTGGCACACCTGTAGTAGAGTCTGCTCTAATATTACTTTGACTTCTTTCACTCATTGATTGTAAATGTTATTTTGTTTAATTTCCATTTATTTGTGAATTTTACAGTTTTTATTTTGTTATTGCTTTCTAATTTCATTGCATTGGGTGGGAAAATTTATGATTTCAATATTCTTCAAAGTATTGTACTTTGTTTAGTCTATCTGGGAGAAAATTCCACATGAAATTGATTAGAATGCTTATGCTTATGGTTTAGAGCAGAGTGTGCTGTATATGTTGGTTAGGGCTACATGGTTTATAGTGACATTTAGCTCCTCTATTTCTTTATTATTCTGTGTCTAATTGTTCTTTGTATTAACAAGAGTAGGGTATTGGTGTTGTCAGGTCTTACTGTAGAATGGCCTATTACTATATTCAGTTCTGTCAATATTTGCTTCATGTTGTTTGGGGCTTTATTGTCATGTTCACATAAGTTGATATTTGTCATATCATTTTGGTGAATTGATGTTTTATTATAATATAATGTCCTACTTATTCTGTCATATTTTTGTTTTAAAGTTTAATTTGTAACACAGTAATTTAGTCATTCCATGTCTTTTTCTGTTACCATTTGTGTGCTATGTCTTTTAAATAATATAAGAATAAAAAGGATCTGCAAACACAAAATACAGTATTAATCACTTACATATGTGCCTGTATATTTACTGATATTTTTATTTTTTGTATGGTTTCTAAGTATTGTCTTTAAGTGTAAATGAATCCCTTTAGCATTTCTTGTAGAGAAGGGCTACTAACAATGAACACTTTCAGCTTTTGTTTCTCTAGGAATGTCTTAATTATTGTTCATTGTTTGAAGGATAGTATAGGCAAATATAATTCTTGGTTGAGAAATTTCTTCTTTCATCACCTTAAATATGATATCCAAGTGTCTTCTATCATCCAAGGTTCCTGAAGGGAATTTAATTTTTAATCTTATTGAGGAACCCTTTTATGTGACTAGTAGATCATTTACAGATGCTTTCATGATTCTTTCATTGCCTTTATATTTTGAAAGTTTGATTATAATGTGTAATAGTGTGGATCTATTTGATTTTATCCTAGTTAGAATTCATTGCATTCTTGGAGGTATAGATTCATGTTTTTCATTAAGTTTGAGAAGATTTTGTCCATTATTTCCTCAAATATTATTTCTGTCTTATTCTTCTCTCTTTCCTGTTTATCTCTCACTGCAATTCCCATTATGCAAATGTTGGGACCTTTTAAAATTTCTCACAATCTCTTAGGCTCTGTTATTTTTTCTCTTTCTACTCTTCAGGCTGGATAATCCCAATTGACCATTTTTAAGTTGAATGCTTCCTTCTGTTTCCTGAAATCATTTGTTGAATCTTTCTTGAGAATTCTTCTTGTCAGTTTTATACTATCAATTACAAAATTTCTGTTTAGATATATTTTAAAAAAATAATTTCTACCTCTACTCTTATCTCTGTTTTGTGATAAGAGTACACACTTTCTTCTTTGAATATATAGAAAACAGCTGTTTTAAAATCTCTCTCTAGTTATATCAACATGTGGAATTCCTCATGTTTCTATGCTCTTCTCTATTTTTCCTGTACATGGGATATACATTTCTTTGTTTTTCCATATTTCATAAATTTCTATTGAAAACTGGATATTTTGAATATTATAGTGTGCTATCTCTGAAAACAGACTCTCTCTTCTCTGCAGGACTTGCTGTTGCTGCTTTTGGTTTTAGTTGATTTTTATTGACCTTTCTATTTTTATTTTTATTTTTTACAAAGACTGTATTCTTAGTTGTATGTGATCCTTGAAGTCTTTATTCATTAGCTTTGTGGTTTGCTAGTGATTTGACAATGATTTGATTAAATGCTTGAAGTAAAAAATGTATGGTTCCACTCCATGTTGTGTTAGGACACTCTTTGATGCTTAGTGAGGTTCTTTAAAATTGTACGTATACTTCATTTACTTCCTAATTGCAGAGGACCTTGTTTCTGAGAAGCTACTGCTCAATCACTGAGCCACATTGGTTTCCTAGAGTTTTTTTTTTTCACTTGTTTTGCTTGCTGTGTTTTTTGTTTTTTCCAGAGGCACTGGGAACCAAACCCGAGACCTCCCATGTGGGAGGTGGGAGCCCAAATGCATGAGCAATATTGCTTCTTATTTTTTAAATATAGAGATAGAATTTCTCCCCCAAGGTTGGAACACCCCCTATAGGGATCCCTTGGCCTTCAAAAAACATGTTTACCACATCCAATGGAGTTGATCATACTTATTTATACAGTAGTTCCTTTGTGACATTAGATCATACATACAGTAGACTGGTGTGGTCCACCATGTTGAAAGGTTGGATGGAAGAATGTGGAGAAACAGCTTGCCACTTCCATCTAAATAATAATAGAATCAGTGATGTGTCTGATTGGTAGATCTCCAGTTCTTTGGACTTCCCTGGACAACTAAGAAATGATGACGATGGACCAGCCACATCCCCAAAGCAAGGAATATTTAACTGCAAGCAAAACAATTCTATTCTTCTGCCTGATAACATCTATATCTCTTCTCAGCCTGAAACCGTCTGATTAGAAATTGTGTCATATTCCTCAAGCTTGAGAAATGAACAAAAGTCAGGGGGGAGTGTAACTACTCAATAAAGTGGAGTTATTGTAATTTTAGTTATTATCTTGAGTTAACTGAATAATTTGTAGCATTGATATAAAAATAAAAAATAATAATTTAAAAATGAGGGAAAGAATAAAATATTGTCAGTCAAACAAAAGCTGAGGGTGATCTCCATCCTATAAGCAATGCTAATAGGAATTCTTCAGAATGAAAGGAAAAGACAATAGACAGTGGTTCAAAGTGGCATAAAGAAATAAAGAAATAAATGCCAGTATTATTGTAGTATATTAATTAATATGTAACTTCACAGCTTACTTCTTACAAGTAAAAAAATGCAAATGAATAAAAAGTAATAATACATTTTTGGTTTAGGATGTAAAATATACAAAGATATAAGTGGTAACAAGTACAAAAAAAGGTGGGAGGTCAGAGGGGTATAGGAAAAGTATATATGTATGTTACCATAGTTAGGACAAAGAAGATATTTATATACTGATAAAGTGGTTAATTCAAGAAGACATAACAACTATAAAATATATATACACATAAGGGCAGAACTAAAAATATATGAAGCAAATATTGAAAGATTTGAAGGGAGAAATAGTTCTCCACTAATACTAGGAAATTTCAATCCACTACTTTCAATAATGGATAGAACTTCTAGGAAGTATATAAAAAAGGATATAGAAGACTTGAACAATACTAAGTATATCTAACAGCCATATACAGAACAGTTCACCCAACAGCAGCAAAATACACATTCTTCTCTAGTGTAAAAGAGATAGAGCAAAATCATCTCCATTGATTTAGAAAAGTCATTTGACAAAATTCAGCACACTTTTTTAATGAAAACATTTACAAAACTAGGAATGGAATGAAAAATCCTCAACACAAAAAGGACCTGTGTTAGAAACCTAAAGCTAACATCAAACTCAAATGTGAAAGAGGAAACATTTCCCTCTAAGTTTAGGAAAATCACAAGGATGCCTAGCCAACACTTATTCAACATTGTACTGGAAGTTTTAGCCACTGCAATAAGGCAAGAGAAAATGCATCCAAATTAGAAAAGAAGAACTAGGAGGTTCATTATTTGAGGGTGAAATTATATTATACTAAGAAAATTCTGAAAAATCCACAAGAAAGCTACTAGAGATAATAAAAATATCAGATAACTGGAGGGTGCCAAGCTCAATAGTGAAAAATCAATAGTTTCCATGCACAAGTAATTAATATTCTGAAGTGGTAATAAATTCAAAAGTTCTACTTATAATAGTAAGGAAAAGAAATACATAAGTATAAAATTAACCAAGTATGTAAAGCTTTTATGCACAGAAAACCACAGAGCATTTCTAGAAGAAATAAAAAAAGATCTAACAGAATTGAAAGACACTCATGTTCATGGATTAGAATAATAAATATTAAGATATCAATTCTATCCAAAGTATTTTACATATTCAAGCCAATCCCAATCAAATTTTAATGACATTCTTTGCAGAAACAGAAAAGTCAATCATAAAATTTTCAGGAAAGGTTAGGGTCCCTGAGTCACTGAATTATCTTGAAAAAGAAGAATGAAGATGGAAGCCTCACACTTACTGATTTTAAAATGTATTTCAAACCTTCAGTAATCAAAATATATAGTTCAAAGACAGATATATAGACCCATTCACTTGAATTAAGAATTTGGAAATATTCTCTCACATCTATGGATAATTGACTGTCAAGTCCATTCAGTAGGTTATGATTATTCTCTTCAATGATATTGTGAAAATTGAATATATATATATGCAAAAGAAAGAAGGTGGTTCTCTACCTCATAATGCATACCAAAAAAAAAAAAAAAAAAAACTCAAAAGAGATCAAATGCCTAAATAGAAGAAACAAAACTAAATCTCCTAGAGGAAAACATAGTGAAGAATATTCAAGACTTTATGGTAAGCAATATTTTCTTAGACTTTACACAAAAAGTATGAACATCAAAAGAAAATCAGTAGAAAAATAGATTTCATTGAAATTAATACTTGTGAATGAAAGAACTTCATTAGAAAAGTAAATAATGCATAAAATAGGAGAAAATATTTGGAAATGACATAACTAATAAGGTTTTAATTTCTAGAATATATAATGAAATTCTGCAGGTCAACAACAAAAAGACAAAACCATTTTAAAAATGGACAAAAACTCTTAGATATTTCTCTTAAAAGATGTACAAATAACCAAACAGTACACACAAAGATACTCAACATCATCAGCCATTAGGGAAATTCAAATCCACTAGAATGCCAATTAAAAAAAAAAAATCTCTTCTTGTGCTGCGGAGGACATAAAGAAATCAGAACACTCATTTATTGTTGAGGAAATGTAAAATAGTGCCACCACTGTGGGAAATAATTTGGCAGTTCCTCAGAAAGCTATGAAAAGAATAATCATATGACAAGAAATCCCACCTATTGGTATATACTCACAATAGTTAGTAGCAGAATTTAAATGAGTATTTAGGCACCAATGCAGCATTGTCAACAAACACCAAAGATAGAAGCTACCCAAGTGTCAATCAACAAATGATAAACACATGTGGTATGTACATACAATGAAATATTATTCACCCATAAAAAAGAATGAAGTTCTGATACATGCAACACATGGATGAAATGAACCTTGAAGAAATATTTTGTGAAAAATAAACCTGACACAAAAATACAAATATTGTTTCATATCATTGATATGAAATTATTAGGATAAGCAATTTCATAGAATCAGAATATAGAATTCAGGTTACCTGGAGTCAGGATGGCAATGAGTTATGGAGAATTAATGCTTAATCAATACATGATTTCTGTTTGGGTGATGGAAATGTTGTGGTAATGGTTGGGATTGATGGTAGCAATTCATTGTGAATGAAATTAGCATCACTAAGTTTACATTTGAATGTGTTTAAAAGGGGAAATATTAAAATTTATGTTAATAGATTAATTTGTTTAAAATGCAAAAGACCATACAAAGAAGACAATGAACTCTAAGGTAAACTATGGGCTCTAATTAATACAATTATGAAAATATTCTTTCATCAATTTTAGCAACATTTCTACACTAGTGCAAATTATTATTCAAAGGAGGGTACTTTAGGACAGTGTATTTCTGCATGAATTTTTTGTAAAACTTAAAATATATATATATTTAAAAATAGCGTACAATACCAGGACAATGACTAATGAAGAATTAATCATTCTTCATTAATCATGAAGAAGGAAACTGATAAATTTAGTTAGAGAATTGTAGCATATTAAATTACCCAAAAATTATTCCACACATCCACTCTAGCAACAGCCATGTGGATTGATGGCGCATGTTCCTGGTGTATGGGGAAAAATTTAGACATTGACTGTAAGAATTGTGAGTATGTCCTTTGACCTGTCTGGTGGCTTCCTTAGGAATTGACTCTAGTGTCTGACTAAGAATCTTATGCCTTGGAAAGTTCTCAAAGCTCTAGAGAATGCTTCATGGTTGACATTTTTTTAAATACCAAATGAAAATATAGTGGTTGAAGATGCCTAAGCAATGAATGATAGATGGGAAAGCAGCAGGGAGACTGAACAATCTGGTAAGGAAGAGGCTATGGAAGGTTATACATGGGGAAATAAATTCTTTGAAAAGGCCTTTTGTATAACAGGAAATCTAAAAGACCACATGCATATACAAGGATAAGTGCCTTCTCAGAAAAGCCGAGAGAAGACTTTTGTCTCTGTCTGATGTTTAGGCTCTGCCCAGTCAATAAAGGGAGATTAAGCAGAGTTGTAAAGAGCCTGGCTAAGTGTTCAAGGAGTGTCCCAACACAAAGTAAGGAATGGAACAGTATTTTTTTTTGCTGCTCACTTTTAACAAATCGCTTTCATATCACAAGCAAAACAAAAAGCTAATGGAATAGAGACTTGAGTGACCACCTACAACAAAGATTACAGTATTTACAAAAAAGATAGTAACTCAAAAATAACCAAATGCATCAAAAAACCAAAGAGGTACAATAAATGCCAAGAGGAGAGAATCTAATTTCCAGTGACAACACATTATATTATTCAAAATGTCCAGTTTTCAGTTAAAAATTATAGCCACGAAAAGATGTAAAAAGTATGTCCCATTTTCCACAAAACAAAGAATGTATAAAATCTACTCCTGAAGAAGCTCACTTATTGATATATCTAGCAAAAGTCTTTAAAACAACTGTTTATAAACTGTCAAAGAGTAAAATGAAAATATGGGCAAAGAACTATGGGAAATCAGGAAAATTATGTCTAGAAAATTGGGAATAATAAAGATGTAGAAATTATAAAGGAAGTTCATATAAATTCTAGGGTGTATAATACAATACTGATATGAAAAATTCACTAAAAGGATTCAAGAGAAGATTTCAGCAAGCAGGAGAAAGAATCAATGAACTAATAACTTGGTCAATTAAGATGATCTCATTTGGGAAGCAGAGAGAAAATGACATACAGAAAAATCAACAGAGCCTAAGAGATTATGAGACATCTTTAAGTGTCTGAACATATGCGTATGGGAGAGACAGAGAGGAAAGAGAAAAGGGAACAAAAAGTATATTTAAAGAATTAATGATGAAAAAGTTCATGAATCACAGAAATTAAAACTAGAGATTAGTACCATTTGAATATATACACAAAAATCCTTAACAAAATACTAGGAACTCAATACAGAATTATATTTAAATAATTGTACAACATGATTAACTGGGATTCATCAGTCATGAAAGGGTGATTCAAATTTGAAAATCAATCAGTACAATACACCACTTTAATTGAACAAAAGAAAAGAAATATCATTATCAACTCATTTATTTGGAAAATTTTTGAAAATGCCTTATTTCTTATTAAAAAAATTCAAGAAACTTGGAAATAGGGAAATTACTTCAATGTGATAAAAAGAATCTACAAAATCCCCAAAACTAAAACATATTTAATAGTGACAGCCTGAACACCTTACTAATAAAATCAGGAACAATATAGGATGTCTATTCTTACCACTATTTAGCATTTTACTGGAAATGCTAACTGAGGGCATTAGAGAAGAAAAAGAAAGAAAAAGCATTTAAATATAAAAAGAAGAAATAAAAGTATCTTAATGTACAGGTGACATGATCTCATTTATGGCAAATCCTATAGAATCCATACATTAAATTCACATACACAAACATAATTGTAAGAGATAATTAGCAGGCTCTTGGGAGAAAATGGTGCCAAAATAGGTAGGCAAAGTCTGACCCTCTCACAAAGATAAGTGAAAAGATATCAGGGACCTATGTAAAGGAGCTGCTTTGGATATATATAGAACAAGAGGGTGCTCTGGTTATCTAGGAAGGTACTGGGAAGATGAGGAAGCCAAAGGAAAACTGAAACATAGACAACAGCCAGGAAATAGAATAAGAGGAAAGAAGTGTCAAAGGGAAACCTTACCACACACACACAAACAACAAAATAAAACCCTAGAGTGGAAAGAGAAGCTAACCAATCTAATAAACCCTTCAAGACAAACAGATGCCTAAACACCAACAAAATTACAAGCCATACCAAGAAACAGGAAGACAAAGCCCAAACTAAAAAGCAGGAGGAGATGCAGACCATGGAACAACTAATCAAAGATGTCCAAACAAATATCATTAATCAAACTAATGAAGTGAAGGAAGAGATTGAGGATATTAATAAAACAGTAGAAGGGGGGGAAACCAAGATGGCAGCAGAGTAAGGAGCTCCTGGAGTCAGCTAGTGCTACAGGGCAGTTAGTAATCACCCAGAGCTATCTAAAGCACCTGTTTGGGGGCCCCAGGAGACCAGAAAAGTATCCTGCAACATCCTTGAAATTATGGAAGAACGAGATTTGGCAATCTGCAGAGAGGATCTGTTATTGTGCCCTTCATGCAGCAGAGGTCAGTGCCTGTGGAGGAAGTTGCCTCGGGAGCTATTCCGGGGCTGGAGTTGGAAGCTCCATCTCCCAAAAAAATGGGAGGGGAACACACGGTGTGGCACCGACTTCAGCTACTGATTAGTAAATTCAGCAGGCTAAAGTACAATCCTAGTAACAGCTAAATTTTGACCCTCTCCAGGTTAAAAGGAGGCCAGTAGCAATTTTGACTCCAACCCCTGCCTGAGGGGAAGCAGGGCTGATTGAAAATCACAGTTCTGGTAAGGACTGGCTTCTTTCCACCCAGATCAGATTGCAGCTCTAGCCTAAACCTCAGCCCCATTTCTGGCAGGGAGGAAGCTGGGGGAACAGCACCACTTCTCTGGGGAACTGCAAGCCACACTGCAGAGGCCTGTGCCTATTCTACTCCAGCAGTGCAAGCTGCCTCAGGAGATATTCCATGGCTGGAATTAGAAGTTCCATTTCCCATAAATGGTAGAGGAAGAGACAGTTGTCAACCGACTTCAGCTACTGATTAGTGGACTCAGCTGGCTAAAGTATAATCCTAGAGATTGAGCTAGGGTTTGAGCCTGTCCAGGTTGGAAAGAAAGCCTTAAACTAAAGGGAGAGACTACACCCAAAATAAATACATCTAGCAAGTCAGATGCAAAAGCACCAACCAGAAATTACAATCCATACTAAGAAAAAGGAAGACATAGCCCAGTTAAAGGAACAAGATAAGGCTGCAGATGACACCAAGGAGTTGAGACAACTAATCATGGATGTTCAAACAAATCTCCTTATAAATTCAATGAGATAGCTAAAGAGATTAAAAGACACCAGGGGAGCACAAAGAAGAATTTGAAAGCATACATAGAAAAATAGCAGACCTTATGGGAATGAAAGCTACAATAAAAAAAAAAAGTGAGTCAGGAGTCATTCCAGAGATTAAGGTTATGCACATCTCAGCAGGACCTCATTGACTGTCAAAGCAAATATTGCTTCAAATAGCTGAGTTCTTGAGGGCTCTTGAGATATCTAGACAATATAATCAGGGCAGACAGCTCAGGAGTTGTCACCCTGCCAGTGGGTCCTACTTGGGAAGTTATACTTCCCAGTGTGACAGAGTTGGACTTAGTTGTGGTTTCCCAACCCATGGCTCTTTTGCCCCTTTTATGTGAAACTTTAGTTAGTACTAGAATTGATAGGTTTATGTCCAAGAGACTTAAATATTTGGGCTGTCCATGTGCCACTTGGGCCCTGAATCTCAACAGAGTTGCAAAACCTACTCTCCAGTTCACTGAACTCACCCAGGACAACTAACAAGGATATGATGATGGACAACGACCATCCCATGGAACAGAGAGTGTCTGCAATCACAAGCAAGATAGTCCCATCCATCAGCCCCATGGGTTCTAAACCACATCTCAATTAGGGGCAGCGTGGACATCACATCCGAGAATCCTCAGAAATGGGGAATGAATGATGGACTAGAGTAGACCTACTGTTAATACACTATAGACTTATTGTGATTCTAGCAATGGAAGAACTTTTATCATTGATGTGGAGGCAGTGACCACTGGAGGTTCTTGGGGGGGGGCGGGTAAGAGGGAAAAATAGGTGTAATATGGGGGCATTTTGGGGACTTAGGAATTGTCCTGAATGATATTGCAATGAAAGATAGAGGCCATTATATACCTTGTCAAAATTAAAAAAAAAAAATTTGTGCAGGAGACAGTGTAAAGTACAATATAAACTATAATCCACACTTAGGGCATTGCTCCAAAATGTGTTCATCAATTGTAACAAATGTACCACAGTAATAAAAGATGTTGTTAATGTTGGAAAATGTGGGAGGGATAGGGCGCAGTGAATTTAGGAATCCCATATATTTTTTAAGTTACATTTATGTTATCTAAGTATCTTTAAAAATATTAAAAAGTATATTAAAAAAGAAATAATTAGCAACTTCAGCAATATTATAGGATATAAGACCAACATACAAATATCAGCTGTATTTCTATGTACTAGCAATGAACAATCTGAAAATGAAATTAATAAAACATTTCCATTTATAATAGCATCAGATATAATAAAATTCTTAGGAATAAATTTAACCATGGAAGAACAACATTTTTACCCTGAAAACTACAAAAAACTGCAAAAATAAAAACCTATGAATAAAATATCCTGTGTTAATAGATTGTAGACAATATAATTAAAATGACAATACAACTTGAAAGTGATCTAAATTGTTTGCTGTCCATGTCAAAATTCCAAGTGCCATTTTTGAAGAAATGGAAAAGTTGATCCTAAATTCACAAGGAATGGCTTATTATCTTGAATAGTTAGGATCATTTCCAAAAAGAAGACAATGTTGGAGGACACAAAAATTTTGATATCAAAACTTACTACAAAGTTTCAAAAGTATGATACTGACATAAGTATGTCATAGCATATAGATAGAGGGAATAAAATTGCGATTCCAGAAATAAATCCATCTTTGTATGGTCAAGTAAATTTACCTGGGTTCCAAGACTATTCAATGATTAATAAATATTATGCTCAATTAATGTTTCTGAGACAACTGGATATTCAAGAAAACTGTCTAGCATCATATACAAAAATTAACTCAAAATGTACCAAAGACATAATAAAAGAGATAAAACCATAAAAATCCTTGAAGAAAACAAAGGGGAAAATCCTCAAGACATTGCATTTGGCAATGGATTTTAAGATATGGAACCCAAATATCAAGTAACAAAAGAAAAAGTAATAAAGCAAAAAATGATACCAAAGCTACACAAACTATTTCAGAAAATAGAAGCATTTCATAATTCATTGTATGAAGTCAGCATTGCCTAAATATCAAATCACATTTAAAAATGACAGACAAATATCCCTTATGAACATAATCACAAGACATTTAGTAAAATATCAGGATGTCAAATCAGCAACATATTTTCAAAAAGAAATAATCCACTGTGGCCATTTGGAATTTATCCAAGGAATAAAAGCTTGATTTATCATTCAAAACCACTCAATGCAATTCACTAAATTAACAGAATAAAGAAGAATCACATGACTTTTTAAATAGATACTTAGAATTTTTACTATAAAATTCAACTCAGAAATAAGATTTATTTTAAAAAGTTAGCAAATAAGCACCAGAAAAGAACCTGCTCATTTTTTTAACACTTACAACTAACATCACACTTAATGGTGAATACATTCTTTCTAAGATTGATATCAGGATGAATATGTACACTCTCAATATTTCTATTCAACATTGTACTAGAGGTTCTGGCCATTACAATAAGGCAAAGAAAAGAAAGAAATACATAGAAATTGGAAAGAACGACGCAAAATTGTAAAATATATTTTGTTTTCAGATAGCATGATTTTGTCGGGGTAAAATGTCCTATTTTGCTGAACTATATATTCAGCAAGAAAATATAAAACAGTAAGAAATGCTTTGACTGAATGTAACAATGCCATAGGATACAAAGCCAATATAGTAAATCAATTATATTACTATAAGCAAAAAACAATTAAAAATGAAAGTTAAAGCAAAAATGCTATGTACAGAATTGACAGAAAAAATGAAATATTATGGGTAAATTTTAAATATATATATATATATATTCAAGTATTGTATATGAAAACTAAATGGAGAAATATACCATGTTGATGGATTAGAAAACTCATTATTTTTTCCCTGTCAAATTTATAGATTCAATGCAAATCCATTTAAAAACTATCAGAATTTATTCAGAGTATACAAGCATACTCTGAAATTTGTACAGAAATTTAAAATAACTTAGAGTAGCAAATCACTCTCTAATAAAAGAACACAGAGTGATCACAACACCTAATTTCAAGACTTCCTATAAAGCTCCAATAATAAAGACTGTGTGGCATTGGCATAAGGATTAATATAGAAATCAGTAGAACAGAATAGACAATCCATAAACAGACTCAAATACATGAATATTTTTTACAAAATTTCAAAGTAATTCAATAGGGAAAGAATAAGCTTTGCAATAAAATTTGCAAATTTCATAAGAACCAAATGACAAACCATGTGAAAAAATATGAACCATAAACATTATCTCACAACTTATACAAAAATCAACTCAAAATATATACCTTTGTGTTAAAGCTAAACCTGCAAAAATTCTAGAAGAAATCTTTATGACATTGAAGTAAACAATATTTTTATATGGTGTTTTCATTTCTAATGGCTGCCAATGCAAGATAGCAGAAATGTGTTGGCTTTTATAATGGAAATTTATTAGTTTAAAAATTCACTGTTCTGAGGCTGTGAAAGTGTCCAAATCAAGAGATGCTTCACACCAAGTTGAAGCTCTGGGCGATCAGGCACATGGCAGGGCATAATGGTGGCCCTGCTCATCACCTGGCTTCTCATTGGCTTTTATTCTTGTGTCTCTGTGAGGATTTTATTCCTCCTTCATAAAGGACTCCAGTAAGAGGTCCAAAACCCACCCTGGGATATTCCTCATTGAAATAATCCAGTCAATAGGTCCCACATCCGCAGGAATGCACCAGCTCCAAGAACATGATCTTTTCCAGGATCCACAAAAAGCTTAAACTGTTACATGGTACAATAACCATTATGTATAAGAAAAATGATAAAGAGCATTCACAACTCATTAATAAGGAACCCATGTTCCCTATTTTTAAAATGTAAAAGTTACATGAAAAGAAAATTCCTAAATGAAGACATAGAAGTAGCCAATCAGAAGATGAAAAAAAATTCCAAATAATTTACCACTACATACCCCCAATTTTTTAAAAAAAGAAAAGAAAACAAAAAAAAATCTAATATACCAAATGACAAGGATTTAGAACAAAAGTAACTCTACCTCTCTACATTTTTAATGCTGCCTAGTATTCCATAACCAGATTCATTGACATCAGAGCAACCATCTGAAGTGTTCTGGTGTTTCTAGCTACTCCCTAGTCCCCCTGGTACAATGTGAAAAACAACATTAGGAAGCAAGTACTTTAAAATAGCTACCATTATTTTTATGTCCTCACTTCTCTAGCTCTCAAGTAATCAATAATGGGCTTCCAGAAAAGTTTTAAGACTGATAAGAAACAGATGCTCCACGTGACATGAGTCAACAGGGTAACTGCCTCAAAGATTCACATAATGGAATATCACCCTGCTATTCACATGCCATTCAGCCTTCTCAACAACAGAGGTTCAGACAGAGAATGAGGACTCTGATTTGGTTAAGTTTTCAAGTGCAAGGAATTCAATTCCCACTAACGAATGGGTGCTTCTCAAAAATAGTGCTCTAAAATACCAGTTTCTAAAATATAGTCTTTCCATCAAAGGAGATAATTTCTGGGAGAAAAAGCAGCAGCTACAAGAACAGGTCTCTGAACTTTTATGGAAACCTTTAAATATCTATGCTGTGCAAAGTGAAAATGATTTTCTGCTATTCACATCTCTAGAGCAAGATCATGGGCAGAACGACATATTTAAATGTGTTTCCTCCACAATTTCTGCCTCTTGTTCTGCAGGAGCAGAGCCATCCACATATAGGTGACCAATTCACCATAGTGTTTCAAGTGAGTCTATTCTAAAACTGAATAGTCTCTTTCCACGTGTGAGACATCTTCATATTGAAAGTTATTTATTCCAAGAGAAGGTCAGTTAGAAGATGGGTTTGTTTGTGAATACCCCAAAACATCATGAAGATCATCTATAAAGGCTACAAAGGTAATTTTTTCAATAACACTGGCTTTTATTAAAGATTGTTGTTTTCCATATTACAAATCATAATTTTCAAGACTTTTCAAATGTCACATCTTCCCGATTCCAATCCATCAAATGTTGTTAAATGTCATTACCCATTACCATCAAATAATAGTTAAAAATATTGTGACTCAGAGAAGTTAAGCAATTCCCAGGGCTGTAACCAAGATGTCTGACTTCTGCCACCATTCTTTAATCTTGAGAAAATCTCCTTTAATAATCAACACTAATCATAAGGATTGAAAAACATTTAAATACACACAACATACAGAAATACAAATAGGGAATGATATAAAAAACCAGCTAATAAATTTAGTACAACATGAATATGTAGAATCCTTCATGGGATAGACTGCTGTTATGATTTGGATAATAGGAGTCACTGTAATTCTTTTAAGATACAATTAGGGATGATTTTTCTTGATCTTATTACATGGTTAAATGTACCTCTGTATTATTTCTCTAAGTATCAGTTCTTCTGATCTCTAGTCATAAAGTGGAATATGTGAAAGCTGATATGTTCTCCAGCCCTGTGCGGGATATGTTCATATATGCTCTCTCAATTCACAGACCAATCTGTGAGGTAGATGCTATTACTCTGATGTACAAGATTTAAGATACCAAAGAATGTATGCTGTATAAAAGGACTTTCAAGTGAAAGAACCAAGATTTTAGCTGGTCTTTTTGATTCTAAAACCAATATGCTTAAACACTGTGACAGACATTTTCGGGATTTTGCAGAAGTCTCTAGGAGGAATAACAGATTAGGGATGGGGAGGGGAGATGAGGGACTTAGGGAGTGGCCAAGGTTAAGGGCCTTTCATGAAAGCTGTACCACATTGTCTTAAATATTTAAGACATCCAAGAAGCATATATATAGACACACATGCTCATACACACACACACACATATTGTGATGAAAGTACCTCTGAAAGAATATCAAAATAATAATCATTATGATAATGTCAAAAGAAGATTATTATTACAGTATTGTTTGTTATAACAATATAGAATATTGCTTCAAGAAATTGGAAGAAAAAAATAAGAATAACCTAAAACCTAACTTTGACTCTGCCCTTTATTTTGCTGCCTGATTTTGTAATTGATACTGAGTATCTCTGTTCCTCCAATTGCTGGTGTGTAAAATAAGGAGAAAAATAGTAAAAGAACCATCTCAAAGATTTGTACTATTAAATAAGCCAATGTCTTCAAAATTCTTAGAACACAAAGTACTCAGTATTAGCTAATGTTACCACTGCTATTGTAATTATTACCTTTAGACTCTTTACTCTTACCTCATGTACAAAGTGGGTTAGTTATTCCAACCACAAGGGTTGTTAGAAGGAGTAAATGAGATCACATGTATAAAGCTCTTATCTACATGCTGTACACATAGAAAAGAATCATTGAAAGATATATATTATTAGCTATTATAAAGTTAATTATATTCAGACTGAAAACATTATGAATACTTTAGGGTAGCTTTTTTTTTTATTACTTCTTTCATTACCATCAACAATACTTTGTTATTTCTTATGTCAACTACTGCAAATAGTTCCTAACTTGTTTCTCTGTCTCTAATATCCACCTTCCTTCTAAACCATAGGCCATTTTCCTCCAAGAATCACAAACATCTTCACAATATCTCAAAAACCCAATATCTTTCCTTTTCTAGATTCCTCTGAATCCTACTAATATTCTCAATATTTTGATGCTTCTCCATTTTCTATAGAATGAAGAGGAAATTCTTTAGTTTTACAGCCATAGACTTCCATCTTTTACTTACTTTTCCAGGGTTATCTGCAAAAATGTATATTAGCCATTAGTTCTAAATTAGGCACCAGTGAGCACGGGTAATCTTCTGCCCTATGTGATTACAAACTTTCTTCTTATCTATAATTTTAACATAATTTCACTTGGGATGCAGTTTTAGTAAGCTCCCAGAATCCATAAACTTTTTCTCCAACCTCAAAAAAACACATAAGAACTGGCAAATCTATAGAAACCTGCCATTATTTTTCATAATGGGGAAGTTTGAAAAATTCAAGGATGTATTCATAACAATTTTTCCTTTCAGAAAATGTAAATAAGGTCACATGAAATTCATGGAGAATAGAAACAACGTGACAGAATTTGTTCTACTGGGGCTTACAGAGAATCCAAAAATGCAGAAAATCATATTTTTTATCATCTACATCATCACTGTGGTAGGAAATGTGCTCATTGTGGTTACCATCATTGCCAGTCCATTGATAGTTTCCCCCATGTACTATTTCCTGGCCTACCTCTCCTTTATAGATGACTGTTATTCCTCTGTCAATACTCCAAAACTGATTGTAGATTCACTCCATGAAAAGAAGACCATCCTATTCAATGGATGTAAGACCCAAGTCTTTAGGGAGCATTACTTTGGGTGTTCTGAAATCCTGCTTACTGTGATGGCCTATGACAACTATTTGGCCATTTGTAAGCCCTTTCACTATACAACCATCATGAACCAGCGAGAATGTGGCAGCTAGTGGGTGTATCATGGATGGGAGGTTTACTTCATGCAACCATACAGATCCTTTTCACATTCTGATTACCCTTCTATGGCCCTAACATCATAGATCACTTCATGTGTGATCTGAACCCTTTGCTCACTCTTGACTGCACTGACACTCACACACTAGAGCTTTTTGTAGCTGCTAACAGTGGGTTCCTCTGCCTGTTAAACTTCCTCTTCTTACTGGTCTCCTATGTGGTCATTCTGCACTCCTTACGAAACCACAACTTAGAGGGGAGGCTCAAAGCCCTGTCCAACTGTGTCTCCCACATCACAGTGGTCTTCTTGTTTTTTGTGCCTTGCATATTTGTGTATATGAGGCCTGCAATTACTTTACCCATTGATAAAGCAGTTGCTGTATTCTATACACTCATAACTCCCATGCTAAATCCCTTAATTTGTACCTTAAGAAATGACCAGATGAAAAATATTATGAGGAAACTGTGTACTAGGAAAGCTAGTCCAGATGACATTTAAATGTCTGTGGAGCCCAACAACATTTCAAGTGAGGAAAGGGTAAAAGAATGTTTTGAATGAGCTCAACAGGAAATACTTGTGGGAGAATGAAAAATTAATCATTACAATGCATTGAAAGTAGGAGAAATGACTTCAAGGAATGGAAGAAAACCTAAGTGAAGACAATTAGTTTTCCATATTTGGAAATTTCTTCTAGATTGGAGCTTAGTTTTATTGGTTTCATCCATGTATATAAATTCTTAATCTTTTCTACTAATAAAGTAAAAATAATTAATAAGGTATATTGTTAATGAGAAAAATATCTATGATAATCCAAGGAGTGAGGCATTGTTATAATCCCCATTTTACAAGTGAGAAAACTGATAAAATTGAACATACAAAACAGATGCATTTTCTGGCTGACTTCACAATCATGCTTCTGTTTTCAGACACTATGAGACAACGATGACAGGAAGTTCAAATAATTATAACAGCAACACTTTACTGAGGCAGACACTCTGTTGGGTACATTGTATATATTATTTCACTATCTTGGGATAAAAATCTTATAATTTTTCATTAATAACTCCTTATTTGTATATATCAAATTCATGGTCATTAATTGACTGCAACATCATTGGAACTAAGTGTACTTCAGGGCTTTAAAAGCAATTGTTATTTAGTCTCTAGGTGATACATAATGAGATTATTCTATGCTTCCAACATTCTTTGTACGATTCAGAACAAATTAGTATTGATCACCGATCCCATCTTTTGCTTATACTCCAAAATATACAAAAATGGCTAAAATAAAGTAATATATGTATGTTAGACAAAAATTTCTATTTGTTAAATATGCAACCATGCTCAATGCTCAATGCAATACTTAACAGTGAGATGCAATTATTTTTGCAAGGTAGCACAATGGGTGGTACCCAATAAGTCCTGAATGAATGTACACACATATAATTTACATGATAAATTGGATAAAATATACAGCATACAAATATTATGGAAGGTGCTCACTTTGAAAGCACTTACACTAAAATTGGAACAATACAGAGAAGATTTGCATGACCCCTGCACAAAAATGACTTGCAATCTGTGAAGTTTTCCATATTTTTTGGAATGATGGAAATGTTTTGGTTATAGATGGTGATGATGGTAACACAACATTGTGAACATAATTAACGGCATTGAAATGTATATCTGAATATGATTGAAAGGGGAAGTTTTGATTGTATATAAAGTTAAAGAATATATATATATTTTTACAAATCCATGGATCTGTAAAATTAAATTAAACTATGGACTAAATTAAACTATGGACTATAGTTAATAGTACAATTATAAAAATGTGCTATCTTCAATTGTAAAAAATATTCCACACCAATAAAAGGTGTTAATGATAGGGTGTTATATGGGAAATCTGTACTTTATGTATGATTATTTTGTAAACCCACAATTTCTCTAGCAAAGAAAAAATTTAGTATAGAAGACTTGGGAATTGTTTCCTAATTTTATCTGATCCAGATTCTAAGGAAAAATTTTAACTAGCTATTATGGGGGAACAAGATTTTAACTAGATATCATGAGGTAACAAGTTTTTATTTATAATGCTTTAACTCAGGAATGGTGAAGAAAACGAAACAAAGATTCCCAGCATATGAGCAAATAGCATAACTTTGTATACACCCTGCTGTCAGCAAGGTTTCATTGTTTTGTGAATGTGGGCTATTTATGTTATATTTCATTGTTAATCAGTTTAATTTTTGGTCATATTTCATTGTTAAGTGTTTCAGTAAAATGTGTGACTCCACATAAACCAATTTTAAGGTGAATATTTCCTAATTCTTCCTTCCTTCCATCATTAAACCACAAACATATTTGAGTCCAAACAGGGTACCAGGTACTGTGATAGTGCTCAGATATGGTGGTAAAAAAAAAAAAAGAGGCCTAGGTCCTGCCAAACTGCAGATCTTTAGAGCTTATAATTCTTTGGGAGACTACCAGAAAGCAGAAATTACAATAACATGGGGTTCTATGAAAGCACATGAGAGGGATAAGCAGCAAAGTCAGGAAAGGGTAAAGAAAGGCCTCCTAGATAAAATACATAAAGTTTTGGGCCTCAAGGATGAGTCCATGGGGTGAATAAGCATAAGATTGTGGTGAGAACATCCCTAGGAGAGGGAATATATAACAAATTGTTTATTGAATCCCTATTGTGTGTAATCCATTGTACTGAGCACTGAGAGGGTAACAGGACAAATATAAGATATAAATCTATAAAGATAACAATGGGGAAGATCAAGAAAAGTCTTATAGTCATGTTAAGGCTTGATGCTAAGGACAATGTGAAAAATATAGATCTTTTAAACTAATGAGTGATGTAGTAAGTATTGAATTTTAGAATGACAACTCTAGGTATAATGTGCATAAAAAACTTGACACGGGAGAGCAGTCAGAAGGTTATACCAATGATTTAGGTGTACAAGTAAGTAAACCTGAAGAGTGTTGGTACCATGGGGATTCACATATGATGGATGATGTTTGTCCAGCATTAATATTCTCCACTAGATCAGTGCCCAGATGTCCCAGCTGATTTAAGTCTGGGCTGCTAACAGCCCAACCACCATCCTTTTCTGGACATTTGTACCAGATAAAATGAGAGCTGTCTCACCTGGGGGATTTTCCCACTGCTTCAGGGCACACCAGTGCCAAATGATTGATTGGCAGAGAAATCAAAATCACTAGACCCCTTGGTTGATGTTGACCCACCCTGAATGGCATAGGTTTTCCAGAGTTCCACTGGTTCCATATTAAAGCCAGACTATGGTTGAGACCACACCTTTTCTTCTTTCTCCTATAATCTGTTTAGGTCAATCCATTTTCCTATAAACCCCTTTTATAAAAACCTCTATGTCAGAAATGCATCTAGGAAGCCAAGTTCTCATGGAGAGATAGAAAAGTTTTCAAAAAGTTTTTAAGTTTTATAAACAAATAAACATGAAATATGAAAAGATTAGAGTAAGAAGCCACGTGGATGAAATCAAGGTTCTGGTTTATCATTGAACAGAATAGGAATCTCAAGATGGAGCAGAGAGAAGATGAGTGCTGTTAGGAATATGCTGGTTGAGATTCCATGGAAGCCATCTAAATAGCAATATACAGTAGTCAGTTGAATATATGACTCTTATCCTCAGAAAAAATATCTGGGCTGGAGAAATTAAGATTCTTAAGCATTCAGATGGCAATTAATATAATAAAAGCAAGAAGCATCACCTGGGAAGAGTGTGTAAAATGAGAAAGGAGGAGGGAACAAAATTTCACAATGTCATTTAGTAAAATATGGGTGATATTTGATGGCCTATCAAATGATCCATAGGTTTTTTTTCATATTTTTAAAAAGAAAACAAAATAAATTTATCCCAACCTAAAACTTTTTATAGAAACACCAATTTGCATACTATTAGAGATTCAATAGAATAACAAATCAAAAAATAAAAGCAGGTTACTGATATAGAAGACCATTCATAAAACAAGGAAGAGTTACTGGTAAATGAAAATGATTGCTGATATGGAATGTCAGTTAAATAAAATTAATAATTCATTGTAAAGAGTTTAAAATTTAAGCTGCTAATTTTAATGATGTTGCCTAGGATATAAATAGAAAATACACGAGAGGAATTCTTAGTAAAGTAAATATAAATACCAAAGTATGCCTATTTAGAGTCCCATAAGGAGAGAAAGATAGAAAAAAAATTGAAATGACAGATATAGGCCATTTTATATAATCACATAACATGCAGAACTATGTGGGAGAGAGTTTAGACTAAAATGTGAACTATGGACCATGTTTAATGACAAAGCCCCAGGATGAGTTTATCAATTGCAATGAATGTGCTACACTAATGAAGGATGTTCATGTGGAAAAGTGTGGGAAGTATGGGGAGTGGGGCATATGGGAATCCCTATATCTTTTGTGTAACATTTATATAATCTAAGTATCTTTTAAGAAAAAATTTAAAAAATTTTAAAAAAAATTTTTAAAGTGAATATTCTGGAGGTGAAGATAGATGCAAGTGTTTATAATGAAAAAGTCTATAAAGTGTCAATCAGTGTGAATTTAATGGTACCTAATTCATACTCACCTCCTTATCCAATGATAAGATAATATAAATTTTTTTCTAGAAAAAGGGAAAAAAAGGTATGTCTAAAAGAATAAAACTCATACTTTCATCAGATCTTTCATCTGAAACTAGAAATTTGTAGTGTGTGAAACAAAGTCTTGGATGACTTCAGTAAGAAAATATAACCTTCAATTCTATATCATCCAATCCTCATTCAAATGTGATAATTAAATATGTTTTCAACAAAGAAAAGACTCAAAAATTTTACTGGTTAAACACCATGAATAAGATACCTATCAAAAAATGTATGCCATCAAATCAAATCAAAACAAAAAAATACAGTAAAGAGTATCAAAAGAAATAGAAGAAAATGAGAGGAACATTTTTAGTGTGAAAGTTGAGATTTAAACCAAAATTTTAATAATGCTGGTTACATTTTTTTTCCCATGGAACAAATCACACTACTCTGTTTGGCAGTGAAAATGAATTTTTGTATAGTCATTATATTATAACTGCATTGAGAGTCAAATTTTTGGAATCATTCTATATACAAAACAGGTATCATTTAATTATAATAACAACAAAATGTAAACAGTTAAAAAAATATACAAAATCAAAGGTGAAATTGATCAATCAGTACACTAAACTTGTCGCCTTTCATTGTGAGGTATTAATAAATTATGTATAAATTTGAGAAATCAAAAAATAAAAGAATAGTATAATGACATCAGCATGATATTAGAGTAAGAAGCTACAATCCTCTACCCCCTTTAACAAACATTGAAAAACAAGAAATAACTAGCAGAATGAACTTTCTTAGAAATTCTGGAAATCTGTCAAAATGTTACAATAACTAAGCAAAACTACTGAATCAAGAAAAGACAAAAACAAATGGCAGCAAAAGCTCATGACACCTTTACCACCCACTCCTAATTCTCCTGAGTTACATGTGACACCAACATTTCTTTCAGTTTGGATTGATTTCTTTCCTTGGTTCTGCTACAATTCATCTGGTGGTTTTCTGAAGGATTAATGCAAGACACTCATTTATGCCTCACCTGTCCCAGAAATTACATTGGACAGGGAAGGGGATGACACACTAAAACACTGCAAGATAACAATTGAACCACTGCTGCATGGACAAAGGATAACAACATGGGGCATACAATATGAAACCCAGGTCTGTGAAAAAAGCTGCAGTTTTCTGGGGGAAAATGGAGTATTGGAGTGTCCTTGTATGCAGGGGAGTTTCAAGGTAATACATACTAGCACAGGGAAAAACTCGTGCAGAAAAATACTTGAGAGGGCCATATGCCTTCACATCAGGCATCCAGTGCCAAAAGAGACCAATCCAATTTTTCCTTCAGTTTTTCCTTTGTTACCTTCTGACATTCATGAAATTACCACCATAATACTAGTACATAAAAACTAAAACAAAGGTAAACAGCTTTTGCATAGCATGAAAACTCAGTATATAAACAGAATACAATAGTCATTAATGACTAAAAAGGGGGAAATTAACAAACCCTGCAGAAATGGGAGAATCTGATTCTCAATGGCAGCAAATTAAATTATTCAAAAGTCCAGATTTCAACAATAAAATCACATTTTATGCAATAATGCCACAGGGGAAAAAAAAAAAAAAAAAAAGAACAGAAAAAGAAAAAACAAACAAACCAAAACAGAAAAAGAATGAATAAAACTGAACAGAGTGAAAAGGATCTGTGAGAAATATCAAGTGAACCAATATTCACATTAAAGGGGTTCCAGAAGAAGAAGAAAGAGTGAAAAGGGAAGAAAAACATTTGAATAAATAATGGTTGAAAACTTTCCAAATTTGACAAAAGATATAAATATACATACCCAACAATCTCAACGAACTACAAATCGGATAAATTCAAAGAGACCCACAAAGAGACACTTAATAAAACTGTTGAATATCAATAACAATGTAAGAATTGTGAAAGAAGCAAAAGGGAAGCAACACATCATGAACCAGGAATCCTCAATATTAAGCGTGACTTTCTCTTCAGAAGCATTGGAGGTAGAAAACTGGATGGTACTTTCAATGTTCTGCAAGAAAATAAATGCGAACCAAAAATTTAAATCAGTAAAACTAACCTCAAAAAATTGAGAGGAGGGCAGATGTGGCTCAAATGGTTGGGTGTTCGTCTCCCGTATGGGGGGACCTGGGTTCGATCCCCAGGAGCTCCTGGTAAAAGTAAAGAAAATTATGGAAGGTGCGCAGGCTGCCAAGACCTACAAGTGTGTGCACCACCATGCCCCATGCGCAGGTGCACCGCTAAGCCGTGTGAATGGGTGTGCCATCAGGCCCCATGAGCAGATGGGCTGTCAGGCCCGGCTGAGCCATACAGCAAGATGATGACATAACAGGAGAGTGACACAAGGGAGAGCCAAGATGAGACCCGTCAAAAAACCAGGAACTAAGGTGGTGCAGGAGGTAGGATGCCTCTCTCCTACATCAGAGGTTCTCAGGATCAAATTCAAGTGAAGACAGGAGGAGAAGGATAAGGAGAGAGGGCAGAAAACAGTCACAAAGAATTGCCCAGTGAATGAACACAGAAACAGCAAAAAGTAAGGGTGGGGTGGGGGGTGGGAAGGGTAAAAATGGATGAAAGTTAATAAATAAATCTTAAAACAAACAAGTGAGAGGTATAGAAATTTTCACATAAACAAAAGCTGAAGGAGCCCTAAACGAAATGCTAAAATGTCTTCCTCAGATTTAAAAGAAAGAAAATTAGATCATAGTCTAATCTATAATAAAAAATAAAGATCTTCGGTAAAAGTCACTAGGTGGGTGAAAAGAAATGCCAGGTTATGGTATTATGCTTTGTAACAACACATTTTTTTGCTTACATAATCTAAAATAAAAATGCAGAAAAAATAATTAAAATATATGGTTTTGGACATATGATGAAAAAACATAGCAGGTTAGAAAAGCAATATAAAGGAGAGGGTTGGAAGAGAAGAGAATAATAGATTGAATATGCTACTGAAATTGGGAACATAATAAATCAAGAAAAATTACTCCAGTTTTAAAGTGTTAAAATATATACAGAAAATAAAAATGAGAATTGATTCTAAATGTCACTCAAAAAAGAAAAACTAACAATAAAAAAGGGAATCATGAAATAAATGAGGGGCAAAATATTACAAAATTTACAGAAACCAATTGCAAAACCTCAGAATTAAGTCTGGCATTATCAGTAATTATTTAAATGTAAACACATTTTATTCACATCAAAATAAGATATTAAAATAATAAAGAAGAAAGCATGATGCACCTATATATTTTTATAAGAGGCTCATCTTAAATACAAATACAAAAATTAGTGGCAAGATAAAATATGGAAAATATCCCATGCAAATAGCAAGCAAAGGAGAGCTGGGTGGATAAAATAATATAAGAAAAAATAGATTTTTAGTCAAAAACTGTTAGAAAGGGCAAATTATGGATACTATATATTAAGCAAGTTGTCAATTTTGCAAAATGATTTTATGAATGATAAACATATTTTCAATTAACAATAGAACCCCATTATGTGATGGGATTATTCATAAAATTCTAGGGAGAAATGAATTTTTTTTTTTTATTAATAGCAGCAGGCTTTAATGAATGACATTCAAGAAAAGCCAAGGACCAAATAACTTCCCTGTTGAATTTTACCAAAAGTTTCCTGAAGAATTAACACAAATCCAGCTCAAACTCTTCCAAAAATTGAAGAGAAGGGAACACTTCCTAAATCATTCTCTGATGCCGACATCACCCTAATACAAAGAAAATAAAAATACAAGATAAGAAAATTGCAGGTTCCTATATCTTATGAATAAAATATTCTAGAAAATAAAAATAAAATATTTAAAAAGAATAAAAAATTCTCAAAACAGTAGCAAATCAATTCCAACAAAAGATTTAAAAAATATACACCATGATCAAGTGGGAATTATCTCAGGTATGCAAGAGTGATTAAACACAAGAAATTCAGCTATTGCTTATTTTCATTACTTGAATGAAGAAAAAAGATCATCTCTCTTGATGCAGAAAAGGCATTTGCTAAAATCCAGCACTTCTCCTTGATAAAAATCGTTAGCAAACTTGAAATATAAGAAAATTTCTTCAACATGAAAAAAAAGCATACATGAGAAACCCAGAGTTAATATCATAACAATGGTGAGAGACTGAAAACATTCTTCCTAAGATTAGGAACAAGGCAGGATGCCCACTGTCACCAATGTTATTCAACATTTTACTGGAACTGCTAGCCAAGTAAAAGATATCAAAGATTTTAAAGTTGAAAACTAATACATGAAACTTTTTATATTTGCTGGTGACATATTGCTGTATAGAGAAAAGCCTGAAAATTCCATAACAAAGATATTAGAAGTAAAAAAAGAAAAAAATGAATGAAGCAAAATGGTGAGGTAAACAAGCAACATTAGGGAATTATAGGAAGATGGCATCTGAGTACACAGGCAGGGTTCAACACTTCCACAAAAACAATGGAGAAAGAGAAAAAGCTGTCCAAGGGACCTGCTCTGGGGGTCAACAGACCACGACACTGCAATGCAACTCCCAGGAATTTGAAGGACAGAGAGATGGAGAACCCAAAACAAAAAATGTGAGTTACCAAACAGTCATGGCAAGTGGGAAGGGATCCCTATCCCCAACCTCAAGACATTAAGGTAAAATCCTGACTCACTGCTGCCAAGTGAGAGGGGGAGCAAATGTCTTCCTCCCTGTCAGCTGTTACAAGGGGAAAGGGAGAGGGAGTTGTTGAGCTTCTCCTCAGTGAATTTGGCCAGCAGAGACTGCTTTGAATTCCAGCTCTGGCCAAACCAAAACAAAAAAAAGCAGAGACTGAAACACCTCCTTGGAAAGGTGTGCCAAAAAGCACCATCTTCTGGTTGGCCAAGAAGTGGCATGGACACAAACTGCTTTTGAGTTTCTCTGTATCTAACTCCTGGGAGAAAATTTAGCCTCAATACTGACTCCCTGGCCTTATTTTGATAACTTAAACTGGGCAAATTTAAAGACTTAGAATTAGTTGATTCAAATATCAAAGAATAGCTGTGCAAAAAAAAATTATATTGGTAAGAGAGAAAAATAGGCCATGTGTAAATTCACCAACATATAAAGATGCCTAGAATCAGAAAAACATTACAAGTCATAAGAAAACAGGAAGAGATTGCCCAGCCAATAGAAAAACCAAATATCCTGAAGAGATACAGGATTTAAGACAATTAATAAAGGCTAATCAGACAGCTCTCCTAAATCAATTCAAAGAATTGAAAGAAATTATGACTAAAGCAATAAAGGATAATAAGAAGGCACTGGAAGAGCATAAAGAACAATGAGATGGGAAGAAAGTGATGTGATGCGTTTAAGGTATTGAAGGAGAAAAACTGCCAGCTAAGAATTCTGTATCTGGCAATGCTTTCCTTCAAAAATAATAGTGAGTTCAGTCTTCACAGACAAACATAAATTGATAGAATATGTAACCAAAAGACAAGAATTACAAGAGATGCTAAAGGGAGTGCTGTAGACTGAAAGGAAAAAACAAGTGTGGGAAACTTGGAGAAGAGGGTAGAAATGAAAACTATTAAGAAGGATAAATTAAAAGGTAAAAAGGCAGACAATAGTATGGTATGACAACAGAAAGCCAAAGTCAAAATGGATGAAGTAAGTAATGCCTGTACAGTAATAAAATTGAATGTTAATGGCTTGACCTCCCCAATCAAAAACATAGGCTGAACGCCCATATGGGTGAAATCTATGATAAAGTGAAAGTGAGTAGTTGTGCAGTGAAGGAATATGAAAGGGGTGTAGTGATGCTATTGGGTTGTGTGGTGCAAGTTTGACAAGGAGGTAGGGTGGGGAGTGTGGGTTGGATGACCCATGTAACATGGGGGACGGTTGGAGGAGGAAACAGGAGATTGGTGGGTATGTGGTTGAAACTACAATGTTGGGAAAGCTTTTTTGGCAATATGACAAGGAAGGGTTACTGGATTAGGGTACTGGATGCGGGGACATTAGGAAGAGGATGCACCTGGGACAGTCTTCTAAACAATGTGCCAGTGATCATTTTGTCTTAGTGTGTTGTACCAGTGGGTGGATACCTACACAATGAGCAGGAAGGAGGTGGACTTCCATCCTGAGGAGGTCCGATATGTTCTCAAAAAGAGGGGTGCATGACTCTCGAGAACATGGGAGGTTTCTAATAGGTGAGGACAGACAACTTCACTGTGCAAGCCCTCAGTGAAGTTGCATGTAACTATGAATATTTTCCTTCAAAGAGTGAAGCTTGGTGGTTGCCATGAACTCAGAGGGGAGGGTGAGGGAGGAATAGAATACATGGAAGAGGGGGTATTTATGGGTCAATGGAAGTGTTCTGCATGATCTTGCAATCTTGGATACAGGTCCTGTTAAATTTCAGGAAAAATTTATAAAAATGTGTGGTCTAAAATGTAAACCAAAATGTAAACGATTGACCATGGTTGGTAGCTATGTTTCAGTTTTTGTACATCAGTTGCAACAAATGTACCATCCACACATAAAAAGGTTAATATGGCAAGGGGGAAAAGGGGGAGGATGTTGGGTATATGGAAGTCCCCAATATTCTGTATGTGATTTTATTGTGGCTTAAAACTTCTTTGAAGACAAAAAAAAAAAAAAAAAAAAAGCAAGACACTGGGGAAGAAATGGAAGAAAATCAGTGTACATACAGGACAGCAGATATTACAGTGATGAAAGGCAAAACGTCAAAATTTAAAAAAAAAATTTTTCATTATTTTTTATTATATCAATTTTTAAATTGTAATTTAATTTTTCTAAATTATTATGTATTTTATTTCTTATGTTAAAACCTATCTTTATTTCATTTTCCTATTAATTGATTTTTGTAGAATTCCTTGCTTGATTTTTGAAGAAGTTTTGGATCGCAGAACGGTTACAATGGTGACAGGGGAGGATCATTGGTGTGGGGTCTCAATGATGGGGGATACATGGGAGGAAGTTCACCTGGGCATACATATAAGGTATATAAATATGTTCAAATGTTTATGGAGCATTGTCACAGTTGGTAGAGATTCACAAAATGACTGAAAGAGTGTTGAATTCCCATAATGGGGACCTCTGCCACATCCTCTAATGGAACAGCAACAATCCCCCAAGCAGAGGGGCAATGGCTGGTAAAGAAGGATGGTCCACTGATGGGCCCTTGATCCTGACAACTATGTTTATGAGCCTTTGCTCTTGAAATTGCAACTTAGCCTAGTGTTGTAGGGTGCCTAAGAGTTACCTCTTCAGAGCTTCCATGTTTCTCAAATGTGGTCTCTCTCTAAGCCAAACACAGCAGATAAATGCATTACCTTCCCTCCAGCGTGGGACATGGCTCCCAGGGATGAGACTCCCTGGCACTGAGGGATTACTATCAAGTACCAACTAGCAATGCAGCTGGAAAAATACCTTGAATAAAAGGGTGAAAAGATAAATACAAATGAGTTTACATGGCTAAGAGACTTCAAAGTGAGTCAGGAGTTCTTCCCAGAGATGATGCTTATGCACATCTCAGCAGGATACCGTAGACTGCCAAGGTGGATACTACCCCAAGTAGAGGGGCTCCTGAGGGCTCTGGAGAAACTCAGGTCTTATGGTCATGCCAGATAGCTCCAGAGTTTGGGGCCTTGCCAGTGGGCCCTATTTTGGAGTTTGTGTTCCTAAGTGTGACAGAGTTGGACTCAGTTGTAACTTCTCTACACAGGCCTCTTCTGTCCCTTGTATTTGAATCTATAGTTGGTGCTGGAGTTGATAGTTGTATGCCCAAGAGACCTGGATCTTTGGGCTGTCCGTGTGCTAGCTGGGCCCTGACCACCAACGGAGTTGCAATATCTTCTATTCAGTTCATTGGACTCACCCAGGACAACTAACAAGGAAGTTGGGATGATTAACCATCATACCAAGAAGCTGAGAGAGTCTGCAACTGCAAGCAAGAGTTCCATCCATAAGCCAAATGGGATCAAGGCACCCTCTCAATT
Organism: Tolypeutes matacus; assembly: GCA_026826555.1. Classification (NCBI taxonomy): domain Eukaryota; kingdom Metazoa; phylum Chordata; class Mammalia; order Cingulata; family Chlamyphoridae; genus Tolypeutes; species Tolypeutes matacus. Next base: position 1,163,802 of record JAKSZT010050675.1, on the reverse strand, counting down.
GGAGGTTGAGTGGGCATCACCATCCCAGAATCCTCATGATTGGGGAATAAAATACGGACTAGAGTGGACTTACTGGTATTATGCTGTAGACTTATTATGATTCTAACAATGGAAGAAATTGCATCATTGATGTGCAGACAATGGCCACTGGAGTTGCTGATGGCAGGGAGAGGGAAAAAGAGGTGTAATATGGGGGCACTTTCAGGCTTGGAATTGTCCTGAATGACATTGCAACAATAGATATAGGCCATTATATATACTGTCATAACCTACAGAATTGAGTGGGAGAGATATAACCATGCTTAGTCGCAATGCTTCAAAATGTGTTCATTAATTGCAATGAATGTACCACACTAATGAAAGAAGTTGTTAATGTGGGGAAAAGTGGGAGGTGTGGGGATTGGGACATATGGAAATCTCTTGCATTTTTTTTTGTGTGTAACATATTATGTAATTTAATTACCTTTTAGAAAACAATAAAAAATATATTTTAAAAATAAGCTGATAGATAGCTGAAAAATATGAGCCATCTATATGTTGTTTACATGAGACTCACCTCAGATGTAAAGACAAACCAGTTTAAAAGTGAAAGTTTGTAAAAAGATATTCCACATAAATAATAAAATAAAAAGAGACCGGGCATAGTGGTACTAATATCAGACAAAATAGATTTTAAATGCAAAACTGTTATAAGGGATGAAAAGGTCATTATATATTAATAAAAGTGACAATTCACCAAGAAGTTATAACTATACTAAATATTTGTGTGCCAAACCCAAGTGCCCCAAGATACATGAGAAATGTACTTGCAAAACGGAAGGGAGAAAGAGATATCTCTACAATAATAGTTGGAGACTTCAATACAGACTCTCAGTATTGGATAGAACATCTGGAGAGAGGATAAATAAAGAAACAGAGAGCTTGACTAATATGATAAATGAACTAGACCTAATAGACATCTATAGAGATTTGTACTCCAAAACAGCAGGACATACATTCTTTTCAAGCACTCATGGATTCTCCTCCAAGATAGACCATTTGCTGGGTCAAAAAACAAGTCTCAATAAATTTTAAAAATTTAAAATTATACAAAAAACTTTCTCTGATGATAACAGTATTAAACTGGAAAGCAATGATGGATGGAAAAATGGACAATTAATAGATATATGGAGATTAAACAACCCACTCGAATAATCAATGGGTAAAAGAAGAAACCACAAGAGAATTCAGCAAATTGAAAAATTGAAGAGGAATCACATGATCCTCTCAATAGATGCAGAAAAGGCATTTGACAAAATACAGCACACTTTCTTGATAAAAACACACCAAAAGATGGGAATAGAAAGAAGTTTTATCAAATATGATAAAGTGCATATATGAAAACCCTAAAGCTAGCATTGCACTCATTGGTGAAAGATGGAAAGCTATCCTGCTGAGATCAAGAACAAGATAAGAATGCCCACTCTCACCACTGCTATTCAGTATTGTGTTAGAAATTCTAGCTAGAGGAATTAGGCTAAAGAAATAAAAGGGACAGAAATAGGAAATAAAGAAGTAAAACTTTCACTCTGTATTGATGATATAATCCTATATCTAGAAAATATGGACACATCCACAAGAAAACTATTAGAACTAATAGATGAGTTCAACAAAGTGGTGTGATAGGAGATTAATATGAAAAATCAATAGTGTTTCTATACACTACTGATGCACACTCTGTGGAGGAAAGGATTTTTAAAAATCCACTTAATATAGCAATTAAAAATACCAAATATTTAGGAATAAACTTAAACCAAGGACATAAAGGACCTGTATTCAGAAAGCTACAAAACATTAATGAAAGTAACCAAAGAAGATTTAAATAAATCGAAGGACATGTTGTGTTCATGGATTGGAAAACTAAATATCCTTGAAATGTCAATTCTACCCAAACTCATTTACAGATTCAATGCAATCTTAATAAATATACCAACAGACTTTTTTTGTATAAATGGAAAAGCCAATAATCAAATTTATTTGGAAAGGTAAGGGGTCTTGAAGAGCTAAATATGTCTTAAAAAGAACCAAGTTGGTGGATTCTCATCTCATGAGTTTAAGGCATCATATTATACTTAGCTACAGTGGTAAAAACAGCATGGCACTAGCATAAAGACAGAGTCACTAATGGAACCAAATTGAGAGCTCAGAAATAGATCCTCACATCTAAAATTAAGTGATTTTGACAAGATGTTCAAGCCCTCCCAGAACAGTCTATGAAAAAAATGGAGCTGGGAGAACTGTATAGCCACATCCAAAAGAACAAGGACCCCTATCTCACACTTTATAGAAAAATTGCTCAAAATGGTCAAGGACCTAAATATAAAGTACAACCATAAAAGTACTAGAAGAAAATGTAGGAAAACATCTTCAAGATCTTGTGGTAAGTGGTAGTTTCTTAAACCTTACACCCAAAACACAAGCACCAAAAGAAAAAATAGATAAATGAGACCCCCTCAAAATTAATCACATTTGTACCTCAAAGGGCTTTGTCAAAGGGTGATAATGCAGCCTAGTCAATGTAGAAAATATTTGGTAATCACATGTCTCATAAGTGTTTTTATACATGATATATAAAGAGATAATACACCTAAACAATAAAAAGACAAACTACCCAATTAAAAAATGGGCAAGATAACTGAAAGACAATTATGCAAAGAAGAAATACATGTGAAGAAACACATGAAAAAATTTTCAATGTCACTAGTGATTAGGGTAATGCAACTCAAAACTACAGTGAGATATCATTTCATACTTATTAGACTGGCACTATTAAAATTCAGAAACTAAATACTGGAGAGGATGTGGAGAGATAGGAATGCTTATTCACTGTTGGTGGGGATGTTGAATGGTAAAACCATGGTGGATGACTTTGTCAGTTTCTAAAGAAGTTGAATATAGACTTGCCAAGTGGTCTGCCAATACCATTACTTGATTTATACCCAGAAAAAGTGAGAGCAGTGACACGAATAGATATCTGCACACCAATGTTCATAGCATTGTTATTCACAATAGCCAAAAGATGGAAACAACCCAGGTGTCCACCAACTGATGAATGGATAAACAAACTGTGGTGCATACACAACAATGGAATTTTATGCAGCTGTAATAAGAAATGAGGTTGTGAAGCATATGACAACATGGATGAACCTGTATGTTGAGTGAAAAAAGCCAGACACAAAAGGTCAAATACTGTATGATTACACTATTATCAAATAAATATATTATGTAAACTCATGGAATTAATAATTAGAATATAGGTCACCAGAAAACAGAATGAGGGTATAGAATGGAAAGTTAACATAAGAACAAACAACTAAAGTAGCAATAGGAATACATTTGAAGATAAATTAGTTGTACTGAGTATATCAATAAATACATTTTCTTCATTGTAAACTTTATTTCAACTTCAAAAAATAAATAACAGACAAAAGGCAGCTTAACAAATTATGGAAGTTTTGCTTTAAATATTTCCTGTCCAGCCATGTTTATCTTATTTAATCCTAAAAACAAGCTTAATTGTTTCTCCAGTGTTCCGAAAGAAATGAGCACAGACTGGTTAAATGGCATGACCAAACCTTGTTAATGAAGTAAATGAAAAAAAAAAAAAAGAATGGAAAGTTAAGGGTTCATCTGTGCAGAAGTGTTAAAAGTTATTTTGTAAATCTTTGGAAGTGAATGGGAGTGATGAGAGTATATCTTGGTGTTTGTGACTAGCAGAGCTATTATATGGGTATGACAGTGGTTGAAAGGGAAAGTTTCAGGACATGTATGTACATGGGATGTATAATATGGTGAAATTTCATATGAAAATGAATATGGGTGATATTGCATATATATGACTGTTTTACAAAATATAAATACAAATGTATTAGAGAGAAGGAAACAGAATAGCAGCTATGTATGTAAGGGAAAGCACAGAGTGATTGACAGGTGATGAGTTTTATTTACTTGTTTGGTTTCTGTTTATTATTATTGTTATTATTATTTCAGGATGAATGAAAATGCTATAAAATGATTAAAGTGATGAATGCACAACTATGTAATTATACTGAATACCATTGTTTGTATATTTTGGATGGATTTATGCTTTATTAAAATGAATCAATAAAATTTTAAAAATTAAAAATAAAAAAGCTACATGAAAAAAAAATCAGTAGTGTTCCTATACATGAGTAATGAACATTGTGAGGAGGAAATAAATATGAAAACCCCATTTGCAATAGTGCCTAAATAGATCTGATATCTAGGAATAAATTTAACCAAGGATGTAAGGACCTTGAACATGGAAAACTATAAAACATTATTGAAATAAACTTTAAAAAGACAAATAAATGGAAGGTTATTTCATGCTCATGGATTGGAAAGCTAAATATTAAGATATCAGTTCTACCCAAAGTGATTTACAGACTCAACACAAACCTAATCAAAATTCCAACAGCTTTGAGGATTTACATTTGCCTATTTTAAATCCTGACAAAGCTACAGTAATCAAAGAGCATTGTACTGGCACAAAGAAAGACTTATAGACAAATGGAGTAAAATTGAGAGCTCAGAAATAAATAATCACATCTATGGCCAACTGATTTTCAACAAGAGTGTCACATCCATGCAATGGGGAAAGAATGCTTTCTTAAACAAATGATTCTGGGAAAACTAGATTTCCAAATGTAAAACTATAAATTTAGACCCTAAATTACATCACATGCAAAAATTACCTCAAAATAAACCAAAGTCCTAAATATAAACACCCTTATGAATCTTCCATTAGAAAACATAGGGAAGACACTCCAGGACCTTGTATTAAGCACAGATTTCTTAGACTATATATGAAAAGCACAAGCAACAAAGAAAAAAAAATGAGAAATGGAACTTCATCAAAATTAAAAATTTTTGGAACATGAAAATAAAAAACAAGCTACAGAATGGGGAAAGTATTTGGAAAACAAATATCCAATAAGATGAAATTTCAAGAATATATGAAGATATATTACAACACAGCAACAAAAAAGACAAACAATCTGATTTAAAAGGGGCAAAAAAGGTGACCTAATCAACAATGCAACATAAAATATCCCCTGGAAAAGTCTTCCCTCAGATTATCAACTAAAAAGACAAATCCCACTTGCTTAGAACTCTGGAGGACAATAGAGACTGGAGAAGGACTTCCCAAGCATGGAATTGAGCACAATGAAAAATAATCTTCATATCAGGTAGGAGATTTCCCTCCCAGGCCCACCAGTTCTGACACCCTCCCCTCACTCAATCTTATACAGCTTGGCAGATGCACAGGGGAAGCATAGCCCAGGTCCTACCTGCCATAGAAGCAGGGTATAGAGGCACTCACAGCAGCTAGTTAGAATCCCATGCATAACCATCCACAAGAATGCAGGTTCTCAGAGAGCCAGGGTAGAAGTTGCTGAGGAATGCCACATAGAAAAGTGCTCCAGGTTAAAAAAAAAAAAAAAATATGGTCAAAATGTTGTTAAGAGCTATACACACTCAATTCAGCCAATGTTCATTGGAACACCTAAATGCAAAATGGACCTTTCTGGGTTAACTCCATCTTTGTCTGTGGGATGGGATACTCTAACAGGGAAGAAATTGGTGTCAGAAAATGCTCACAGAAATAAAAATTGTCGGGGAACTGAGTTGCTTTAAGGCAGGATTGGTCCCAGAACTGAAATGTATAAGGAAAAGCAGGCACTGAATGAGGGAGAGAATTTAAAAAGATCATAGTAGCTGGGGAGAAAATTCTGCACAAAAACAAAAGAGCAGATAAAGATTTCTGGAGAAGGAAAAGATGAAAGGATGCTAGCCCTGGAGGTAGAACAATTGCACAAAAAGTGCAACATTAAAAATTGTACAAGAGAATAGATGTGGCTCAAGTGTTTGAGTGCCTACTTCTCACATGTGACATACCAGGGGTGTTCAAAGTCTTCTGAAAAATTGAGGAGGAGATAACACTACCTAACTCATTCTATGGGGCCAACATCACCTTAATGCCTCATCCAGATAATGATTCTACAAGAAAAGAAAATTATAGAACAATTGCTCTTATGAATATAGATATGAAGATCCTCAACACAATACTTGCATAAAGAATCCAACAACACATTTATACATTTATGCACCATGATTTTTCCACCATGATCAAGTGGGTTTTATCCCAGGTATGCAAGACTGGTTCAACATGAGAAAATCAATGAATGTAATATACTATATTAACAAAATGAATTAAAAAAAAAAAAAACACCATAAACACATGATCATCCCAAGTGATGCAGAAAAACCATTTGACAAAATCCGGCATCCTTTCTTGATAAAAACACCTAGATAAATAGGAATGGGGAATAGACTTCTTCAACTTGATAAAGTGCATATATGAGAAACCCACAACTAACATCATGATAGCTGCTTCTCCTTTGTGGTGCCAGATTGGAAAGAACTTTTGACTGGAAATAGCCATACTTACAGTAACAACCATACTTAATAGTGAAAGACTGAAAACTTTCCCTCAAATATTTGGAAAAAGACAATATGCCTACTATCACCACTGTTATTTAACACTGTGCTGGAAGTTCCAGGCAGAGCAATTAGGGAAGAAAAAGGAATAAAAGGCATCCAAATTGGAAAGGAAGAAGTAAAGCTTTAACTATTTGCATAAGACATGATGCTACATTTAGAAATTCCAAAAAATCTACAACAAAGCTAATAAAGCTAATAAATGAATTCAAAGTATTGCGGTACAAAATCAACACACAAAAAATCAGTAGTGTTTGATAAATCTGAGAAGAAAATGAAGAAAAATTCCATTTACAATAGTATCTGAGAAGAAAATGAAGAAAAAATTCCATTTACAGTAGTATCTAAAATAATCAAATATTTACACACAAGCATAACCAAGGATATAAAGGACTTATACATGGAAACAGCAATACTTGCTAAAAGAAATCAAAGAAATCTAAATAAATGGAAGGGCATTCCATGCACATGGATTGGAAGACCACATTTTGTTAAGAGGTAAAGTCTACCCAAAATGATTTAAAGATTCAACACAAGTCCAATCAAAATTCCAAAAGATTACTTTGCAGAAATGGCAAAGTCAATAATCAAATTTATTTTGAAGGGTAAAGGGCCAAAATAGCCAAAACCATCTTGAAAAGGAAGAATTAAGTGGGAGGCCTCACAATTCATGACTTTAAGATTAGAACGATACAGTGTGGTCAAAACAGCATGGTACTGGCATAGGGATAGAGATATAGGCCAATGGAATTAAATTAAGAGTTCAGAAATAAACCTTTACATCTATGGCTAATTGATTTTTGACAAGGCTACCAGGTCCAATCAATTGGCAAAGAATAGTTTCTTCAACATATGGTGCCGGGAGAACTGGATAGTCATATGCAAAAGAATGAAGGAGAACCCCTATCTCACAGCATACACAAAATGGGTCAAACAACTAAAGATAAGAACGAGAAGTATAAAATTCATAGAAGAAAACATAGAGAAGCATTTTCAGGAACTTGTGTTAGACAATGATTTCTTAGACTTTACACCCAAAGTACTAACAACAAAAGAAAAAAATAGATAAATGGAACTTCATCAAAATGAAAAACATTTGTGCATCAAAGGATTTTATGATAAAAGTGAAAACACAACCTACCCAATGGTAGAAAAATATTTGGAAACCACATATCTGGTAAGGGATTACTATGCAGAATATATAAAGAAATCCTGCAACTCAACAATAAAAAGACAGTGAAACTAAAAAAAAATGAGCAAAAGACTTGAATAGACATTTGTCCAAAGAGGATATGCAAATGGCTAAAAAGCACATGAAAAGATGCTCAACATCTTTAGCTATTAGAGAAATGCAAATCAAAATCACAATGAAATATGATTTCACACCCACTAGAACTGCTACTATTAAAAATAACAGAAAATTACAATTGTTGGAGAGATAGAAACAGTCATTCGTTGCTTATAGAAATGTGAAAGTGTGCAGCTGCTGGAGAAGACAGTTTGGCAGTTCCTTAGTAAGCTAATATAGAATTACTATATGACCCAGCAATCCCTCTACTAGGTATATACCCAAAAGAATTGAAAGGAGGAGCTCAAACAGATATTTGCACACCAATGATAACAGAGGCATTGTTCACAATTGCCAAAAGATAAAAGCAACCCACAATGTGATATATACATAAAATGAAATATATTTCAGCCATAAAAAGGAATGACATTGTGGCTCACATGACAACATGGATGAATCTTGAAGACATTATGTTGTGTGAAATGAGCCAGACACAAAAGGAAAAATATTGCATAATTTCACTGATATGAAATCATTATAATAGGCAAACTCATGCAAACATAATCTAGAATATAGGTTACCAGGAGCTGTGTGTGGGTAGGGAATGGGAAGTTAACGCTTCATTTATACAGAATGAATAATGAAGCATTATTCATTTATACAGAATTTCTTTTTGAGTTGATTGTAAAGATTTGGAAATGGAGGATTGTGATATTAACACAACATTATGAGTGTAATTAAGAGCACTAAACTATATATGTGAATGTGTTTAAAAGGAAAATATTTATATATATTATAAAATATATATCTATATTACTAGAATAAAAATTAGAAGATAAAATATAGGATTGTACAACATAATGATCCCTATTGTAAACAGTGTACTCTAGTTAATAGTACAGTTATAAAAATGTTCTTTCATGAATTATAAAAAATGTACCACACCAACTCAAGACATTAATAATGGATGGTATAGTAGAAAAAATGCACCCTAATGGAACCTATGGATTATAATTAATAATTAAATTATAATATTATGTCATCAGTTATAGCAAAGGAATCACACTAGTGCATAGTGTTAATAATAAGGAAGTGGGGAAATGGGAACTCTGTATTTTTAACATGATTTTGCTGTAAACCTAAAACTTCTCTAAATAAAAATTAAAGAAAAATTAGGCATGATGATACTATGTACTACAGAATGTTATGGTAAAGTTTATGTGAAATAAATTCTATTAAAAAAAAAGAGGGGCAGCAATAAGATTTGAATTGATGCTTGCCCAAAGAAAGAATAAGAGTGACCAATATGCACATGAAAAGATCCTGAGTATCATAAGCCATTAGGGAAATGCAAATCAAAACCATAATGAGATCCTACTTCACACCCACTAAAATGGATACTATTTACAAAACAGAAAAGAAGTGTTGGAAGGTGTGTAGAAATTGGACAAGCATTTAGTGTTGGGGTAATGTGAAATGGTAGAGTAGTTTTGGTCAACAGTTTGAAAGTGTCTCAGATGATAAATATAGAATTACCATATGATTCCCAAGCATAACTATAGATATATAACCAAAAGTTTTGAAAACAGCAAATTAAACAGGTATTTGCACACTGATATTCATAGCAGTATTATTCACATTTGCCAAAAGAAGGAAGCAACTCAGTTACAATCAAAAGATGAATGTATAAACAAAATGTGGTATAGAGATAAATGAAATATCATTCATTCATAAAAGGAATGAAGTTCTAATACATGAGGCAACATAGATGAACCATAAGCCATCACATTAATTTAAATAAATCAGGAACAAAAGAACAAATATTTTATATCAGTGATATGGAATGAGTAGAAGAAGCAAATTCAATGAGTCAAAAACTAGAATATAGGGGATAGGGTTGGGATAGGAAACTGGTCATTAATTTTTAATTGGTACAGAGTTTCTGTTTAGTAAGATGGAAAAGTTTTGGTGATAATGGTGGTAACATAAGAAAATCAATCAATGCAATATGACTCATTAATAGAATTAAGAACAAAAACACACGATCATCTCGATTGATACACCAAAAGGCATTAGAAAAAAATCCAGCACCCATTCTTCATAAAATACTCAGAAAGAAGAGAATTTCCTGGACATTATAAAGGAAATATATGAAAAACCTGTGGCTAACCATCATATTCAGTGAATATTGAGTATTATAGAATGAAAGATTTTTTTTTTATTATGGGTAAAAATCAAAATTCTCACAATACATACAAACATTTGCAAAATGATATATAAATATATATGCATATATGTGTATTTTCTTACAAAAATGTTATATATATATATATATATATATATATATATATATATATATATATATATATATATATATACATATATTTTAAGAGGTGCTTAGATTACCCAAAATATTACACGGAACCCACTGGGATTCCCATGTTCCCCACCTCCCACACCTCCCACACCTCCCACCATATCCCACACAAACATCTCCCACAGTGTGGCCCACCACCCTCAATGAACTTACACATCCTGGAGCCTTGCCACCAACCACCTACCTATGTGCCAGGTGTGCATGAAATCTAGGTGGAGCTGCAACTCCTACCCTACAGCTCAATGGACTCATCCAAGTCACCTGGTGAGGAGACAACGATGGGCAATGGCCATCCCAGGGAATGGAGAGGGCCTGCATCTGCAGGCAGGATCATCCCACCCACCATATCCATGGGATATAGGCCCTCTCTCACTTGGAGTTGGAGTGGACATCACCATCCCGGTCCCCTCAGGATTGGGGGAAGAACTATGGACTAGAGTGGACTTGATGGTATTCTCTTGTTCACATATGGTGATTCTAGCAATGCAAGAAATTATAACAATGAGGTGGAGCCAGTGGCCACTTGACACTTTTGGGGTAGGGAGGGGATGAGCAGTTGAAATACAGGGGCTTCTTCAGGAGTTGGAGGTTGTCCTGAGTAGAATGAAAGATTTTGACCCAAAATCACTAACACATAAGCATAACTTTTTTAAACCATTATTATTCACCATTGAAGTGGAATGTTTAGCCAAAGAAACTAGGCAAGGAAAAGATATAAAAGGTATATAAAGTTGACAGGAAGAAATAAAACTCTATTTGTAGATGACATGATTCTATGTAGAGGAAAAAACAAAAAATCCACTAGAAATCTACTAGAAATTAAAAAGAAAACAATTTTAAAATGTTGCAAGATAAAGGATAAGAACACATACATCAGTATGATTTAGTATAATAGCAATGAACAATCCCTGTATGATCTAACAAATGATGTCATGGAATGATATATGAATCCTGGGCCAACTCTCAATTGATTCTGGATTCTGCATCTTTCATAGTCCTAGACATATGCCCTGTTTCATACTATAAGACTGTGCTGAAATAAGAATCCAATTAACTTTATCTTTAAGTAATGACCACCATCTCCCAACCAGTAAAATCCTAGTACAATTTAACTAACTGCTTACTGCTACTGGGTACTTCAGACTTTAGTTTATGTGTGAGGTTGGCAGTTAGTGAGCACCTAAGGAAATCACACATTATCCTGGGCTTTGGGGACCAAAAGTTTCCCATGAATTCTATCCTGTGCTTCTGCTGCTAAGATCCCAGGTGATTGCTTTGACCTACCTACCTTTGGGAAGAGCATAATTCACAGCCACACTTGGATCAGTGTGCATGGTTTTACACATATTTTTTCTGACATGATTTATAACTATCGGTTGATATTTTATCAAATTTTCTACATATATCATACCTGTCCAAGTTGCTTGTCATTTTTTCACATGCTTCTAAAAAATATCCCTTCATAGTGACCAATAAAGGTCATTAAGTAAGCTTCCTAATTATGGCTCTTTCCACTTAAGGCAATTTCTGCTTGGACCCCTAGACCTCTGCCAGCCTCACCAGGGTGTTTTTCGGGCATTTTCATCAATGTTAGTTTATCCACCATATAAGTTGTTGTCATATGTGTATTGTTTGAATAAAATTAATGTATATGTTTTAGGTCCAATAATGTTGAACTCCCCAGGATAATGTCATATGGGTATCAGATCCCCTCAAATATTCTTTAATATCAGTATACGAAGCATCTTTTCTTGTGAATCTTCAGCAGATATTGGAGCTAAAATCCACCCACATCTTTGATCCTAAAATGACATTAGTTTCTGTTTTTATGTGTTCTTTACTTTGATTATTGTCCTCACTCTGTAAAGTTAAGATTAACAAGTAGTCGGGTACAAAATATTCTGGCAAGGTGGGCACACAGCTATAGTTTATTTCCATCACACCCAGGTCCCTTTCTCAACAGACCATTACTTAGATTCCAAGTTGCACAGAGATATGCGGATCAGTTTTTGACCACAATTTTTTGCATGTATCTAGGAAGCAACAGTTCTTATAAGATTTCTCCAAACAGAGATTTTTTTATAATGGATGTGACCTGTAAAATGTGAACCAGAAGAAAAGCCAACATTATAAGTTTTCCAAGTCTTCACATGTACAGTGTTAGAGTCACTGAGATGTTTCACCTATATGACTCCAGACACATACTTCTTAAATCCCTGGGAACCCATTAGACCTGAAAGTTCTGATGAAGGGGTCAGTTTCTGCAAAGACTTTACCTGTATGATTACTTATAAATATAGCTAAATTATGCTACAGTAATGTTGTTTTCCCTTCTCTGTCTTATTCATTACTTCCCTTTTTATCTTCTGTTACTTCTCCTTCTTAAAATTTGAATTAACTTTCAACCAGATCCTTTACTTGATATAACCCAAGGATATTTTGTCTTCCAGTCATCTCAGGGCCATTTTCCAGACCATATCACTAGTCCATAGGCTACCATCAGTCCATTGGTTTGCAACCCAAGCATCAGTAAACTCTTTAACATATCACCATTGTTATCATCCTGTTCTTCTGATACCTCTAGGAGCACTAGCAATACTGCCCATTTAACTTTTCCCTCTGATAAACTGGTTTCTCTACTGCTGCTTTCCAGATTGAGTGCCTGCCAACTATCAAGCTACCATCTGTAAATCATGCTACTTGTTAGGGGGCCTCCAATAACTGATAATTTGGAGAGTCTCATTCATCTATACAGTTAGGTAACTCCTCAGGGACATCTAATGAAGCTTCCAAGGTACAAAAACAATCTGTTTCTTAGATCACCCTTTCACGTTTTTTTGGATTTACATTAAAAGGGATTCTTTATTTAATAAAATCCAGGACATAAGGGTATTTCATATCTCAAAACAATGTGATGTGGTTTGGTAATTTATGCAATTTCAACTAATTCAATAACAAGCTAGTAATCACCTCTTAAATGGTGTGTACTTTTTAGATACGTCAGGTTAACTTCCCAGTCCAAAAGCTCAGTGGCCACCACTAGATGGCAGTGCAAGCTTCCCTCTTAGAGGGTATTTTTCAGAAAATGCAATTTTTTTCCTAATGTCTCTCTTTTAGGCATAAAGAAACATCTTAAAGAAGACCTCTAGCAATTTTCTCTCTTGTCTCATTGGCTAGAATTGTGTCACATGCATATACTTAAAATGACCACTGAAAACGGGAATGGAATTACAGTAATTGGTTTAGACTAATCCAGATTCACACCTATGGATTAGGGGTGGACTCCTCTTTTCTCTCAAATAAATGAACACTTGAAATCAGAAAAAAAATTCTGATAGAAAGAAGATTGAGGAGGAACTAACAGTGTTTGCAACACCCAACATACCTCTGTGAATTAATCTCTCTCCCCCTCCCTGCTTCCCACCTTCTCCCTTTCCTCTGACCTTCTCCTCCCTATTTCATCTCCCTTTCAACTAGCTTTTTCCCACTGAATTCTAAACGTAACTGATTCTCCTGTACTAAAAAAAAATTCACACTCAATCCCATGCACCCCTTTAGTGATTAAATGGACCTTTCTAATAACTCTATTTTTTTGCAAACTTCAATTTTGAAGAAGAAATCGATGCACTGAGAAGTTGAATAACTTGCCCAAGATCTTGGGCAGAAAAGGAAGCAGAAAATAATGGGTCTTTATTCCAGACATTTATCACATATAACCCAGACAGTCTTATGTGATTGCTATCATTATTATCCTCTTTGTAACAGAGGTAGAAATTGAGTCATAAATAGGTTGAGAAATTTGCCCAAAGTCACATTGTAAGTAGAATAGCCAGCATTGTAAGTAGAAAGGATGTGCAGTTTATTGTCCTCCAAAGCTTTTACACTCAGGCATGTCAGAGTTTTAATATTAGCAAGTAGTTTCTCTAGCCTACATGTGTTCTCAGGCCATCCACAGTGGAATAGCAGCTTCAATGACCTAGATGCTTTCATGTCTTATCTTGCTCTAATCCTTTGGATAATGAAAGTTAGGAGCAACCCAATTCCTTGTGCGCAATTAATATCCATTTAAATATTTCCCTGTAATCAGACATAAAAATATTAGAAAGTACAGACTTGGGATCCCCAAGTTTTGGATTTACATTAAAAGGGATTCATTATTTAATAAAATCCAGGACATAAGGGTATTTCATATCTCAAAACAATGTGATGTGGTTTGGTAATTTATGCAATTTCAACTAATTCAATAACAAGCTAGTAATCACCTCTTAAATGGTGTGTACTTTCTAGATATGTCAGGTTAACTTCCCCTTCAAGTCCTGAGACTTGAAGACCACATCAGCATAACCAGTTACAGATTACAGATGCTGTCTGTTTTTAAATTTCTGAACCATTTGGATCCAGATTTGAAGGGGCCAAAGGAGTTATCTCTAAGCTGGACATAGGCTTTCTAAGAAAATATTTAATGTAGCTGATTTTAGGAACCTGCTATGAGAGGGAATCTGTCCAAGTTGTGGAGTTCATGATGCTGACATACCTATTTTTCCTGCTTTAAATAGTTTGGTATTTTGGGGGATTTGCAGTGAGTTCTGATCAAGTGGCTTTTATAATATTATATAATCCACCTGGTCACCAAAAAATAAACAATGGTAATTGTATAGGAAGTGGCTTTAAAAAGAGTTGCCCTCCATTGGTTAGTTATTCCATGTCAATTTCTATTGAATCATAATGATTTGGAAGTTTTCTAACTAAAAACAGTCATGATTTGAGCTGGGAGGCTTTTGGCCCACACAGGATAGTTAAGCCTTTAGAAAAAAACTAAACTCACTCTATGAACTCAGAATTATTTAGGAAATCCCTCTTATTAATTATTTTCAAGTTACTAATTGAGGAAAAGAAATACTACACTGAAGGTAAAAATGGATGATATTGCAAAGAAGAAGTAAGTGATGGGTCAGTGACTGCTACAAATAAGCTCCTTTATCATGAACTGAAACTGTTACTTCTTTTCCAAACGCATTCAGAGAGGTAGGTATAGCAAGTGACCTCTTTTATAGTTTTTTCCTCACATTGTGACACTAAGGTCTTCAATTTACAGATAAGTTATACTGAAATATGTTTTCTACTATCACAGATAATTATAAATATTAGATCATATACCCAATCTATTTAGAAAAGCAATCACTTGCGATATTATGGACCTAGGTCATAAATAATAAAGTAAAAATTTTATTAAATTATTTAACTGATAATAAAGATAATATATTTTCTTTATAGTAAACTGATCAGAAAAAGTAAGAAATAGTTCCACAAAAAATTGTCATTAATCTCATAATTCAGATTAGCACTGTTCATTATTACTGTACTCTTTGGGACACTTTTCTGTGCTTATACATTATTTTAGTCAATTGAGATCCTAATATAGAAAATATTTTATATCTTATATTTTCCATTCAGTATTTATTTAAAATACCTTTCCACATCATGTATTCTTCTTACAAATCACTTTAAAATATCCCTGGTATTTCACAATTATACATCATAATTAATTAAACTCTTCCCCTTTATATAGATATTTGGGTCATCTTTATTTTTATTATTATAAAAATATTGTGAAATACAACCTGTCTGCATAAATTTTGACCATATAAATCAATCTATCTATCTATCTATCTATCTATCTATCTATCTATCTATCTATCTATCTATTTTTACCTAGAGTAGATTCCTAAGAGTAAGGAATACTGGACCAAATGTATATGTAGAAGAATTCAATGTTTTTAATACATGACTAATATGGTTCAACTTTAAGTCAGGGGATTTCTTTTGCTCAGAGATTCTATCAATCTTACAAATAATGCTGAAAATATTATTTCTTAATTAAAGTTTATCTATCACCATTGCTTTCCTGTACTATTTGCAGATAAATCAATTATTCAAATGCCTAATTGGATTCATGTTGCGAAGGAACAGCATGACAGAATTCATTCTGCTTGGCCTGACAAAGAACCCAGATAGGCAGAAACCCTTGTTCGTTGTGTTCGTGTTGATCTACTGTCTCAAACTGGCAGGCAACCTCCTCATATGACAGTTGCAACCAGCACATACCTGGGCTCCCCCAAATATTTTTTTCTATTGTTCTTGTTCTTACTAAATGGCTTATTCTCTGTTACCATGGCCCCTAAAATGATATTTGACTTATCGCTGAAACTAAAACTGTCTCCTTCAGTGGATGCATGACTCAGCTCTCTGCAGAGCATTTTCTTCGGGGAGTTGAGCTCATCCTGCTCACGGTGCAGGCCCCTGCACTACATGTGTGTAGCCTCCTGGTGGTCATATCCTGGGCTGGGGGAATTCTTTATCCTCTGATTTAAATCCTTTTTATGCTCTTGTTGCCCTTCTGTGGCTGCACAATCATTGAACATTGTTTTGGTGGTCTGTACCCTCTGCTGAATGTCTCCTGCACTGACACTAGCATCTTTGGACTCTGTTGCTGCCAAAAGTCAGCTTTTGCGATTGCTTACTTTTTCTATTCCTCTCACCTCCTATGTCCTCATCATTTGCTCCCTCAGAACTCACAGCACTGAAGGACAGCAGAAGGCTCTCTCCACCTGTGCCTCCCATATTACTGTGGTCAGCTTATTCTTTGTAGCCTGTTTATATACAATTACAGGTAACCAATGAAATCTGAACTGTGAGATGTGGAAAACATCGCCATTATAGTGACTTCCACATGAGAATCACTGAACAGTTTGAAAATCTGTCAAATATATTGAAGTTTTCTGGTAAAAAGACTTAATAATATGGATAGAGATTTTTTAGGAAAAAAAGGATCTAAGTGCATATTTGCAGTTATTATTTACTCCTGAAATTGTGAAGGCATCACTATCTTTGGCTGACTATGTATATGACTCACTTCAGAACACAGCCTATTATAAAGAAAAAGGCAGTTTTGCTCACAGGAATGAACACTTTTTAAATTCCACTTCGCAATTCTCCGAGGAATATTTCAAATGCAGGTAAATCTCTTCCTGATAGCTTAGCAAAGGGAATGATTAAAATGTCAGACAACAAGGTCAAAATGTCAGAAAGATTAGGTCAAGATATAAAACAATCATTTTTTCTAAGTGCATCCTTTAATTCCAGAGACTGATTCAGATCCTGAATATCTTTGTGTCTCAGCTCAGCTTCTCAATACTGTGGATGACAATATTCCACTTAGGGTATTGCTGTTTCTCATGGATGGAGTGTTTGATTAAAAGAGATAAGTCAGTGGTTGTGAAAGAATATCAAAAACCTACTTTGACAGAAAAATACTTAACCATGTATATTGGAAGACCTCACCAGAGCAAGTAGCAGATTCAGTAAAATGTTTCGGGGTTGCATGAAGAGACAAAGCTATTAAAATGAGAACAAGAATTGCAGGAAAAACTAAATCACCTGCAGTTATGCCAGATGAACTGAAGATCATAATTGGGGCTGAGACAACATGGAAAGATATTCTTTGTGTTTTTTAAATGTTTCAGCACAACCAGCTGAAGAGGAGAGTAGTTTATTTCTTCTTGGAAGGCTATTTGGAAAACTTATTTCCACAGTATAAATTCCATGAACTTTTCAGGAAACTGCATTCATCGATAACACAGATGCAGAAATAAAAACAGCAACTTCAAGCTATTCAAGCATCTTCTTTATGGAAAAGGTGACACTCCAATCTCTGAAGCTTTGTTCATTTTGTCCAGGACTGATGGTATGGACAGATCCTCTCGGGCTTAACTCTTATACTGTTGCATCTGCACCGGTCTTTTAGTTTCCTAAAATAGATTTTTAATACAATCATAAGACTGTGGTTCCTCTCATCCTGTCCTATAATCCAGCCAACACCAAGAGAGGTCTCCATAGTTTAAATGGTTTGGTGCATATTTTTGCGACATCGACAGGAACCTGCCCCAACTTAAAGCAAGAATGGTGTTTTCTTCTGTGTCAAACTAATCAGCATTCTCAAGCAATGACTAAGTGCCAGAGTGTTTATATGAGAGCTAATAAAAGCACAAAACAGTGGTTCACAGATAAATTCGCTTATTTGTTTAGTGGTGGGAGACTGTGCAATGTAGGATTTGGGGGAAATTGTTCACAAAATTTTGTAGGTCTATGTGAGCATTATAACATAACATGGATTAATCAGATGAATGACCTTTGGAACCTCTATTTTGGGACTGAGGGAAGTGACAGAATGTCCTTAAACTATGAAACACTCTTACCTATGAATTACAGTTTTGTGACATAAAATAAAACTAAATATAAAATGTATCCCTCCCAATGCAATGAGGTGACTATGGAGACAAAGAGTGATTTTGTGTAACAATCCATATAAATAGATAAGCTTAAACAAAATCTAATCATATTTTAACAATCAGTGTGACCAATGCAACAGATTTCATCTTTCAATTATAATATGTGGTTTCAAGGTTTTTTGCTCCCCTTTCAATCAGGTCCACCATCATTCATTTGCAAGTAAATATCCTGTTTTCCCAGCAGCATTTGTTGAAAAGATTATTATTTCCTCGTGAGTGGTCTTAGCATTCTTGTCAAAAATCAATTGGTCACAGATGTTAGGATTGATTTCTGAGCTCTCAATCTTATTCTATTGGTTTATATGCCTCTCCTTATGCCACTACCATGCTGGTTTTTTTTTTTTTTTTTTTTTTAAGATTTTATTTATTTATTCATTCATTCCCCCCTTGCTGCTTGTGCTCGCTGGGTCAGCTAACCACACCGTGCGGGCGGGCTTGCCTTCACCAGGAGGCCCCGGGAACCGAACCCGGGGCCTCCCATATGGTAAACGGGAGCCCTACTGATTGAGCTACAGCCACTTCCCTGTAATAATTTTAATGATCAGTAAGTGTGAGGCCTCTAATTACATTCTTTTTCAAGATGGCTTTGGCTGCTGGAGCCCTCTTACACTTCCATAAAATATTTTGATCATAGGTTTTATCTTTTCTGCAAAGTAGGGTGTTGGAATGTGGAATGGGATTGCATTGAATCTATAAATCCCTTTAGGTAGAACAGACTTCTTAACAATATTTAGTTTTCCAATCTATTGACACAGAATATCCTTCCAGTTCTTTAGGTCTTCTTTGATTACTTTTTAGCAATGTTTTATAGATTTCTGTGTACAAATCCTTTACATCTTTAACAAAATTTATTCCTAGATATTTTATTTTTTTAGTTGTTCTTGTGACTATATTTTTGTTCTTGATTTCTTCTTCTGATTGTTCATTATAGAACACTACTGATATTTTCATGGTGATCTTGAACCCCACCACTTTGCTGAATTTGTTATTAATTCTAATGGCTTTGTATGGATTTCTCAGGATTATCTGTATATAGGATGACATCATCTGCAAATGGTAAAGTTTTACTTCAAGATGGAGGTTTTTTTTACTCACTCATGAGGACCCAGAAATCCTCTTCTGCTCAGATATGACCAAAGACATCAAAACCTGCGTTCTTTCTCTGAGATTTGGTTCCATGTGGCTATGCCACGGGAGGTGTTAGTAGCCTTCCCATTTGGCCAAAGGCAGCCAAGCCTTGTCCCCAGCATCAGCAGCTCCTTTAGCATGCTGTCTCACATGGGAGTACTTCTGCAAGTAATTCCTGTCACTGAACACAGACTCTGTAAATCCAGATCTTCCAAAGTTTCATTAAACTATTTAATTACTAATTTTAAAAAACCCTTCAACTGAAAGGAGAAAATGATGATTCATGTCTTCAGCTGAAAACAATGGCTGATATACTAAATGGACTTAAATATCTCTATTTCAATTTTTCACTAGTATTAGACTGTCATCAATTTTAGAAGAATTTCAGTTAACAAGTGTAATTTTCACAAATGTAATTACTCTTCAGTGGGTTAAGTGGAGATGGTAGCCATTTATTCAAGAAATGCTTATTAAACCTTTATTCTCTACGAAGCTTTGTTACATGTGCTGCAAATGCAGTAGTTAAAACAGGTAATGCCTCTATTTCATGATGATTATAGTCTTATTAGGAGAAAAGAGAAAACAAACAAATACCTTAGGTTAATTAGATTCTAAAAATGCCTTAGAGAAAATGTAAGAGAGTGAAGTGATAGAAAATAACTCAAGGGAATAGGTGGCCTTACAATGGATGGTTAAGCAAGTCCTCTCAAAGAGGGGGCATTTGAATGGTAGATTAAGTGATATGACAAGCCAGCAATGCTAAGATCTAGAAGAGGGTAATTCAGGAAACTAGAAGAGTTAGTGCAAAGACCTCAGTGCAAAAATGAGGCCATCATGATGGGCGATCAGTAAACATGGGAGAGTGGGACCCTATGAGGTCAGAGAAAGGAACATTTGAGTGGGGAGCAATTGTGCACAGCTTAATAGGTCATAAGCAAGCCAATTAGAATTGAGTGTAAATTTGGTTAAACAGAGCTTTCTTTCTACTAATGTTCTTTATTTAAAAAAAAAAAGACAATTATTTATTTATTTATATTACTTTTATCCATTTTAACCACCCCCTCTCCCATTTTTGCTGTTTTGTTTCCATTCTCTGGGCAATTCTCTGTGTCTGTTTCCTGCCCTCTCTTCTCATCCTTCTCCTTTCTACTAATGTTCTTAGCTCAGTTTTTCTAAGTGAATACAAGGATTTACATGGGAAGAAAATTGTTTAAATTAAAAGAAAAGTACGGCATAAAGAAACAAAGTAGAGATCAATGCTGTGAACTGCACCAAAAAGGCCACTGAAGAGAGTGCCAGAAAGGACACACAAAGCTGCTGGGTAAAGTTGGTCGCTGGAGGAAATACATTTTATTCATCTTCATCGTGATCTGAATTAATAATGCATTTATTGTTGGTGGTGGTCTTCTAATGCAAAGAGAAGCCAATGGATAATGATATTCATGCAGGTCAAATAAAATCCCCTTACTCACCCAATAAACACCCCTCTAATGATTTTACTCATGTGCCCTCAGTTTGTTGCCACTTAAATCTGGGCATAGTTAGATAAATGTATTAAATTCTTGCTTTTGTGTCTTTTAATCCTTGCTGCCCTAAGTCACTCTCTATCACTTCAACTTTTTCATTCTGTTTAGCATTATTCCCAATGAATTTATTTATTTTTCTGAAATTATGTTTACTTGTTTAATGCCTGTCTTTCTCCACTAGAAAGTATTTAAAAGTGTAGCCTTTAAATGTTTAAACTTTAAGTGTTTAAATGTGAGCCAAACCACAAGTTTCAAATCCCATCTCAAGTATTTACTTGAGATATACTTGTTAATTAGGAAACATAGAATTATCTGAGCTTCAGTTAACACTTCAGGACTACAGGAATATGAGTTATCTATTTTATAAGGTTCTTATGAGAATTAACCAATTCCACACCTGCTTAGCACCAGCCACTTGGTAGTAATAATGGCTTTCACTGCATTTGTTGGCAGGATGATTTTAGCAGTATGAAAAAGATGCTCAGCAAAGACTTGAGACATGAATCCCATTAAAAATGTTGGTTTTTCTTTATAGCAAGTGTGTCAGGTGAGCATTTTCGGAATCAAGTATGATGACAGAAGCCATATATATATGGTAAGTAAGACAGGAAGAACATATTAATGACTAATCAGCACAGTAAAGGAAAACTTGACTAAATCAAAGACAAACCCTGTGCATGGATAAAAATTCTCCATTTCCTAAAGATATAAAGTCTTCTTAAATTAATCTTCCAAATAAAATCTCATTGAAAATACAAGCTAAGCTTTGTTTTGTAACTAGTTTTGTAATTCATTTATATTGAATTTGAAACATAGATATGCAAGAATATGCATAATTCTGAAAAAAGAACTGTAATGAGGGAGTACTAGGCTTATCAGATGACAAAATATATTATAAATCTAATGCAATTATTTTTGTGTGATGTGGCACACTAAAAATAAGATAAATATAATAGAATAGAGTCCTGGGATTGCAAGTCAATGGGCAAAAGGTAATTATACAACTATAAAAACATAGCCTTCCTGAAAAATAACTAAAATCTAAAATTCAATAGCTCTCTAATTCCTTATATATATGTATATTTAAAAAATACTAAGTAGATAAAAAATTTTAAATGTAAAATAAAATACCAGAAAAAAAAGTATTTTTTAAAAATGCTAAAAAAATGTGGAGGAGTATTTTGGTAAAAAGAGAAGCATGGAAATTCTAAGGAAGTTATAAAAATATATAATTTTGATAAATCAGATATGTAAATATAAAAATATTCTACATGGCCAAAAATCTTCTGTATAGCATAAAAATTAAAATTAAACCACTAGCTGGGAATATAATAATTACATATATAGTGATAAAAGGGATAAAGGATTTAGTATATAGTCAATTCATAAAAATTAATATGGAAAATATCAACAACTGGAGAAAATTGGTAAAAGATATTAAAAGGCAATTCACACTTAAAGAAATAGAAAGAATTTTAAACATGTAAAAAAGTGTTCAAATAATTATTTTTAAGAATAACAAAAAGTATAAAAATTACATATATTTTCTTTAATCAAATTGTCAAACATCATAAATGTTTATCAAGCACTGGTTGTTGAGAAACTGGGCAAACATATTCATAGACTATATGAAGGGACACAGTTGGTACAAGCTTGTGGATGACATTTAGTCAAAAACTTACAACATCAAAATTTTAAATAAATATCCAATTTAACCCCCTAAAAATCAAATCCATGTCTAGGAACTCAAACTTGTACATTTTCAAAAAGACATGTGTTTATTACAGAATTATTTGTCATAACAATTGACTGGGAGCAATATGAAGAAAATTGTTTATATTAATTTTTAGAAATATCTTTGAAGTATTTATGCAGTATAAGGATCCTGAGGAGAAGTTAGGTTTAAATGAACTGGTATGGAAAGAATTTAAAGATGTTGAATAGTAAAAGGCAAATAAACACATACATATATGTAAATATGCTTGTATTTGCAAGGGTTATTACTTGACAATTTTAAAAAGTAGATAGCAATGACTTTCTCTGGAGGGAATACTGGAAGACTCGTGAAGAGTGGATAGATTTACTTTACATTTATGCCAGTTTGAATGGTTACCAATTAAACTATTTATTGCTACTACATATTCTTTAAAAAAAAATTATTCAAACTTAAAAATCATATATGATGCAACTGAAATTGAATAGAGGGGACAGCCTACATAGTGTTAACTATTTTAACTAGTATAATAAGAAGCATAAAAATAAATGAGTATTTATGTAATAAAAAACTAAGGATAAGAAAGATTAATAATGAAAATGTAGAAATTAGTTACAATAAGAGAAATGGTAAAAAATATTTCAATCATTAATTCATTACTCTTTTTTTTTATTGATTCTGTTCTATTATATTCACTATACTTTTCTAGGTGCAGTGACAAATAAGACATTATAGAATTTATACGAGGGAAAATGTTATTTAATAATCCAGTCTAATAGTGAATTTTTAAATTTAATAATGATGATGATTTTGAAGGTTAGAGAACAATGCATTAGATTTAAGGTGAGGTGATTTCTGGGTTCCAGAAGATGGTCCCTAAAACAAAATGACTCTCTTTGTGGTAGATCATGCACATATTTACTAATTCATCTGACTTTTCCTTTCCAGAGTTTCTTCATAGCATTTGTCATCTCTGAATTTCTCAGAGTATATATTAAAGGGTTTAGCACGGGGGTTATGACTGTGTAAAATACACTGAACGATTTGTCAAAAGGAATTTCTAGCAGGTCTTGCATACATAAAAATGCAGGGAACAAAGAAGAAGACAACCACAGTAATATGGGAACTGCAGGTGGAGAGGGCTTTCCTTCTTCCTTCCTGACTAAGGATCCTTAGGGAGTGCAAAATGACACCACAAGAGATGAATAAAAGCAGAAACACAAAACTGCAGATCAGCCCTCTATTGGCCACCACTAGGAGACCAACAACATAGGTGTCAGTATAGACAAGTTTTAATAAAGGGTACCTGTCACAGATAAAATGATCAATGATATTGGGACCACAGAAGGGGAGCCCATGAAGAGAGATAAGTTGAATTACTGAGTGCAGAAAACCCCCAGTCCAGGACACTATTAGCAGCAAAAGACACACCCATTACCTCATGATAATCAAATAATGCAAGGGCTTACAGATGGCCACATAGCGGTCATATGTCATGGCCAACAGAAGAAAGACCTCTGATCCACCAAAGAAGTGCCCTGTAAAAAGCTGGATCATACAACCATGGAAGGATATGGTATTTTGTCCAAAGAACAAGTCTGAAATTATTTTGGGGAAAAGGGATGAGGCATAAATGACATCCATAAAAGATACATTAGAAAGAAAGAAGTACATAAGTGAGCCCAGGGACTTACTGACAGTTATAGTCACGACAATGAACAAATTGCCCACCATGTTCAAAATGTAGAAGAATAAGAACATAACAGAAAGTACTTTCTGTTCCTTTGGATTCTGTGTGAGACTCAGGAGTATAAAGTACATCACATTGTTCCTTGGTTCCATCTATTCTTTAATCAGTGTTTCTATCAGATCCTAGAAATGGTTTATCTATAAAACAATGAAAATATTTTGCATGCCCTAAAAGATTAATCTTTTATTTATTTATTCAATCAAAACATGTGAATGGAGCCTCTATTTCTGTCAATCCATTCATGGACATTGGGATTACCAAATTGTATATGAGAGTCTCCCCCCTCAATGATTTGATACATATTTATGAGGTCAGACAAATACAAAGCAATGTAATAATATTTATAAATATATTCATGTGATTCTAAGTGCACAAATAGAGTAAAATTTACATCAAACTCTGATCAAATCAGATGTCCCAGAGTAAGCAATATTTTAAATAAGTTTAAAAGAGAATTGAGAATTGGCTAAAACAAGAGAGAATAGGACATGAATTATTTGAAAAGGCTCGGGATGTATAAAGTCACAAAAGTGTAAACATAAGGATCCATTTAAGGTATTTTACATATTTAGAATGTGTTGAAGAGATAATGAATGGAAGACTATAGACCAAAGGTCATTGTCCTTGATTTCCTCCCAGTTCACTGAAACCTCCTTCTATTTTCCTTTGTTTGGATATTTCTTTTTCCTAACTTATAAAAGTTGAAGCATCCCAATTTGCTATATGTAGCCCTTATCTCTCCTCTAGTTTATAAACTTATATATTGCAATTGCCAAATGGCTATCACTGATTTGATATCCAATCAGTATTTATAAGATTAAATTTTTAAATTTCCACCCTAACCTGTTCCTTCCTAGTTGTTCTGCATCTCATTAAATATTTCCACCTTCCATGCTATTGTAAAGAATAAATATCTCACATTATCCTTCACTTCTTAAATACTCTGTCATTAATTACCTTTAACAAATCCTGTTGACTCTACCTTCAAAATATATCACAACTTGGATTATCTTCACTACCTCCCTGGCCTACTGCAATAGGGTACTGTAGGGCTGTCTGTTTTCATTCATGTCTTCAATACTCTGTGGTCCTACAGCAGCTCACAGGGTTCTTTTTTCAAATTTGATATTGATCGTGCCACTCCCCTGTTCAAACACTTATCACAGATTCCTATAAAACACTTAATGATATCCAATCTTCCTACCCTGGACCACAACACAATAAATAAGTGACCTGTTTTGATAACTCCCCGAATTATTCTTTTACAATTCTCATTTGGGTCCAGAATTTATGATATTTCTCAAGTATACAGAATGCTTTTCCATAGTTAGTTCAGTGTATAATTTTATAAACATTAATAATACATATTGGAAAAAGGTATATTGTAAAGGCTAACCTTTCATTTATCCATTTAATGGAAAAAATATTTAGAGAACACCAATTTGTTTCAAACCTTCCAAAAATAGTAAATTCCCAGACATCTGAGAAGGTCCATTATCTCATTAGGCTCAAGGTTTACTCCAGAAATCTTTCTGCTGAGGGTGAAATCAGGTCTAATTTGTTCATCTTATTTTTCAGTGATACTGAACTTACCTCGAAGAAGTCTCCTATCAGCTACTTGACAATTACATTTGCTTCTAAATATCTCCTCCCCACTAATAATATTAGTGTACAGGCCATTAAAAACAAAAAGCCTTATTCTACTGTTTTGTTTTGTTTTTCCTAAACCTCATCATTAGTTGAATGCAGAATCAGTTTTAACTTACTCAGAGTTTCTATAGTGTTCATACTTTAAGCAATAACTGTATATAAAGAAAATCATTTCTTATGATAAAAGCTATTTTTAAAACATTTTATTTTTCTAAAACTAGCTGGAAGGCCATTATTAAGTGATAGTCACCACACTTAGTTATACATTTAATTTTGTAAAATTAGATTATGACAACTTTCATGATTTTTATAAGTACCTAATGAGCTAAAATATATGAAAGCATATGTAGCAGAGTGCCTGAACCAATATGGATCCTCAATCTTTGTTTTATTATAAAGGATTGAAAACTTTAATTTCTGCATATCAGAATGTATCATAAGCTTATATCCCTCTGAAGTGCAAAACAAAATATGTTGAAAACAAATTTTGCATTCCATTGATTCTATTAAAACAGTAAAAAATATTAATGAAAGGAGATAATAAAATTATAATCATTTGTCATGTCTGTGTCAGATGCTATGTCCATATATACACACACATATATCACCCAACAAATTATATTTATATACATATAATCAAATTTAGTGAATCACATTTAACCTTTATAATACCAAATATTATTATCCTCATTTTGTAATTGAAGAAACCAATTCTAAATATGTATATAATTTGCCCAAGTAATAAACCTGGGTTTGAGATCTAATTTTGATTTACTTCAAAATTCCTGTGTCACTAGCAGAAGTTTTTTTTTATCTGTTCATTTCTTACAAGTTCAAGTGAAATTAATTTCTACATAAAAAGAAAATACCCACAATTGGTACATGTAGTTTCCACTACTAGCCTTTCACAGCCTTTTGAAGCCTTCCTTCCAATCTGAAGGAAGACTTTTTTTTAACTCACTCATAAGTACCTGGAAATCCCTCTCCCTGTCAAGTATGATCACAGAGGGAAAAAAATCTGCCTTCTTTCTTGGGGATAGATTTGATTTCATGTAGTTCTGTGTGTCCATTTCTCTAAAGGATTTTCTGAATATTTCAGAAAGTTATTACTTGTATTATAGATGTATTTAAAAGGAAACTATGTTGAAAACATTAAAACAAAAATTTCATTTCTTAGATAATTCATTAAAAATGCAAAGAAATTATATATGTACATAAGAAGACAGCAAATAGCTATTTACCAGGGAAATTTTTCCCAGTAACTTCTTACCTGGTACTTGAAAGAGAAAATTATCAATTCAGGGTTTTGCCCTTAATTCTATTGTGTTGGTCTGGACAAAAAATGATACATGAAATTTTTAGAGTGTTGGTATGGCACAAAGTAGTTATGCTTGAGATTTTGTGGTATTAAATCATTTTTATATGGGGCTTTAAACTTAGCAAAGCATATGCTCATATAGTAATGGCTGTTCTTAAGAGGATAATGTATTCTCCCCAGCAGGGGTAAAGAATACTGGATCTTTTATCCTTTCTAACTACAACAATTAATATTGAGTCCTGGATTTGAAGTGTATCCAAAACTAGTTCTTACTTAATTAAATTCACTGGGATTTTACACACAATGTTGAAAGAACATCTATATTTAAAGAAGCTTCTAGACCAATCATGTAATTGGCATCAAAGAGATGTAACATGGAGGAAAAAATAGCTTCCAAACCATTAGAAGTTAAATTGCTGTTGAGAATAAAATATCAGCCTACTTATTTGTTGCAATAAGGTGAAATGATCACCTTTTCCCCCAATTTGTGACAGGAAGTTTTCCTTTCCTTATCTTAACACTCAAATGATTCTTGCTTAATGTTTTGTAAGGTATGTTAAAATTTTATCTCCAATTTGGATGTCAATTTAGATGTAAGAACTAATTATTTATGCAATTGATTTTTTTAATTACTGAGAAAATATAATGTGCCAGTACTAGTTTAAGGTATCTGGATACAGTGGTTATTCAAACAGAAAAAAAAAAAAAAAAGATTCTGTTTAGATTGACGTTATAAGAACACAAGCTAATCACCTAGAAATCTAATACAGTCTGTGATAGTTTCTATAGAGACAACAGGGTACTGTAACAGAAAATAAGTGGACAAATTTGACTGTGGATGTGGAAGTTAAGACCATTTTAATAGCTGCTATTAACGCTGAGATCCAAAGAATTAGAAGTTGTTACCATGAGAAATGCTGTTAAAGTGGAAGGACAAGCATTGAGAAGAGTTTGGCAAGTTCAAGCCTCTTAAAAACCACTGGGTCTGGAGGGTAAACAAGAAAGGGAGAAAATAGGACACAATGAAGCTAAAAAGATGAATAGGTACCAAACATTGAGGATATTATAGATCTTGATATGGAATTTGGATTTTATTTAAAATAAAATTAGACAAGCATTTTTTTTTTTAAATTAAGGAAGCTTCCATCCAACAAAATATGTCAAAAATAAGATAGAAGAGTTACTTGAGAATTGCTGTGTATCACATGTTATATTGTGCTAGTGGCAGAAGGTTGAGGGCTATCTTATTCATTCATTTTTCTGTTTCAGCACTAAGCACACATGCCTTGCACAGCAGGTGTTCAGTAAACTTTAGACAAAAATTTGAATATAAAACTGTTTGGTTTTCTAACTGCCAAATCAAATACCATGCAGTGAGTTAGTTTAAACAATGGGAATTAATTGACTCACAGTTTTGAGACTAGGAGAAGTCTCAAATCAAGATGTCACCAAGGCAGTGTTTTCTTCTTGAAGACTGGCATCCTGGGACTGGCTGCTGGATCCTTGGTCTGGGGCTCCATGTGGTCTGTCATATGACTTTTCCTGGTTCAGGTCAACTTCAGCTTCTTGCTGCCTCTGATTTTATCTCTATCTGTCTGAATTTCATTTTCCTTATAAAGAACTCCAGTAAAAGATTAAGATCCATTGTTACTGAGGTGACAAATCTTTAACTGAAGTAATCTCACCAAAAGGTCCTACTTACAATGGGTTTACACTCACAGGAATGGACTAAGCTTAAGAACATCTTTCTCTGGGGTACCTAAAGCATCAAACCACCACACTCTGGACCCCAAAAAGACATGTTCTTTTTGCATACAAAATACATTCATTGAATCACAACATCCCAAAAGCCTTAAGTCATTTCAGTAATAATGCTAAGTTCAAAATCTTATCAAAATCGATTATGGTATGGTCTTTCCTAGGGCACAATTCCCCCTCTATGGATCTGTGAAATCTAGAAAAGAAGTTATCTGCTTCAAATTTACAATGAAAAGACAGGTATAGGGTAGACATTCTCATTCCAACAGGAAGGAATTGGAAGGAAACAGGGTTCATATTTCCCCCAAAATTCTGAAAACCAGCAGGGCAAGCTCTATCAGATTTCAAGGTCTGAGAGTCAACGATGAAACAATGTTTTGTCCTCTTGCCTGATGGATTGGAAAAACCACCCTTTCCAAACACTTGTGCAGTGGCCATGCTCTTCCTAAACACTAGAGTAAAGGTGTCACCCTCTCTGAGCTTCTGGATAGGTCAGGCTTTCTGCTAATGCCCGGGCACAGGCCTTAGCCTCTCCAAGCACTTAGTGGCAGCCAGGCTCTCTGTGAACCCCAGGGCACAGTCTCCACCATCTCCAAGCACTGAGGCAGCAGCAGTCATCCTGAAAAATGAAGCACAAAAACCGTCCATCCCCAAGTGCCAGGACAGATGGGACTGCTCCATCCAAGCACAGGGGTGAACCTGCACTTTCCAGCAGTGGACTCATTCTTTTGGCCTGAGAAGGTCCTTTTGGTTAAGACTTTGTTTTCCATTGTTCTACCCTTCAGGTCATTCTTCTTTCAATTTGCTCCTTCTCTGTCTCATTTAGTCCAGGCTGACAATCTTTCCACTCATAAAAATTTCACATGCAAAAACTTGGCTTTGCATGTACTTCACAGGGGTCTAAACCATCAGGGAATAGATGTTTCCACAAATCTTTTCTGCATAATAGCAATTTCATTCCTGGCTTCTACTGGAATGACTGGCTCGTTCCAAGTTCAGTTAAACCCTTACACGGAGTCTCATTCTGTGGGGATTCACTTTCTGGAAGCTCAGGGAGGTCCCAGTTACAGCCCTAATTGCAAGGCACATTATATAGATAGGTTCATATCAGAGTGGTTCTGAAGCCAGCAAAAGTGATAGCTTTTCAGATTGGCCAGTGGCTGCAAGGCCTTGGTGTCAGTGCAGCAGCAAGTTCCTCCTTAGCATGCCACACTTTGTGCAGGTTTGCCTTGGCACTTAATTCCTCTTTGCTGAACCTAGACTCTGTGACTCTAGCCCTTCCAAATATTCTTTAAACTTTTTAATTGCATTCATTCAATACCTTCAAATTAAGCAGGAGGTGATTTTATGTCTTCAGCTAAGATATACCAAACTGACCTTAATTTCTGCATTTCAATTTATCACCAAGATTGCAATATCATTTTCAGTTAACAAGGGTCCTTTTTACAAATGTAGTTACTCTTCAGAGGGTTAAGTGGAGATAATGACCATTTATTCAGTGAACGCTTATTAAGTGTTTATTCTGTGGCAAGCTTTGTTGTATGTACGGCTAATGCAGTAGTAAATGAGACAGACATTGCCTTTCCTTTCATGGAACACATTGCAGTTTGGAAAGAAGAGACAATAAATGAATAAACAAGGTAAAACAGATTGTAAAAATACTATAGAGAAAATTTAACCAGGTGATGTGATAGAGAATATCTCATGGAGATAGAGATTTCTTTACAATGAGTGGCAAAGGAAGTCCTCTGAAAGAGGGAAGGCAAAGGGTGAGGCATTTGAACTGTAGATTTAGCAATGATCACAAGTCAGCAGTGTGAATATCTAGATGAGGAGTATTTCAGGGAGCGAGAAGCATTTGTATAATGTTCCAAAGGTGAAAATGAAGCCATCATGACAGGAACATAATTAATAAAGGAGAACAGGGCCATATGTGATGAATACTTGATTGGGGATCAATTGTGAAGGGTCTTATAGATCATGAGAAGACCAATTTGAATTTATGATCAATTTAGTTAAACACATTGCTTTCTTTCTACCAATTAATTTATCACAGCTGCTGTAAGTGAATGCGATTTCTTTTACATGGGAAAAAGATAATTAAAAGAAAAGTAGTTTCAAGTCTCTTGGATGTGCACCTACCAACTCCAGTACCAACTATAGTTTCAAATAGAAGGGACAGAAGAGCCATGTGTAGGGAAACCACAACTGAGTCCAATTCTGTCACACTAGGGAACACAAACCTCAAATTAAGGCCTGCTGGCAAGGCACCAAACTAATTAACCATCTACCCTGACCATAGTGCCTGGGTGTTTCCAGAACCCTCAGGAGCCCTACTATTTGGGGTAGTATCTAATTAGGCAGTCAATGAGATCCTGATGAGATGTGCATAAGCATAACCTCTGGAATGACCTCCCAACTCACTTTGAAGTCTTTTAGCTATATAAACTCATTTGTCTTTCCCTTTCCCCCTTTTGGTCAAGGTCTTTTTCCATTTGCATTACTAGTTGGTGTTTGGTAGTAATCCCTTGGTGCCAGGGAGGATCATCCTTGGGAATCATGTCTCATGCTGGGGGGGCAAGTTATTGGATTTGTATGCTGAGTTCAGCTTAGAAAGAGGCTGCATTTGAACAACGAGGAGGTGCTCAGGAGGTAATACTTAGGCATCCTATAATACTAGGTTAAGAATCAATTTCAAGAGCAAAAATTCACCCTTTCTCTTGAGAAGAATGTTGTGAGCCAACGCCCATACAGATGAAATCTATGACAAACTGGCAGCATGTAGTTGTGCAGTGAAGGAACATGGCAGGGATATAGTGATAATATTGGGTTGGGGGATGCAGGTTTGACAGCAGGCATGATGGGTAGGGTGGATTTGATGGTCCATGGAACTGGGGGGAGGGTTGTGGGAGGCAGCAGGTGAACATTTGTGATTGGATGGTACATGGTTGAAATTATAATGTTGGGAATACTCATTTGGCAATATGACAAGGAAGGTTTACTGGTGTAGGGTGTGGGATGGAGGGCATTCAGGCCAGGGTACACTTGGGGCAGGCATCTAGGGAGCATGTGAGTGATCATTATGGCATAGTGAGTTGCATCATTGGGTAGAGACTCACATAATGAGTGGGAAGGTGTTGGACTTCTATCCTAGGGAGGCCTGCTATGTTTTCAAACAGAGAGATAGGTGTATTAGGGTTCTGCAGGGAAACAAAATCAATAGGAGAGATCTGTCAATAATATGAGATTTTATAAGAGTCTCTCACATTACCATGGGGATGCACAAGTCTAGGTTTCCCAGGCAGGCTGCAAACCAGAGGCTCCAATGAAAGTCCAATGAAGGTCTTTGATAAGTTTCCTGGAGACATTGGCTGTCCAAAGACAAGCTGGGAAATTATCTCTGAATGCTGACATCACTTCCCCTTCTAAGGCATTCAACTAATTGGATAAAGCCTCACTCATTGCTGACAGTAAACTCCCTAATTGATGTAGATGTAATCAGTTATCTATGCAGCTAACGTCCTGGTGACTAAAGTCCATATATGTCCTTGTATTACAATTAGCCCAGTGCTTGCTTGACCAAACAACTGGGCACAATTACCTGACCAATTTGACACATTAGCCTAACCATCACAGATGGGAGTCACTTGAGAGCATTGGCAGTGCCTAATAGGGGAGGACAGAGCAGTGTGTCAAGCTGTCAGTGAAGATGCAAGTAAGTATGAATCTTGTCCTTCAATGAGTGAAGCCTGGTGGTCGCCATGGGCCCAAAGGGGAGGGGGAGGAAGGAATAAAATAGATTGAAGCTGGGGCATTTTGGGGGTGATGGAAGTGTTCTGCATGATCTTGCAAAGATGGATACAAGCCATGTTAAATTTTATCAGATCTTATAAAAATATGTGGTCCAAAATGTAAAACATAATGTGAACCATTGACGATGGTTAGTAGCTATGTTTCCATATTTGTGCATCAATTGTAAGAAATGTACCATCTATATATAAAATATTATTGATGGAAGGAAGAGGAAAAAGGGGAGAACGTTGGGTATATTGGAATTTCCTGTATTCTGCATGTGATTCTGCTGTGACCTAAAACTTCTTTGATGAAAGAGTGAAAAAAAAAAGACACTGATGGAATAAATGGAAGAAAATATCACTGTACATAAAGGCAACAGTCTTAGAGTGATGAAAGGCAAAATGTAAAAAAAAGTTTTTTTTTCTTCAAATATATTTTCATTATTTTTTAATAATCCAATTTTTAAAAATATTATTCTATTTTAAATTTTTATTATTTTTTCTGTATTTTACTTCTTATGCATAAAACTATAATTACTATTACATTTTTTTTTAAATTGTATGTGGCTATTTTATTGGCTTCATTTTTGGAGAAGTTTTGGATCACAGAAGAGTTACAACTGTGGCAGGGGAAGATCATGGGTGTGGGGTATCAGTGAGGGGAGATACAAGGGAGGAAATTCACCTGGGTGCACATATAAGGCATATAAATGTGTTCAAATGTTCTTGGAGTGTTGTCACAGTGGGTGGAGATTCACACAATAACCAAAAGAATATCAAATTTCCATCCTGGAGAGCTCTGCCATATTCTCTAATGGAACAACAAGAATGCCCCATGTGCAGGGACAATGAATTATGAAGGACGGTGGCCCATTGAAGGACCCTTGATGTTGATGACTATGCTTGTGAGCCTTTGCTTTTGAAATTGAAACGGCCTGTTGAGTAGAGTGCCTGGGAGTTACCTACCAGAAGCCTCTTTGTTGCTCAGATATGGCCTCTCTCTGGGCTGAACTCAACATACAGAAGCAGTGGCTTCTCCCCCCACACCCCCAACAAGGGAAATGAGCCTTAGGGATGGGCCTCCCTGGCACCAAGGGATTGCTACCAAGTACCAACAAGCAATGTAACAACTACAACAACAACAACAAAACACCTTGACCAAGAGGGGGAAAAGCTAAAGACAAATGAGTCCGTATGGCTAACAGGCATTGCAGTGAGTCAGGGGGGGGGCATCCCAGAGGTGGCGTTTGTGCACATTTCAGCAGGATCTCATTAACATCCAGGGTAGAAATGACCACAAATAGTGACGCTAACCAGGGATATGGAGATATCCAGACACCGTCAGGGCAGACAGCTCAGGAATTTGGCTCATTCTCAGTAGGCCCTAATCTGGTATTTAGGTTCCTCAGTGTGACTGAGCTGTACTCAGCAGTGGTTTCCTATGCATGGCTCTTCTGTCCTTCTATTTGAACCTATGATTAATACTAGAGTTGGTGGGTGTGCATTCAAGAGAATTAGATCTTTGGGCTGTCCATGTGCCAGCTGGGCCCTGGATCTTGAGGGAGGTACAACACCTACTCTCCAGTTCAATGGACACACCCAGGATGGCTAGCAGGGAGAAGATGGTGGATAAACAATGTGCCGGGGAGTGGAGGGTGCCTGCAGCTGTGGGCAGGAGGGCCCCTTCCATTGGATGTGTGGGATTGAAGCTCCCCACAGTTGATGGTAGACTGGGCATCACCATCCCAGAGTCCTCAAGATTGAGAAACAAACTATGGACTAAAATAAACTTACTAGTATTTTACTATAGACTTATTATGATTCTAGCAATGGAAAAAATACCATTGTTTTGGAGGCAGTGACCCATGGATGTTCAGGGATTAGGGAGAGGGAAAACCAGGTGTAATGGGGAGCGGGGCATTTTTGGACATGGGAATCATCCTGAATGACATTACAATGACAGATACGGGTCATTATATATCTGGCCATAACCTAGAGAGGTAAATGGGAAAGAGTGTAGAATACAAAGTAATCTATAATACATGCTTGGTGACAATGCTCCAAAATGTGTTTGTCAATTGCAATGAATGTGCTACACTGATGAAAGATGTTGCTAATGTGGGAGGGTATGGGAGGTGTGTGGAGTGGAGCATATGGGAGTCCCTTATATATTCTCTGTAGCATTTATATAATCAAAGTGTCTTTTAAAAAATAAAAAAAGTGAAAAATCATAGCAAAGCTTCATAAGCACAGTCATCAATATCAAGGGCCAGTCAATGATCCATTCTCCTTCACTAGCTATTGTTTTTGTACTTTAGGGAATCTTGCCATTCTATTACAGAATGTGGCAGAGCTCCTCAGGATAGGAATTCAATATTCTTTTGGTTATTGTGTGAATCTCCACTCAACGTGACAATGCCACAGGAACATTTGAATGGAGTTGCACTACTTACTCTCCAGTACATTGGACTCACCCAGGACAACTAACAAGGAAGTGATAATGTACAACCACCATTCCAAGTATCCAAGAGAAACAACAACTACAAGCAAGAGAGTCCCAACAATTGCCTGTATGGGACTGAAGTCCCCTCATAATTAGAGGTGGGTGGATATCACCATCCCAGAATCCCTAGGACTGGGGAATGAACTATGGACTAGAATGGACTTACTAATATTCTACTATAGACTTATTGTGATTCTAGCAATGGAAACGTTATGTCATTGATGTGAAGATAGTGACTATCGGAAGTTCTGAGGTCAAGGAGAGGGAAAACAGGTATAATATGGGGGTATTTTGGGGACTTGGGAGTTGTCCTGAATGACATTTCAACAACAGATACAGGCCATTATATATTTTGCCATAACTTACAGAATTGTGTGGGAGAGAGTATAAACTACAATGTAAACTATATTCCTTGCTTAGTGTCAATGCTCCAAAATGTGTTCATCAATTGCAATAAATGTACCATACTAATGAAGAATGTTGTTAATGTCGTTAAGCATAGGTGGTGTGATGAGCAGGGCATATTGGAATCCACTATAATTTTTATGTAACATTTATGTAATCTAAATATCTTTTTAAAAATGAAGAAACAAAATACAATGACCAAATTCCAAAAAAGAAAATTAGGACATGAAAAGACAAAGTAGAGCTCAGTTCTGTGACATTCACCAAAGAGTCTGCTAAAAAGAGAAGCTGCCAGAAAGAACACACAAAATATGTTAGGTGAAGAAGGTTACTTCAGTTCATTACTTTTATTTCTATTCATCCTGATTTTATGTGCACTGATTTATTAACAATTATGTTAAGCTTGCTGATGATCTTCAAGTCAGAATAGATGAGAGCATATAATGATACTTATCCAGGCCAAATAAAATTCCCCTCTCACTACAATAGTCCATCCTTTAATGGTTTTGCTCTTGTACTTTTAACTAATTGTCTCTCATCCCAGGACATGTTAGCTAAAAACTATAAACACTTGCTCTTGGGTTGTGACACCCAGTCTAAAGTGACTTCCTGCCACCCTGAGTCCCTTTATATCACATCACTTGTTTCACTTTTTAAAGGACTTTTACATTGAATTTATGCTTTTTAAAAATACATTTATTTTTTAATGCCTATCTCTCTCAAGTAAAATGTATTCAAATGTGAGGCTCTGGGGCTATGCCACATGGATTCAAAAACTATCTCATTCCTTCGTGACGCTTGTGACTTTGGGTAACTTCTGTAAATTATCTAAGCTTCATTTAATTCTTTGGGAAAGGAGGAATAATAGTTACATACATCATAAAACTCTTATGAGAATTAAACAAAACAATGACTTCACAGCATAGGGTCTGCACATTATAATAAATAAATCATAACTTCCAATGCATTTGTAAATTATTATACTACAGTTATTTTATATGTTATTTAAAAATTCATTAAATTTGGGCATTTCCTAAATTTCATTTTGATTTGGATACATTAAGACTTTTAAATCAAAGTTTTCACAGTATTAATAAAGTCCATCCTGCATTAATTTTACTGGGTTTAGTCTGAGAAATATGCAATTTTCTTATGGCCTCTTAATATAGTATGTGCTTGCATTGAAGTAATAAATATATATCACACACTTTAAAAAAATCATTTAGAAATATGATACTGATGAAGACATGAGGAAAGCTGCAAAACTGACATTTATAAGCACCTACTACACTCCAGACACTCCCATGGATGCTTTGTGCTCATAACCTCATCTAATGCTTAAAATAATGGAAGAAATAGGTACTTCATTTCAGTGCACATATGAACTAAAATAAAAATAAAACTTTGATAGATTGTGAAATATTTATTTGTTGTATTAACTAGTGAGATGGAATTCAATCACAATTTTGTTGGCCTCAGAACCCTGAATCCATCCACATCATCTGAAAGTTGGCCCCAGAGACTGATGCCTTATCAGTGGGCTCTATTTTGGAATCTGTGCTCCTGAGAGTGACAGAATTGGACTCAAATAAGTCCTCCCTGCACATGGTTCATCAGTCCCTTCTATTCAAACCTATATGTGATGCTGAAGTTTTTAGGTATACTTCCAGAGACTGGAGCCTCTGGCCTACCTATGTGCCAGGTGTGCGTGGAATCTCTGTGGAACTGCACCTCCTACCCTACAGCTCAATAGACGCATCCAAGTCACCTGGCGAGGAGACAATGATGGGCAATGGCCATCCCAGGGAATGGAGAGGGCCTGCATCTGCAGGCAGGATCATCCCACCCACCATATCCATGGGATATAAGCCCTCTCTCACTTGGAGGTGGACTGGACATCACCATTCCAGTCCCCTCAGGATTGGGGGAAGAACTATGGAATAGAGTGGACTTGATGGTATTCTGTTGTACACATATGGTGATTCTAGCAATGGAAGAAATTATAACAATGAGGTGGAGCCAGTGGCCACTTGACACTTTTGGGGCAGGGAGGGGATGAGCAGTTGAAATACAGGGGCTTCATTGGGATTTGGAGGTTGTCCTGAGTAACATTGTGGCAACATTTTAAATTTAAAATGTAGGCCATTAAATCATTACATTAAAATGTAGGCCATTTTAAATCAGTACACACCACTCAGAACAGTGTGGGAGAGAGTGTGGTCTATTATGTGAACTGTGGTCTCTGGTTGGTGGCAAGGCCCCAGGATGTGTAAGTCCATTGAGGGTGGTGGGCCACACTTGTGGGAGATATTTGTGTGGGACGTGGTGAGAGGTGGGCAACATGGGAATCCCAGGGGGTTCTGTGTAATATTTTCAGTAATCTAAGCACCTCTTAAAATATATTTATATATATATAAATAAATTAATTAATTAAAAAAAAAAAAGAAAGTTGGCTGTCTACAGGACCTCCAAAGGCTGAATAATATCTTGAAAAATCAATAATACCAATGCCTGAGTTCAAAGAAAAAGTGATGTAATAGACTTGGTTATGCAAGAAGGTACCTAAGGTATCTGGACCAGGACAAGATCCACAGAGGTCCTAACCCGGGAGAAATGAAGCTTCTACTAGTTATAGAAGCAAAATAAGCACAAATCTGTCCAATATTTATACCTCAAAACAAAATAAAAAACAACAACACAAAACGTATAAAATGTTTACAGTGGGCCAGGCACTTTTATAAACACTTAACATATATTGACTCATATTATTAACCCATTAATTTCATGAGGTTGGTATTATTATTGCCATCTCACAGATGAAGAAATAAACTTTCCCAGGTCACATTCCAATCCAGGAAATCAGACTCCAGTGTCTGCTCATAAACACTGTATCACACTACCTCCTCGAACAAATGTCCTTTTAATTTAAGTCTATTTATAATCTGTTTATGTGCTGTGTCAACCTCATGTTCCTAGAAAATGACACAATGAGCCTTGAAACAGGGCTTGGCAGGAAGAAATAAGACTCATAAATGAATCATCTCCAAGGCCTAGGAAGCATCAGGTTTTAAAAACCAGGAGAGATTGAAGAAAGACTGATGATTTGGGGGTCCATTCAAGCCCACAAATACTCCTATAAGACCAGTCAGCACTCAGAGTATTCCTTTTCATAGCATGGACAGAAAAATTACATGCTATCCATTCTAAGTTTAAAATAAATAAGTTAGCACTCAGGGCCAGTTGAATATTTCCATTACTCTGTTTGGGGCTCAAGTAATAAAGAATGGCTATCATAACTAACATTTATTTGGCATGTACAGTTTCAAAGAACTTTACAGGATTATTCTTTTTGATCCTGATAATATCTCTATCATTTCCCTTTAGCTAAAACCTAAATGTGTTGTGTTTTTGTCAAAGTTCACACTATAAAATTAAAACTAAGAGCTGAACTTAGTATATTCTTACTCAGACCCTATGTTAATCCCAATAACCTATTTCTCCAAATGCACATACAAGATATAATACATAAACTCTCCTTCACACAATGTCTTGGTTTGCTTGAGCTGCTATGACAAACACCACACAATAGGTTGGTTTAAACAACGGGTATTTATTGGTTCTTGATTTCTGAAGCCAGCAATGACAAAAGATAAAACAATTGCTTTCTCCTGGAAGACTGCATCTTTATGGTGCTGGATGAAGGTAAACTTAGAATTTCATGGATTTCCCATCACATGAACATTTCCTCTCCATTCTTCTGGTCTTCATTGCTTTTTTTTTTTCTCTTGACTTCCAACTTTGAGCTCTTTATAAGACCTCTAGTAATCTGGATTAAGACCTACCTCTTTTAGTTAAGCCATACCTTAACTAAATTAACATCCTCAAGAGGTTCAATTTACAATGGATTCACCCCAACAGGAATGCAGATTAACCTTAAGGGTATGTATAAATTGGGGTGAGTAAATCAATCTACCAAAAATGTAAAATGGTAAAACAAGGCTCTTAATATTAAAGACTAGATAGAATGAACAAGAAGAAGGGGTTTTAGTCCAAATAATGCAACAAGAATAACTTTTAAAGATTCTTTGGGAGAAAAATAAAAAGAAAAAGAGTAAATTAGATCAGATTATGATTTAAGATTAGAAACCATAGAAAGAGAAGACAATAAAAGCTGAAAGAATTCCTATTTATAAGAATATTTAAAATTATTTTGCAACTGCAAAGATAGTAAATGTATATTTTATGATTTATGAACATATGAGAGCTTCATGTGTCTCAAAGCCTCTTATACAATGGATAATTCTCAAAAAATGCATTAATAAGGTAATTTCAAAACAGGCTGAAGCTGAGGACACAATCTACAACACTATTATTCAAAATGCGTGTAAATTTCACCTGCTTCAGAAATATCTAGCTTATTTTCTTAAAATGCAGTAACAGCAATCCAACAACAATACCACTACTTACAATCACTACAGCTGTGTCCTGGGTATCTGTATTTTAAAATGAACTATAACTGATTCTGACAGTACATTTAAGATTGGCAACAAAATGGGCAATAAAAAAATTTAAATGTGATAGCTTTATAATTATAAATAATTATCTGCTTGATCTTTTCTTCAAGCTCCTGTAGCCAACACCAAACTACTTTTGACAAATAGTGTCACTTGGTTTTGAATACCTAGAAATCATCTTATTTTCTCCTTTACATTTAAAGGAAAAAATCACTCTTATATTGTCTTGGATATATCTCAACTGATATCATCTTTTGCTCCCAGGGCTTCCTCATAGCATTTTTCACCTCTGCATTCCTGAGAGTGTATATCAAAGGATTCAACACAGGAGTTGCCATGGTATAAAACACAGCCACAGCTTTGTCAATGGAGAAGGTGGTCACTGGGTGAAGATACACAAATATGCAGGGCACAAAGAATAAGATGACAACAGTTATATGAGAAATACAGGTGGACAGGGCTTTGTGTCTCTCCTCCAAGCTGTGAGATTACAAAGTGCACAGAATGGCCATATAAGAAAGCATCAAAAGGAGGAAGTTTTAACAGACACATGAACCCACTGTGGGCAGCAACAAAGAGACCAAGGATATGGGTATCCATGCAGATGAGTTTTAACAAAGGGTTCAAGTCACACATGAAGTGTTCTATGATATTTGGCCCACAAAAGGGCAGCCAAACTG
The DNA here is from genome assembly GCA_026826555.1 of Tolypeutes matacus. NCBI lineage: Eukaryota > Metazoa > Chordata > Mammalia > Cingulata > Chlamyphoridae > Tolypeutes > Tolypeutes matacus. Next base: position 1,122,488 of record JAKSZT010050675.1, on the reverse strand, counting down.
TGAAGAGGATCTGAATGGTAACATGGACAAACCCTCTGGCCCAAGCCACTACCACAAGGAAGCCACATACTTTTTGGCTCGTGATCGTTGTGTAGTGCAAAAGTTTGTAAATGGCTACATAGCGGTGAAAGGTCATCACTGTGAGCAGGATGATCTCAGTTGCACCAAAAAGATGTTTGGCAAAGATTTGGGTCATGCATCCCCTGAAAGAGATGGTTTTCCTCACAGCCAGAGTGTCAGCAAGCATCTTAGGGGTCATAGAGGAAGAACAGCATCCATCTATAAGGGATAAATAGGACAAGGGCCCTGCTGGTATTGATGGTGATCATGATGAGCAGGTTGCCTGCCAGGGTGACCAAGTAAACAGTTAAAAATACAGCAAATGAAAATTTCTGAATCTCTACATTCTGGGTCAGACCCAGGGAGATGAATTCTGTGACATTATTCATCCTCTCCATTATATTCAACTCAGGTGTCAGATGATTTAACAGAAAAAATTAATTAAGCTCATGCTAGTAGTGGCACTTTCACTTATGAATACCCATGTAGTGTCTAATTTTTCCTAGTTTTACTTAGTGCAAAATGAAATGGAAAATTATATCAACTCTCTCATTTTTAAAATTTAACAAGTTACACTAGAGGTGGTGTTTATTTTGTTCTTTATAATTTCCTGATTTTCTTTTAATTTTCTGCAATAAAAATATATAATTTTAATTTAGTAAAATAATGTTTTGCATCAGGTTTCCAGAACCAATTCATTAAATGGTCATATAATCAGCTCAGTCACAGAAACCCAAAGTTGCATGTATTTATCCCCAAAGTAGCTGGACATACCAGAGAACTAGTAAAACTCATTTTACTAATATCATACAAAAAAGATTAAAAAATATAGAGAGATTCTTTCAAGCTCTATACTCCATGAGCCATCCATTTCCTATTTTGTCTTCCTAGAAAATATCTCCACTTTCTCAAGACTGAAAGGTGATTCTGCTACATCCTCTTTAACTAAGAGATTGTATTGAATGTCCATTACCACAATTGCCACATTGTCTCACATTCATCTCTGTGTATCCAATGCTATGGATCATTGAAGGTAAATATCTTGACCTTTTACTCTTTAGCCTTAACCATTCTTTTATCCACAGTTCTGGTCAAAATGTAAACACTCATAAAGCATTTGCTCAGAAAGGGAGAAGGAAAAAGGCAAAAGAAAAAGAAATTGAGAGTTAAAGAGAAAAATAGAAATATTTGAGAAAGCAAAGCAAAGAAAGAGAATAGGGCATTAAATTCAAAGACAATTTGGAATCCTAGAGTAATCATCCTTAATCACTATGTAACATAATTAATTTTATCTGTCACTGTTGAATTTCTTCATCTGTTAAACAATGAATAATTATACTTACATATAGGATGGTGGAGAGGTTTAAAATTGTTGCAAACGTTTTATTATTTTCCTATGGTTTTTCTTTTCTCATAGAAATACCACCCCAAAAAAATGGAAAAAAGTAACTTTTAATATTTCCAAAAGACATGAATTCTGAAATCTTAAGTTATAAATGTGAGGAGAAACAAGAAAACAGTGGTAATAAAAAGGGAAAAAGAAAGTTCATCAGATTAAAAAAAAGCAGGCTGCTAAAAGAATACTTTACATATAAAATAAAAGAATACTTAACATTAAAGAATACTTAACATAAAGATGGTTTCTGGGGGCCTCTTTCATTTGTTGGTGTTATTCACTAATTTTCTAAACAAATATTTCTTCTAAATTAGACTCTTAACTTTGAGTATGTCTTTCAAAACTGTAAGACCAGTTCACTACTCAACTAAATAGTTGAGAGAAAGTGATGCTTTACAGGATTTATGACATCTTTATGTTCCTATCTATACCTCTGAACAGTGTTCAGTACTATGAAGCATTAACTGAGAAGAAGATAATGTGGAGCAAAGAAAGGAAGAGAGAAAGAAAGGGATGAGAAAGAGAAGAAAAATGGACATGAACAGAGTCATGTAAGACTCTTTTTCAAAAAGATGTAGGTATCTTGTAACATTTTATACAAGTGCTGGATTTAAAAAACAAACATTGTAGATTTTAACTGGCCTTTCTGTAAAACACTCTATAGATTGATATAATGACTTATTTGCCATCTATTGATTTTTGGCAAACATAAAATAAACTGTTTGTAGATTTTTCATCCAGTGTGCATGCAACCAGAGCTATGATTATACTAATTTAGTAAGCTGAAACTTAATACTTTGCAGAAAAGAAAAGATCAAAGCAAAATCAAAAACAAGAAAATTGTGACTTTTTACATACCAGTGTACATCTATTTGTCAAGAACTTCTTATTGAGCCTGAGCTTGCTTCCGTAATAAACTATCCCAAAAAGTATACATATTCAGCTTTGGTGTTTAAAAGGAATTTGAGTCTTTGAGAAGGGGTAAAATCAAAGACCCATCCTTTCCATTTCTATTGGTGCCATGGAAATCTTGGAGGTTTGTAAATTATTAGATGAAATTTTGTTGGCCTTGATTGGAGACCTAACTATAGGGTAATCATTTTTAATGCTGGAAAAAATAAATCCAATTACCAAGACATCAGCAGAAGATTTGAGGTCCCCTGAATGAAAAATCTCATGATATCACTCCTTCTGACTTTTCCACAGCATCAGTGCTCTACCCAAAGGCAAATATTTTCGTCCTTCCTTCTCCTACCATTTCACTGGACGTCCATGTCTAGCCCCAGGTATGGCAGAGAGATGCACTGCCTTTGTGATTTGTTCTGCTCCAAACTCTACATTGTCCTTCTTTCTCAACTCATTCAGTCCCCATGCCATAGAGAGACACTTTTATTTAAGTAGGTGAAATCATATCTGGGCTTGTTCCTTAAGGGAAGAATAATTAATATTAGGAGTCTTTGTCAAAATGGCAACCAAATATGTATTCCTTCTTCCTACTTTCCTGCTGAATCAGAATATAGATTCTTTATTTCTATTCTTTCAACAAATATTCATTGAACCCTAAAATTGACCAGTCACAGTTTTGTTCAATAATGATGTCAGTAAGAGCTATTGAGAACCACATCTATATTAAACACAATTTATGTGATACCCTTTGTGGTGGGTATTAATATTCCCAGTTTTTGGATGAAGAAACTGAATCTAAGAATTTAAGTAATTTACCCAAGAAAAAAAAAACAAAGCAGGTGGCTGAACTGAGATTTATATCTGTCTCCATAATTCAAAGAATATCTCTGCCTTCATGATGCAAGAACTCAACACTAAAGCAGCCAATTGACAAGCACCCTGTTCTCCTGGAGCTGCTTGCCCTTCAGAACACGTTTTGAAATCTGTAGCTGCTGTGCTTTGGAACTTTTTTTTTTTTTTTTTTTGGTTCAGGTATTGCTCCTGGTAGAGTTGGTGCTTCACACCTGATGGTGGTGGAAGGATTTCAGGGTAGTTTCCACTTTTTCAGGATTATTGGCAGGTTGCTATGAAGACTTGTTCACATCAACAGGTATTTATGTGCCATGCTACTCTTTGCATATGTATCTAAGAGTCAAACCTATGAATCATAGGTATGTAAATGGTCAAGAGTACTAGAAAATGCAAAATTGTTTCCTGTGGTGGTTTTGAGAATACATACTCCCAGCAGTAATGTATGAAAGCACACTGGTTCAACGTCTCTACATCACATAATAGTCTCACACTTTTTTATTTTTGTAAATTAAATGTCATCTCATTGTTGGTTCCATTTGCATTTCCCTAATTTATTATGATTTGATTATAGGTCCATAAGTTAATTCATTAAATCTCTTTCTTTCCTCTGAAATGCTTGCTCATGTGTTATACCCATTTTACTATTGGGTTATTTGTCTTTTTTTTTTTTTTTTTTTTTGATGTGTAGGTGTTCATTATATATCATTGAAAAAATTTCATCATAATCTTAATTATATGCTCTAATTATGACTTCTCTTATTAATTATTTTAAAGTGCTCTAATCACCATAAGTTTCTTATATAATTGGAAATAACATTTTCTAATTTCATATTCTAATGTTTTATTATTTATGTAGAAAACATAATTTTTTATACATTGCTCTTTTTACCAGCAGTATAGTTAAATTCACTGATTAATTTTACTAGTTTATTTTCTAACTGCACAACCATATAAATTGCAGATAAAAAAGAGTTTAATTCTTCCTCTCCCAACTTATGTACTTTTTTCTTTCTTTTTAAAGCCTGATTAGCACATCTAGTATTTTATTAACTAGAAGAGAAAAGCAGACATCATTGCCTTCTTGATAAACTTAGGAGGAAAGAGGTGCAATATTTTACCATTAATTCAATGTAAGCTTTTTGTTAAGGCACATGCTCACATTCAAGATGTTTACTTTTATTCCTAAACATCATCATAATCGGGATGATGTTTGTCAAAGCTTTCTACATCCACAGAGATGACCACATATTTTTTCTTTACTTGTTTATTAGTGAATTATTCTGACTGATTTTCTATTAAACAAATCTTATATTTCTTAAATAAATCCCAATAAGTTATGATATATTATATTTTAACATTACTACGTTTATGAAGACAATAAAAAAAAATGGCAGTGTAAGAAACTCCAAATACCATCCCTTCACTAAAACAATGATTGATCTGGCATGGAACTTTCACTACGAACTTTTTTTGGAACTCTGTAACCTTAACAAAGTTCCTATAGGAAAATGTAAGGACCAAGATTGAGGTGTAAAGCACTCCAGGATGCTGTTCTCCCAGATATTATTTGACCAACTAGCATAGACTAGCAGGCCCATATTCTTCACAATTCTGGAAAACTGTTAAAGGGTTGCAGTAGCAGAAAGAGTGCTAAGTCAAGAAAACACTGTTTCATAAACACTGGGAGAAGCTCCTGGTGCCCTTGCTTGCACCTCCCCCAACACCTCTGTGGTGTCCAGCCAGCCTATGCTCCCATTGTGTTTCTCTGGTCCTATTCTAGAGGGAGCAGAGTAGCTTTTATGTGCATATTGGGGTAGCTGTAGATCAGTGCCAATCTATGAAGTGGCAGCCTGAAAAACTGAATTTCTGTCTCAAGCTCTCAGGACTTGACTGAAGGTAAGTTAAACTAAGGTAAGAAACAGTAATTCCACACAGCATGGGACAAAGATTTATTTGCTTTTAGTCATACAAAAGAGCACCCTGGAGAGCTATAAAATTTATTTTAGAGGGAGTAGAAGGGACATTCATATTTTTGTAAAAGGGGAATTCCTAAGGCTATTAAAAACAAGACTAAGACAAGAAGCAGTCTCCAAAAAGATGGAGAGGACCAGGCACTTCACACTCACCTCAAGATTATTCTTTTAATAAGAGGGTTAAACTCTGAAGAAGAGCATCAGCCAACCCAGAGACAATTTGCAAAGACTGTGAAAGGTGGTCTTTGCATCTATTTGTTTTTGTTAGGTCCTAGCACATAAGTTCGTATCACTAGCTTGGTAAACACTAGAGAATAGGTGGTTCAAGCACTGATTCTTAGATTAATCCTTTAAATTATTAAAATGTACAGTACATAACAAAAGATTACAAAAAAAAAAAGAGAAAAGAAATAAGATATGACTGCCAATGCAAAGGAACAAGAAAAAAAGATCAAGAAACCATTAACAAGAAGACAAGACTTTGGAAACATGGGACAAGACTTTTTTTTTTTTTAAAGATCAGTATGCTTATGGAGATCAAAGAAAATACAGAGAAGGAATTAAAGAATATCAGGAAGAAATGAATTAACAAAATAAGAATCTCAATAAATGGAAAGAAATTTTAAAAAGGAATCACACAGAAATAATGGAGTTGAAGACCACAATAACTGAAAAAAAAATTCTCTTGAAAGTTTTAACAGCATATTGGAGAGGAAGAAGAAACAATCTGTGAACTTGAAGACTAGACACATGAAATGATTCAGGATGAGGAGCATAAAAGAAAAAGAATGAAAAATAAAATTGAACAGAGCCTAAGAAAATTGTGTGACATCATCAAGCATACCAATATATGCTTTATGGGAGTTCCAAATCAAGAAGAAAGAGACAAACGAAGTATTCAAAGTATTGGCAGAATACTTCCCAAACACAAAATACATGAATATGCATATTCAGAAGCACAGAACACTCTCAACAGGAAAAATTTGAAGAGAACCATACTCAGAAACAAAGAAGTCAAGTTATCAAATGCCAAGGATGAGGACAGAGTTCTGAACCTGGGAAGAGAAAAGCAACATGTATGTACAAGAGAGGCCAAATAAGAGTAAATGTCGATTTCTCATCATTAATCATGGAGGCAGGAAGGCAGTTGGAGAAAAAATTTAAAGCGCTAGAAGAAACCAATTGCCAACAAAGAATTTTATGTCTGGTGAGACTGACTTTAAAAAGTGAGGGAGACAATAAGACATATACAAATAAACAAAACTGAGGGAGATCATCACCACAAGGCATACCTACAAGTAATGCTAAAGGGAGTTCTTTAGTCAGAAAGGAAAGGAGACTAGACAGTGAATTGAAGCAGCATAAAGAAATAAAGAGTTCCAATAAAGGAAACCATTTGGGTAATTGCAAATGTCAGTACTATTGCAACGTGTTTATTGGGATGTCACTCTACATCTCACTTCTTAAAACTTCTGAAATGCAAATGCATAAAATGTAATGATTAAGCTATGGTTTGAATATGCACTGTATAAAGATGGAATTTGTAATGATTTCATAAAAAACAGGTGATGAGAGAGGGATATATGAATACTTTATGTTTGTATTATTGAAGGTAAGTTGAATCAAATCAAACATGATGATGGCATAACATTGTGATTGTACTTAATGCCACTGAATTGAACACTTAAAAATGGTTAAATTGTAAAATTGTATGTTATGGATATTTTACCACAATACAAAAATGTTTAAAAGCAATTAATTGGTTATTGCCTATTATTGGGAAACATTATGTGGAGGTTTTAATTCAATTTTGCAACTCATTTGTCCATCAATATCAACATTATCATATATTTCATTGAAATCAGCCAAATTAATACTTCCAGATGTATTACACCAAATGGCAGTTAAAATATTTCTTAAACTACTATCATTACAAAATAAGTCATTTAGAATTACAATAGTAAATTCTCATCCTTCCCAACAAAATTATACTTTGCCAATCTACCAAACAATGTCATGGAATGGGGTATGAATCAAGGATCAAGTCTCAGTTAATTATGGATTCTGTATCCCTCATAGTCCAAGATAAATGCCTTGGTTCATACTATAAGACTGTACTGATAAGGGATCCCAATTAGACTTCTTCTAAGTAATGACCATCATCTCCCAACTGGTAAAATATGAAGTTTAATAGGTTTCCAGTTCCAACTGTGCTATTGGGTACTTCAGATTTTAGTTTATGTGGGAGACCTTGGTAGTTAATGAACACCTAAGTAAATATATCATTTCTTCACAAATTCTCCTAGACTATGGGACTATTCCTATTCTTCTACTGCCAAAATCCCAAGCCATTGCCTTTGAGCCTCCTATGCATCCATTAGGAGGAGCAGAGTTCACATCCCCTCTTGGGTCAGTGTGCATGGTCTTATCCGTTTTCATATTTTAGTATGCTGTATATCTTTCTGCTATTTTTAGATCAATTTTTCTTCAACTCATCAACTTGCTTATCATACTTTCACTTCCATTCTGAAAAATATCCCTTCAAAGAGGCCATTAAGTGCTAGAAAATCCACTTCCCCACTATGATTCTCTTCAGTAAAGGCAATTTCTGCTTGGACTTCTAGACCTCTGCCAACTTCTCCAGGGTTTTTTAGAATTTTAGGCCAATGATTGTTTATCGACCCAACTATACAGTTGCCAAACATGTGTTGACTAAGAAAATTCAAGAACATGTTTTGGATCTGAAAATATTAAGTTCCCCAGGATAATGTCATATGGATATTAGAACCCTCCCAATGTAATTTAGTTTCAGTATGACCAAGAGTTTAATATGGGCACCTTCAGCACATACTGGAGCTAAGATCAGCCCACCCAGGCCCTCCTAAAATTACACTGATTTCTATTTACATATATTATTTACTTTGATTATTGTGCTCAATAGCAAAATTAAGATCAATAAATATTAGGGCACAAAATACTCAGACAAGGTGGGAATGAAGCAGGAAGGCATGTATGTTGGTCCATTTCTCAACAGGCCAACCTCTATTTTTAATTGCACATTGACTTGTGGCTGTGTTTTTTAACACAGTCATTTTTGTGCATCCCGATGGCAAAAGCTCTTGCATATTCTCTCCCAAAACAGGTCTTTCATAATAGATGTAAATGATACAATGAGAACCCAAAGAAAAACCAACATAATTTTTCCAACTATTGCCCCACAAGGTGTTGTTAATGTCATTGAGACACATCCCATAAATGAGTCAGATAGAATGCTTCTTAATTCCACAAGGACTCATATTGGTTCATTAGCTCCCAGGAAAGGGATAGGTTTCTGCAAACAAATACCTTCACTCTTATGGCTACTTGTAAATAATACAGCTGAACAATACCAAAATAATATTATGTTTCCATCTTTTTTGCATTATTCATTTATTGCCTCCCTTTTTATCTGTAATTATTTTTCCTTCTTAAAATTTGAATTAAACTTCAACCAGATTCTTTACCAGATATAACCCAGGGTTCTGTTATCTCCCATTCATTTAAGGGCCATTTTTCAGAGCACTCTGACAGTCCATAGCCTATTAACATTTCATTGCTTACTGCCTAATAATCAGTAAAATCTGTACCGTATCAGTATTGTTATCATTCTATTCCTGTGATGCCACAAAGAGCACCACTCATAATTCTGCCCATTGAGTGGATTTATCTTTTCCCTCTCCAATGAACTGATCTCTCTGTTGCTGCTTTTCTGATTGAGTGCTGCCCTGTCTTTTTTTTTTTTTTTTTTTTTTTTTTTTTTTTGAGGTACCAGAGACACGAATTGAACCCCAGACCTCATATGTGGGAAACAGTGCTCAATCACTGAGCCACATCGGCTCCCCTGAGTTGGTTTTTCATTTGTTTGCTTGCTGTTTGTGGGGTTTTTTTTTTGTTGTTGTTGTTGTTTTGTATTTTTTTTGCTCTTAGGAGGCACCAAGGATCAAACCCAGGACTTCCCATGTGGAATCAGATCTTCAACAGCTTGAGCCACATCTGCTCCCTCCTACCTACTCTGATCTACTATCTGTAACCATGCTGTTACGAACCTTCAATAAGTGATCATGCAGAGATGCTCATTTTGTTATGGAGTTAGATTACTCCTCAGGTTGAATGAAATTTAGGGCAAAATGGCCCAAAAGCAACCTGTGTATTTGATGAAATCCCCTTTCACATTTTGCTTAACTTACATTTTAGGTAATAAGGGAATTTTATTCATTTTTTTTAAATCTGTTAGAATCATTATCTGATAAAACCAGGATATACAGGTATTTTTCTTCTCAAAATAATGTTATATCCTTTAGAAATTAAAGAGATTTCCACAAGTCCAATAAAAAGCTGGCAACTACTTTTCAAATGGTATATATTTTTTACTGAGTCAGATAACTTTCCAGTCCAAAAGGTGATCTGTGAGCAACTCAAAGTATTTTTCACACCCTTTGTTCCTCTTGATTATGCCCATTCTCTTATACACCTTCAACCTCTTTCTCTCTCTTCTCTCTATTTCTCTGTCTCTTCTGTCTCCTTCTTCCTCTCTACTAGCTTATTCCTACTACTATTTAAACATGATCAATTTCTCCCATACAAAAAAAATATTCATCCTACTCCTGTGTTCTCCTTTAGTGATTAACTGGAAACTTTTAACAACTATTTTGTTGAACAGCAAAGTTGAGGACTTTGCCCAAGATCACACAGATTATACAGGATTGAATAAATGATAACCAAAATGTAGTTGTAGTGGATACTTCTGTCATGTTAACACTTCTCTTAATTTAATTCAGAATATATTTTCCAACTAACTGTTAGGTGTAAGAAAGCATTTGTATGTGTCACATGCCATCTTTTGGTATTCTGCTCAATCATGTTATTTTATTTAAGGCCTTTTTATAGGTTCATGTAAGCTAAGTGACATATATTGAATCATAGAGTAAGTAATTGAATTGGTAACCATTACCAAGTCCATGAATTTACTGTATAATTTCTCTAGGATCCTACCACAACCCATCCAGGTAGGCTGACCTTTGCTCTAACTCTGAACTTCTGCTTTCTCTGCATCAGGAAATTCTTGGATTCAAAGCTTTTTACATTGTACTTAGACAGGTCATCTGAATAGGGCACAAAACTAAGAAAGGAAGATAGATGTTCTCTTTTCTCCAACCTCACTTTCCTGGTCAGCTGCAGCACACGGGATCTTTCTTAGGAGGATGTCCTTCCTGTCATTCCACATTGTGCCAAAGTTCCTAAACATTTCAAACCTGTTCTGAGTCTGCACTTCTTCTCCCATTCCATCTAGGGGGTAGGTACATCATACCACCATGTCTTATGAGGTACAAAAACAAACAATTACAACTCAAGATTAAAAATCAGATCAGTCTGGAGTTAAATATTGATGATACTAAATATTAGGTTTTTCACATTGGTCAAATGATGTTCAAAGTCAGCATAAATTTCCTTATATATATAAAATGGAAATAATAGTACTGTCCTCATAGGGATTATATAAGACTCTGATGAGATATCTTACTTTGTAAAGGAAAAGATATAGAGAAAGTGTTCATTATTTGTTAGTTCTCTTTGTACTTACATTTCCACTAGCACCTACAACCTTTCCAGGGAAATTAAATTTCATTATTAGTTTTTTTTTTTAATAGAGAGAGAAGATCAAATACCAGAAAAAGATTTAAAAATTATAATGACTTGTGATTCAGTATTCAATTTTGCAATACGTGGCCTTTCTTCTATCTTAAGTTCTCTATTTTTCAGAAGCCTACTAAGCATAAGAGAAAAGAAAAGAAACTACATATATGAGTTAAGAATTCTTTCCAGAAATCTGGGTCAGTGACACCAAGTCTCCTTTCTTGTGCAGAATATAGCAGGTGATAATGAGACTTCACTCTATGCCAGGCATCATTCTAAGCTTGTTACATGTATTAGCTCCTACAAACGTAAAACACACTTTTGTTTTAGGTACTTTATCATCCCTTTGTATAAATGTGGAAACTGAAGTATAAGGAGTTTGAGAAACTTGTCCAATTCTGCATAGTTAGTAAGTAGTAGAGTCAGTCCTAGAAGGCTTGGTTTATTGTACTTCAAAGCTCTTTCTCTTAAGCATTATTCAGATTGTTAATCTTAGCGAGCAGTTTATCTGGTTTATATGTGTCAATCCTCAGTGCATCAGCAATAGATTAATAGTTTATATAAATGTGTTTATATAATATATTGTACAGGTATTATTAGTATTGTTTTACAGGCTCTGACTAGCTCATGCACCCATACTCCCAAGATAACACATTCTTAAGTGCCTTAAGTCCCAGACTAAAAGATCACTTCCAATCCAAACCATAGAGGCCAACAAACCAGCTCAGCTGACTCTCCCTCATCACCTTGGTCACAGAAGTCACAGCCACAAGAGGTAACATGAGGAATTATTTTTGCTCTCATCTTGGCTGAAGCTGCTTATTCTAATCCTCTAAGTAGTAAAAGTTTAGATGGTCCTTACCTTCTTATACTTGAGAAATATCTGTTGAAATATTTCCCTGTAACCATACATGAAAATATTAGTAGGTATAGACTCTGGGGATTCCTGAATATTGACGACCCTATCAGCATAACCAACATGCATTACAGATGCTGCTTGGTTCTAAGATTCCAACCACTTGGATTCAGACACCGAAGGACCAAAGGAGCTATCTCTAGATTTTGCATGGGCTTAGCACTGGCTATCTAAGAAAAAGAATTAAAACAAATTTCAGAGACCTGATCAAACAGGAAAACATTCTAGCGGTGCTGAGTTCATAAAGCCTTAGTTTTCCTGCTTTAACGTAAGTTGCTAATTTGGGGGTTTAAATCAAGTTAGAATTCTGATCAAGTGATTGTTATAATATCATCCATTTGGTCACTAAGAAAGCTAGAATGAGCAAATGTGTAGGGAGAGGTCTTATGGAGAGTTGTCAGCCATTTGTTAGGTTTTCCCACACCATAAATTTTTATTGAATTTAATTCTCTGGATGTTTTCTGATTAAGAAATTAATTATCTGAGTAGGGGCAAATATGACCCACCCAGGATAGTGAAGCCTTTAGAGCAAAACTAAACTCAGTCCATGAACTCAGAATTATTTAGGAAGCATCTCTTAATAATCTTTTTCAAGTCACTAATTGAGGAAAATAAATACTCTATTTAAGGCAGGGATTCTTAACCTCTTTTGTTCCATGGACTCCTTTGCCAGTCAGGTGAAAACCACAGACCCCTTACAAAGTCCAACTATCCTGTGTATTATTTAATAAATATATCACAACCACACCAACATGGCCTCACAAGAATAATGCTTTTTATTTTAAATTTCAGTTCAAGCTTACAGACCCCTTGTTAAGAACGCTTGACTTAAGGCAAAAATGGGTAAAGCTGTGAAGCAGCAGAAAATGATGGGTCAATGATTGCTGCAAATAAGATCCCTTGTTGTGGAATGAACACGTCACTTCTCCAAATGCATTTAGAGAGGTAGGTACAATCTTATTAGTATTTTTGTTCAAGTTGACACTAAAGTTCAATTTACAGGTAGATTATATTGAGACGTGTTTAATTATGAATAATGGATATATAAACAGTCTGTTTAGAAAAGCAGTCATTGATATATTGTGGGCTTAGACAATAGATAAAAAAGTAAAACCTTTTAAAATTATTTTACTGATATTAAAGACAGTATATTTTCTTTATAGTAAACTCAGATCAGAGAAACTATGAAACAAGTCCACAAAAATTGCTGTATTTATACCACTACATTCTTGCTAAACATACCCTAGTCATTTAGAGATCAGATATGTATTTATCTCTCCTTTGTTTTGAACAAATTTATGTTTTATTATAAGCTTTTGTACATACAATTCTTTGTTTTCCTGCTTTGGTATTGATAAAAAGAGAAGATTTACTTTGTTTGGAAAATTCAGCCACAGAAATGTCTTTTAATGTCCCTACTAAACATTTATTGCCCCTCTGAATATGACAGTAATTCCTCAAATAATGAACTCTAAAATTAAAAAATTGGGAGAATAATGGCTTGCATCAAGCTCTGCTGCATCTTTTAAGGAATATTCTTCTTCCAGAGGTGTTCATTAAAGGATTTATGATATTCTCATACAATTTTGCTTGGATGTAAAATAAGTTCACAAATTTAAATGCCTGGATATATCTTACTACAGCCTAATATATTAACTGAGTTCAGATGATTTTGAAATGTGACTAATTCTCCCTATTTGCAAATAAACTCATGTGAGGTTTTTTTTTTTTTTTTTTTTACTGGGAGGTCCCAGGGATCGAACCCGGGTCCCTCCATATGGGAGACGGACGCCCAACCAGTTGAGCCACATCCGACCCCCATCATGTGAGGTTTTATAATCACATGGAAATAAGGTAAAAAAAACTTTGTATTTTAGCATCACCAGCACGTGTGGATAGAGAAGAGCTACAGGGTCAAACACGCTTATGAATTCAAACTTCTGTTCTATCTTATAGGTCCTATTTTATTCCAATATTTCATTGGGAAAAATACTGTGAAAAGAATTGTGGGAAAACTGCTTGGCCTGTTAAGAGTCATAAAACCATGAATGTGTGTGTGTGTGTGTGTGTGTATGTCGAAGAGGGTTACATGTTCAATATGAAACTAATAATAAAGCCCAGCCTTAATTCTGGGATTTATCATCTTGGAGTTTCCATCAATCTTACAAGAAACAAATAACCCTGACAAATATTATTTTTAATCAAATTTTATCTATAATTTTTGCAATCTGTGTGCTCTTTGTAGATATATCAATTATCGATTACCAAACTGGCTTCATGGAGTGAGTGAACAATGTGACAGAATTCATCCTACTCAACCTGATGCAGAATACCAACATGCAGAAACTTTTGTTTATTGTGCTTATACTCATCTACTTTCTCACTCTGGCTGGCAACCTACTTATTGTAGTGACCATCACCATTAGCTCAGCCTTGGATTCACCCATGTATTTTTTTCTGTCTTTTTTGTCCTTTCTAAATGGCTCCTTTTCTTCTACCATGGCCCCCAAAATGATATTTGACTTATTCACTGAGAAAAAATCTATCTCCTTCAGTGGGTGCATGACTCAGCTCTATGCAGAGCATTTTCTTGGAGGAGCTCAGATCATCCTGCTTATGGTTATGGCCTATGACCACTATATGGCCATCTATAGGCCCCTGCATTACAGTATCATAATGAACTGGAGGGTGTGTGTCCTCCTGGTAGTTCTGTCCTGGTCTAAGGGATTTCTTCATGCCTTGATTCAAATTCTTTTTATGATCTGGTTGCCCATCTGTAGCCCCAATGTCTTTGACAATTTTGCCTGTGATCTTTACCCTCTCCTGAAACTCTCCTGCTCTGACACTCACATCTTTGACCTCTTTGTTGCAGCCAACAGTGGACTGATGTGTATGCCCACTTTTTCTATTCTTATCATCTTCTATGTCCTCATCCTTTGCTCCCTCAGAGCTCACAGCTCTGAAGGACAGTGGAAAGCTCTCTCCACCTGTGCTTCCCATATCACCATGGTCATCTTATTCTTTAGGCCTTGTATATTTGTGTATCTTCATCCCATGTCCACCTTCCCCATCAACAAAGTGGTGGCTTTGTTTTATTCTATGATAACACCCATGTTAAATCCTTTAATCTACACACTCAGAAATCCAGAGGTGAAAAATGACATGAGGAAACTCTGGAGCCAAAGGATGATCTAATGATCTTGGGTAAGAGTTCATGTGAATAGAGAAGATAAAATCCAAAATCCATACATATTTTAACAACAAGCATAGGAAATACAAAGGATTTGGGGTTGCAGTCATAGCATATGGGTTTAAGTATATTTTGATACCTTTGCTATCTATATCTTCAGTGTTTCATCATTCACATATTACCAGTGTTGAATACATGATGACTAAAATTTATTCCAAGGTGAAACTCCTTTGCTTTTATGAATTTTGATAAAAAGGAACTTGCTAATTGATATAAAAATGTCACAGTGTTTGGAAAATCCATAGATTTACATAGTCAGTAGAACACTATGGTGCACAGCTTCAGGAATAGAATAAACAAACAGGCAAAGTTCTTAAAATACCTATAATGATATGCGATGGCTAAATATTTTGTTGAAAATGCATCCTTCCCATCCCAACTGTTGAAATCAGTGTAGACATATTATTGTGAGAGTTGGGGCAAACCAGAAATCTATTAGTTTGGAGGCATTACAGAAAGTCAAAACACTGAACTCCTCCCAAATTAATGTGCTACGTTTCACAACTCCAGGGGGCAACATTTACATTGTAACTTGGCTTCTAATCAGAATAAATTATTTCCAAATAGAGCCTTTTATGCTTCTATGTAATACACAACACTAAATGGATTGTTTAAACCATAAGTGAATACATCATCTTCTCTCCACTTTATCTAAGATGAAATGCAATGTGGAAGAAAATTATGCAATCATACACTAGAGGGTACCAACAACAATTATGTACAGTAATATGAGCTAGGTCTTCAAAACTTCTTGACCAACTTTATTTTGGCTATGCTAGACAGTCCTTCCTGCAAAATCTTCTTAGCAAATGTTCTAAATTTTGAACCAGTTTCCTATAATCTTTATCCTATAGATTTTCCTTTAATCTCAGAAGAATGCTATGACTCTTACTTGTCAGGAATATATGGATCATCACAGATCATTAAAAAAATGTATCTTTAATGCTTATCACCTTAAAGCCTGACTGCTGGAATGAATAAAACATATGCAAGGTCTCCTATTTACTATTTATCTGTCTACAAGGTTCTACATACAGCTCCTTGTTTTCACCACAGAGGCACTATTTCTAACTCCTAGATCACATAACTTTGAAATATATATGGGCCCATGTAGCCCTACTGAGGACTTTGGCCTAGGAGGAAAAAATATATATGTGAGGGAATTACAAAATTCAGTACCCTTCTCCTTTATATGAAATCAAAGTCCAGTCAGTTGGGGTTCTTCTGTCCACTGTAAGGAAATTTTCACTAAGGGCCAGTCTCAGCCTATTCTGCTAACCTCCTCTTATAAGGAAAAACCCCAAGTGAGCAGTCAGGTTGATGGGAGTCATGCCCTGCATTAGTTAATAAGTGTTTCACTGGAACCAAAAGAGCTCTCACTTCCTGCTCAATAAAGTTTGCAATGGTGCATCTTTCTAAAGGTGAACAGGATGCCCATCTCAAAACCTCATTATTGCCTTAGGTATGAGAACTATTTAAATCCAACATGCCAAGGATATTACAACAACCTATGGGATTACTAGCAAGGTTGCTATCAAATACACATCAGAGTCTGAGGGAAAAGAAATGCAGGTGGAGCCTTCCTCCTTACAGAGTCTTCTTTCTCCTCTAGGTGTCTTTTACAAGATACCTAGCATGTTTTTTCTTAATGACTTCTGCTTATGTGCATAGATACTAACTATGTTTAAGTTATTCTCCATCAATTGGGTATAAGAAAGGGCTGCTCTCTTTCTCCAATAGATTATGATATACTCTCTCCTAGGCACTCATGCAAAAAATAAAATAAAATGACAACCTTGCCCTTTAAGTCACTCAATTGGAGGTTGAGAACAGCTGGTAATCCCATATCTTAGGTCCTTTCAGTCTATCATTTGTGGAAATGCCACAGTCTCCTAGTGTGCAGGCTGTTTATTTTAACATACTACTTGTAATAAGTAAATATATAATTAGTGTAAATTGCCATATCAAAAGACTAAAGATATAAAATCATATGTTCATCTCAGTTGATAGAAAAAATTATTTGAAAAAATTCATCTTTTACTTATGATAGTAACTCTTGGTAGAATAATAATAATAAATAAAAATTCCTCAATATGATAAAAGGCATCTCCAAAAATTTACAGCTAATATCAAAGAATATATACTGTTTAATTCAATTTTCACAACATTCAGGAAAAGGAAAGTATACAGGGACAGAAACAGATCAAGTTTAGCAAGGGCCTGGAAGCAGAAAGAGAGTTGAATACAAAAGAGCATAGGAGAATATTTTGAGGAATGAACAATTTATATCTAGATTGTGGTGTGATTATACAGCTTACATTTTTGTCAAAATTGTACCTTATTAAAAATTTTAAAATCATATATATTTCATATGTTCAAACAATGGACAGTTGATAATTAATAGAAAGCAAAATACCATTTACAATAACAAAACAACAAAATCCCAAAAACTAAATTTGTCAAGAAACATGCTACATCTATAAGAAAAAAATGTGAAGCATTATTGAAGAGTATAAAAGAAGCTTCAAATAAAATCTATATTCATGATAAGAACTCCCAATTCTCCAAATATATTAATTCTTTGGAAATTAATCTTCCTAAATTGAATCTGATTGAAGACACTAACTGAAATTTGTTTTGTGAATAAACTAACTTATTTTAAATTTAGTGTATAACAAATATGCAAGAGTTGGCATTCTTTTAAAAAAGTAACAAGGGTGTACTTTGTTATCAAATACCAGATTGTATTATAATTTTAATGCAATTATAACATGTGTTAAGTTGCACATGAATAAAATGATCAATGAAACAGAAGAGAATACTGAAATCAATCCAACTACATGGTAAATTTTAAAATGCAATAAAGTTGTGATTTAAAAAATGGTGAAAAGATAATAATAATAAACAGCTATATGATCAATCATCTAGGAAAACACCTAAAATTCAATAGCTGTTAAACTTCTTAATATCAAAATAAATTCCAAATGGATTAAAAAATGTTAAATGTGAAGTATAAAAACAAAAGAAACATACTAAAAATTAAATGCTAAAAAAATGTGTAAAAATATTTTGGTGAAAGTGAAGCCAGGAATTTCTGTCCAAGCAATATATACAAACCAGAGGCATATTGAATGTGCTGACTAGGTAAATATATTTTTTTTAATTCTGCTAGTTAAAAATATCAAAAAGAAATCACAAGGTGCAAAATATAAATGATATATGTATAACAGGCATAATATCTTTGTATATAAGTAGCTCATAAAAATCAGTATGAAAAAACAACAATAAAATAGGTAAAACACAAAGAAATACAACAATAACAAAACATTAAATGGTCAAAACACAATTGCATTTAAATAATTTTAATTAAAGTATACAAATAAAATACAATGTCTCTAATTATATTGCCAAATACTAAAAATGGTTATCAAATACTTAGTGTTTAGAATGTGTACAAACGGGTGTTCTCACAAGTATTCTCCCTCCTTGGGCAGGAGTATACTTTGTACAACAATTTGGATGGCCTTTTGGCCATAATTATGAATATCATCCTTTTCAATACATATACATTTTGACCCAAACATTTCATTTCTAGGAATTAATACACATATTCAAAAGACCTATATTTACTAAGGAATTATTACCATAGAAAAAGATTGGTGGAAACCATATGAAGAGAACTGGATATATTAATTTTTGTACATGTTTATGAAGGAGGATTATGCAGATATATAAAGACTGGTATGAACATTTTATCAATATCTTGAGTAATAAAATATAAACTTTTACTAACAAAGACACAAACATGAATGAAGGCACACTATATAGATATACTTGTATTTGCAAAGATTATTGTTTCAAGAATCTTAAAGAAAGCAGTGTGATTACATCTAGGCACGAGAAGTTGGGTACTCTAGTGAGCACTAGAGGTACAGCTCATAATATCATTTTGCATGATAAGCATTTTATTATTTCTTTTATTTTAAAAAGTAAAAGCATTGTAAACTAAAAAAATCACAAGTAATTATAAAGAAATTGAAAAGGAAGACATTCTATATTGCAGTTAATATTTTAATAGTTAATAAAAAGAATAAGCATAAATAATGGAATTTACAGACAAAACTAAGGCTGAGAGGGAAAATAATAAAGATAATGAAGAAATTAATTTAAAACAGTGTAACACTATAAAAATCCTTCATTAATTTATTACATAGGATGTATTGACTTCCTAATATATATTTAATACAATTTTCTAGAAGCAGTGACACACATGACATTATAAAGCTTTCATTTTATCAGAGAAAAAGTTACTAACTGCCAGTCATATTGATAATTCTTTAATTATGATTATGATAAATGCTTTGAAGGACAGGGAAGGGTGCAACACATATAAGATGTCTTCTGAGATATTAGGAGTTGTGTTCTAAAGTCAAATGATTCTGTATATTATGGATAATGTATTTTCCACCTGTTGTAAACTACCTGATATAATTCTTCTTCTCCAAAGCTTCAAAATCATAGCACTTGTCATCTCAGAATTTTTCAGAAAGTATATTAAGGGGTTCCACATGCAAGTTAAGACTGAAAAATATGATCAATGATTTGTAATTGAGATGGTCTCAGGAGTTCTTGAACACCAGAAAATTTAGGGAATGAAGAATACAATCACAGTGATGTAGGAACCATAGGAGGAGAGGCCTTTCCATAATCCTTTCTGATTAAGGATCTTTAGGGAGTCAAGATGACATAAAAAAAGATGATTAAGAGTAGAAATGCAATACAGCAGCTCAGTCTTCCATTAGTCACCCCTAAGAAGCCAACAGCATTGGTGTGAGTACAAACAAGTTTCAATAAGAGGTATATGTCACAGATAAAGTGGTCATGGACATTGGGCCACAG
This sequence comes from Tolypeutes matacus, assembly GCA_026826555.1. Classification (NCBI taxonomy): domain Eukaryota; kingdom Metazoa; phylum Chordata; class Mammalia; order Cingulata; family Chlamyphoridae; genus Tolypeutes; species Tolypeutes matacus. Next base: position 1,102,563 of record JAKSZT010050675.1, on the reverse strand, counting down.
AAAAGGAGACCATAATGAGAGTTAGGTTTTATTGCTGAAGGCAGAAAACTGCCAATCCAGGTCTCTATTACCAGCAAGACACACACCCATTACATCATAATAATAAGAAAATGCAAGGGATTACAGATGGCTAAATAGGGAGGTCCAGGAGGGCAAAGTAAGTCACATTGTCTCTTGATTCCACCTTTCCTTATATAAGAGCTAATCTCAAATTTTAGAAATAGTTTATAAAATAGTGAAACTATACCTAAATATATTAGAATCTTAATCTTTTATTTATACATTACATAAAAAATGTATATCGAAGTGAGCCAAGATGGCGTTAGTGTAGGAGGGCGCACACTGCAAGCTCCCAAGGCAAGGCGGATTGGGGACTGGGTCCTGCCTGGGGGTCTGTGCTGTGCACGCGTGGAGTGAGAGGCTTGGGACATCTATCTGTGCGGATCGGCGGCGTGGACCAAACGGTGGAGATTCGTGAGTTTTGAGGCTGCCGGGGGAGGTTGGCACAGGCGGCTGAGCCCCGCGGTTAGGGAAAAAAATAATAAAATGGCCATTTGGAGCCGCGGGCAGGGCGAAAAAGTTTCATTATGTGGGGATCTGGCTGCCTGGCGCCCCTTGGACCTTGTGTGAACAGAGCAAACGAGCTAATCAGCACCCAGTGAACCGGAGGGGGGATTTTGGTCGGGCAACACAGCTGATTTCCCTAGCCACCCAGGGATAAGACCCGGGCCGCTGCGGAGCCAGGAGGAAGGGACACTTCCCAAAAAAGGGAGGGTTCTGTTGGAAGACAGGGAAGGGTATTTTATATTTTTAGACATTGATCTGGCTGCCTGCACCTCCCCATAGCTTTGGGGAGCAGATAAGCTGACCTGAAGCAGCATTAGGCTGAGAGCAGACGCGAATCTGCACTCAAACTGATTTACTGAGCAGCCTGGTGACGCTGGAGCTCGGCGACAGAAGGGGCGGAATCCGCCATCTTTAGCACTCCTCACTGACTAACATCAGAGCTACAGCTAACCTGGGGAGTCTGGAAAGTGGGACGTGCTTGATTAATTTCCACGGGCCCACCTAGGGTCCCTTCTGTAAGGGGGTTGGTCTAGAGGAGGAATTATTTTGGGTCCTGCATTTGGCTAAAAAAAAAAAAAAAAAAAGTGAGGTCACCTCAACAAATGAAAAATAAATTCTTTTATATTTAGTTTAATAACTAAAAACTGCTTCAGGACCTGCATATAGAACCCTGTGGGGAAATTCATTTATAAACACAAGTAGGCAGGAAGGATCCACGTGGACCCTAGGGGAATCATTGACCCCTCTTAGCTCTTTTTGACTGCTTGCCTGTGTGGATCTTTGCTTTCTCTCTGTTACTTTTTGGTCTATTGCTATTATTCCCGTTATCCTTCCCCCTTCCTTTTTACTTCTTTTTTTTTTTTAATAGGTGCTGCCAGCTGGTCACTTATTTGCTGGACTTCTTATTCAGTAATTTCCCACTTGCTGTATATATTGATTCTGTATTACAAACTATCACTTATCCTTCTTGCATCTTTCTGCCTTCTGTTTTCTGTTGTGGCTCTTAGAGACAACATTTTTTTATAGGCCCATAACTTAAGGGTGTCAATTTCTATCTCAACTATTTTGTTTTCTTCTTCTTCTTTTTTCCTTTTTTTTTTTATTAGTATTAACTTTTTCCTTTCAGACCTTTCTCTACTATTTCTCTCCCTCCTCATAATTCTAGCCTTCTAAATCACTATATATATATATTCCTCCATTTGTTTTCCCAGTCCATTGTAGGAACTCCATATTTTTTTCCTAGTACTCTACACTGCCTACTCAAGTTAAATATTTATCTCATTAAGTCTCATTTTGTCCCTCTTCTAACTTTTATCAATATTTCTATTATCCTTCTGCCTTCCTTACATCTTTTGATTACCCTGGCCCTCACCTTTTGCCTTCAAGGGAACATAGAAAGAAGCAAGGAAATAAAATAAGAAGAAAAACTGCCAAAGAGAAAACTTAACTCACTCGCAGAACCAACAGCTAAATAAAATTCTAGAGCATAGAGAAAAGCTAATCAACTGAACAAACCCATCAAGATAATATGATGACCAGAGGGCAACAGAAAAATACAAATGACTCTGAAAAACTGGAAAACATGGACCAGTCCAGTGCACAAAATAAAAACCAGGAAGCAATGCAGTACATCGAACAACTAATCAAAGCTATCCAAACAAATATCATGGACCAACTTAAAGAACTGAAGGAAGAGATTAAGGATATAAAGAAGACACTGGGAGAACATACTGAAGAAATAGTTAACACACCTAAAAAGGTAATGGATATGATGGCGAACAAAGACACAAGTCAAGAAATGAAAAAGACGCTGGACTCACATGGCAGCAGAATTGAACAGGCAGAGGAAAGAATTAGTGATATGGAAGACAATACAGTTGAAATCAAAGAGATTGTAGAAAAGTTAGACAAAAAGATAGAAAAAATACAGTATGGTCTCAGGGAATTAACGAATAATGCAAGACGCACAAACATATGCATTATGGGCATACCAGAAGGAGAAGAGAAAGGAAAGGGAACAGAAGGAGTGTTGAAGGAAGTTATGGCTGAAAACTTCCCAACTCTATTGAGAGAGATGGATGTGCAGATCCAGGAAGCACAGTGCACCCCAAATAGTATAAATCCCAACAGGCCAACTCCAAGACATATACTTGTCAAATTGCCAATGCTCAAGACAAAGAGAAAATACTCAAGGCAGCAAGAGAAAAGAGAACCATCACATACAAGGGAAGCACAATAAGATTAAGTGCTGATTACTCAGCTGAAACCATGGAGGCAAGAAGACAGTGGTATGACATAGTCAAAACACTAAAAGAAAAAAACTTCCAGCCAAGAATTCTCTATCCAGCAAAATTGGCATTCAAAAATGATGGAGAGTTCAAAATATTCACAGATAAACAGCAATTAAGAGAGTATGTCAAGAAGAAACCAGCACTTCAAGAAATACTAAAGGAATCTCTACAACTTGAAAGGAAAAAACAAAGGAGAGAGAGTTGGAGGAGAGTTTAAAAACAACTGAAAACTCAAAAAGAGAAACAAAACAATATATGACATACATTAACCCAAAGAAAAAATGGCTGAAGTAAGAAATTCGTTACGAGTAATAACACTGAATGTTAATGGATTAAATTCACCAATCAAAAGACACAGATTGGCAGAATGGATAAGAAAATACGATCCATCTATATGCTGTCTACAAGAAACCAACCTTCGCCCCAGGGATTCAAGGAGGCTGAAAGTGGATGGCTGGAAAAACATTTTACCACCTAACAATAGCCAAAAAAGGGCAGGAGTAGCTATTCTAATATCAGACAAAATAGACTTTAAATGCAAAACTATTGTAAGAGACAAAGATGGACATTACATATTAGTAAAAGGAGTAATCTCTCAAGAAGAGAGAACAATCATCAACATTTACGCACCTAATTGAGGTGCCTCAAAATACGTGCGGCAAACTCTGGAAAAACTAAGAGGAGAAATAAATTCCTCTACAATTATAGGAGGGGATTCAACACACCACTATCATCATTAGACAGAACATCTAGGCAGAGAATCAATAAAGAAACGAAGGCACTCAACAATACATTAGAAGATTTGGACTTAATAGACATATACAGAACACTACACCCAAATACAGCGGGATTTACATTCTTCTCCAGTGCACATGGAACATACTCCAAAATAGACGACATGCTAGGCCACAAAACAACACTCAATGAATTCAGAAAGATTGAGATTATACAAAGTAATTTCTCTGACCACAACGGAATGAATTTGGAAATCAATAAGGGCCAGAGAAACAGGTTAGGCACAAGGATATGGAAGTTAAACAACACACTCTTAGACAAACAGTGGGTCAAAGAGGAAATTTCAAAAGAAATCAGTAACTACCTTGAAACTAATGAAAACAACAACAGAACATATCAAAACCTATGGGATGCAGTGAAAGCAGTCCTGAGAGGGAAGTTCATAGCCATAAATTCATATATTAAAAAAGAAGAAAGAGCTAAAATTGAAGACCTAACTGCACACTTGGAGGAATTGGAAAAACAACAACAAACTAAACCTAAAGGAAGTAGAAAACAGGAAATAACCAAGATTAGAGCAGAACTAAATGAAATAGAGAATAAGAAAGCACTGGAAACAATAAACAAAACCAAAAGCTGGTTCTTCGAGAATATCAACAAAATTGACAAACCCTTAGCCAGACTAACAAAGAAAAAGAGAGAACAGATGCAAATACATAAAATAAGGAATGAGCAAGGTGATATCACTACTGACCCCACAGAAATAAAGAGTATCATAAGAGGATACTTTGAAAAATTATATGCCAACAAGAATGACAATTTAGAGGAAATGGACAAGTTTCTAGAAACCCACAAACAGCCGACATTGATGAAAGAAGAAATAGATGAACTCAACAGCCCAATTACAAGTAAAGAGATAGACTCAGTCATTAAAAACCTCCCAACTAAGAAGAGTCCAGGACCAGATGGCTTCACAGCTGAATTCTACCAAACATTCCGGAAAGAGCTAACACCAATTCTACTTAAGCTCTTCCAAAAAATAGAAGTAGAAGGAATATTACCTAACTCATTCTATGATGCCAACATTACCCTAATACCAAAACCAAATAAAGATACCACAAGAAAGGAAAATAACAGACCAATCTCTTTAATGAACCTAGATGCTAAAATCCTTAACAAAATACTTGCTAATCGCATTCAACAACATATCAAAAGGATTATAAACCATGACCAAGTGGGTTTCATCCCAGGTAAGCAAGGATGGTTCAATATAAGAAAATCAATCAATGTAATACACCACATAAACAAACTGAAAGAAAAAAATCACATGATCATCTCTATAGATGCCGAAAAAGCATTCGACAAAATACAGCACTCTTTCCTCATAAAAACACTACAAAAGATAGGAATAGATGGAAACTTTCTGAAAATGATAAAGGGTATATATGAAAAACCCAAAGCTAACATCATTTTCAACGGTGAAATCCTAAAAGCCTTCCCTCTGAGATCGGGAACAAGTCAAGGATGCCCACTATCACCACTCCTATTTAACATTGTCTTAGAAGTACTTGCATGAGCACTGAGACAAGAAAAGGACATAAAAGGCATCCAGATTGGAAAAGAAGAAGTAAAAATTTCATTATTTGCAGATGACATGATCCTATACATAGAAAGCCCTGAGAAATCGACAACAAGGCTTCTAGAACTTATAAAGGAGTTCAGTAATGTTGCAGGCTATAAGATCAACGCTCAAATATCAGTAGCATTTCTGTACACCAATAACCAGCCAACAGAAGAGGAAATCAGGAAAAAAATACCATTTACAATAGTAAACAAAAGAATCAAATACCTAGGAATAAATTTAACTAAAGGTGTAAAGGACTTATATACAGAAAACTACACAACACTGTTAAAGGATATCAAAGAAGACTTAAATAAATGGAAAAACATTCCCTGTTCATGGATGGGAAGACTAAACATCATCAAGAGGTCTATCCTACCCAAAATAATCTACAGATTTAATGCAATCCCAATAAAAGTCAACACTATATTTTTTAAGGAACTGGAAAAACTAACCACAAGATATATTTGGAAAGGCAAGAGGCCCCGAATTGCCAAAGATATATTGAAAAAGAAAAATGAAGTTGGAGGTATCACATTACCTGACTTTAAAACATACTACAAAGCTACAGTGATCAAAACTGCGTGGTATTGGCACAAGGATAGACCTACTGACCAGTGGAACCGGATTGAGAGTTCTGATATAGATCCTCACATATACAGTCATCTGATATTTGATAAGGCCACGAAACCCACTCAGTTGGGAGAGAGTGGCCTCTTTAACAAGTGGTGCTTGGAGAACTGGATATCCATATCCAAAAGAATGAGAGAAGAATACCATCTCACACCTTATACAAAAATCAACTCAAGATGGATCAAAGATCTAAATATAAGAGCCAAAACCATAAAAACCTTGGAAGATAATGTAGGGAAGCATCTAAAGGACCTTGTAATAGGAAATGGTTTCATGAACTTCACAGCCAAAGCACGAGCAGCAAGAGAAAAAATTGATAAATGGGATCTCCTCAAAATTAAAAACTTCTGCACCTCTAAGGATGTTATTAAGAAAATAAAAAGGCAACCTACCCAATGGGAAAAAATATTCGGCAACCATGTATCTGATAGGAGCCTAATATCCTGCATATATAAAGAAATCCTTCATCTCGAAAATAAAAGGACAAACAACCCATATAAAAAATGGGCAAGTGACCTGAAAAGACACTTCTCCAAGGAAGAAATACAAATGGCTAAAAAGCACATGAAAAAATGCTCAACATCACTTGCTATCAGGGAAATGCAAATCAAAACTACAATGAGATACCATCTTACACCCATCAGAATGGCAGCTATTAAAAAAACAGGAGACACTAAATATTGGAGAGGATGTGGAGGAATAGGAACCCTCATCCACTGCTGGTGGGACTGCGGTATGGTCCAGCCACTGTGGAGGACAGTTTGGCGGTTCCTCAGAAAACTAGCAATAGATCTTCCGTATGATCCAGCAATTCCACTGCTGGGTATATACCCAGAAGAACTGAAAACAAAAATACAAACAGATATATGCACACCAATGTTCATAGCGGCATTGTTCACCATTGCCAAAAGTTGGAATCAGCCCCGCTGCCCATCAACAGACGAATGCATAAGTAAAATGTGGTACATACATACAATGGAATATTACTCAGTTGTAAGAAGGAACAAAGTGCTAACACATGGAATAACGTGGATGAATCTTGAAGACCTTATGTTGAGTGAAGCAAGCCAGGCACTGAAGGATGAACAGTATATGACCTCACTGATCTGAACTGAGGAAAGTGAGCAGTCTCTGAGAACCATTGTCTGAAAGATAGGTTAACAAAGGAGAGTAAGACAAGAGCAGGCTTTGAGCCATCACCCATATGGACATAATCTATGGTAAAGGGATAGAGTGTGGTTGCATGTTGGGGGATGGGGCAGATGAGTGTTGGTGTTCCTAGGTTTTGTGGTGCAGCACTGGGGGTTGGGTGGATTAGGAAGGGCTGGTTCAAATCCCCAGGGCATATAACTGTGAATCTTAACATTCCATGGGTTGGGAGAGGGGGGTATCACGGGCCCTGGGGGGCTGGGGGGAAGGGAACAGTCAAGATCTAATGGGTTGTTTGGTGGTCATGGGGAAGGTTTTTCATTACCTTACAGTAATGGACACAGGACATGGTAAATATCATCAAAATTATTCAACTGTATCATCTAAATTGTAAACTATACTGTAAATCACTGACAATGTTTAGTTGCTATATTTTGCTATCCGCATAACAGTTATAACAATGCTAACAACCAAAAAAAAAAAAAGGGTGGGGAGTTAATATGGGGTGGGGAAGGGGGGTGGTTTGGTATCTGGGAGTCTCCAGCACTCCGTGTGTGACTGCTGTGACCTAAAAGTTCTTTGAAAATTAAATGAAAAATTGGGAGACAATGGGGATTGAGAGGAGGAAGGTGTCATGGCACCCCAGACATCCGATAATAGTGATAAAGGGAAGGAAAAAAGGGAAAAAAGAAAAGAGAAAGGAAAAAAAAATGAATATATATATATTAAAGGCATTTCCTTTGCTTTTTTCCCCATTTTTTGAATGTCCCAATCCACTAATTATATTTTATTTTGTTTTGTTCTTTGTTTGATTATTTGATTTTTTTCCTTCTCTCTCTCTCTTTTTTTCCCCCCTGAGTTTCCTTATGTTTGTCTCTTGCATGTAAGCTTATCACACTTGTTTCTTTTTCCTAGTAAGTGTATTTGATTATTTTATGGACTAAATGTTCATGGAGGATTTGGACCACAGAAGGGTTTCAATGGGTACTGCGGGGGATCATTGGGGGTGGGGTTCGTGGGGATTGTTTCATCCGAATATACATGGAAGATATACAAAATCATTCAAAGGATCGGGGGATGGGGCATGGTCTCGATGGGTGGATAATCACACAATAAATGAGGGAATCTGAATTCCTAGCCTGGAGAGCTCTGTCACAGTCTCCAAGGGAGCAACAATAGTCCTCTGAGTGTAGGGACAGTGCCTGTCAAAATAGGATGTCCCACTGATGGTTTTTTTTATTTTTTTATTGATGACTACCCTTGTGAGTCTTTGCTCTTGTAAATGAGACTTAGCCTGCAGTTGTGGGGGCCTAAGGGTTGCCACCTGAGAGCCTCCTTGTTGCTCAAATGTGGCCTCTCTCTAAACCAAACTCAGCATATGATTGCATTACCTTCCCCCCAACATGGGGCATGACTCCCGGGAATGAGCCTCCCTGGCAACGAGGGATTAATACCAAGTGCCAACTGGCAGCGTTGCACAGTGGCAGTATCGTAGCCAATGAGGTTTAGCCGAGGCACGATTATTGCTAATTGAAAACTTTTCCCAAGTGCCAACTGGCAACACAACTGGAAAAAGACCTTGAATAAAAGGGGGAAATGGTAAAGACAAATGAGTTCAAGTGGCTAAGAGACTTCAAAGAGAGCCGGGAGGTCATCCCAGAGGTAACTCTTATGCACACCTCAGTAGGAGCTCATAGAACATCTAAGTGCATATCACCCCACTCAGTGGGGTTCCTGAGAGCTCCGGAGACACCCTGGTCCTATATAAGGGGGAATAGCCCCAGAGACTGATGCCTTATCAGTGGGTTCTATTTTGGAATCTGTGCTCCTGAGAGTGACAGAATTAGACTCAAATAAGTCCTCCCTGCACATGGTTCACCATTCCCTTCTATTCAAACCTATATGTGATGCTGGAGTTTTTTAGGTATACTTCCAGAGACTGGAGCCTCCCGCCTACCTATGTGCCAGGTGTGCATGAAATCTAGGTGGAGCTGCAACTCCTACCCTACAGCTCAATGGACTCATCCAAGTCACCTGGTGAGGAGACAACGATGGGAAATGGCCATCCCAGGGAATGGAGAGGGCCTGCATCTGCAGGCAGGATCATCCCACCCACTATATCCATGGGATATAAGCCCTCTCTCACTTGGAGTTGGAGTGGACATCACCATCCCAGTCCCCTCAGGATTGGGGGAAGAACTATGGACTAGAGTGGACTTGATGGTGTTCTCTTGTTCACATATGGTGATTCTAGCAATGCAAGAAATTATAACAATGAGGTGGAGCCAGTGGCCACTTGACACTTTTGGGGTAGGGAGGGGATGAGCAGTTGAAATACAGTGGCTTCTTTGGGATTTGGAGGTTGTCCTGAGTACTGTTGTGGCAATGGATGTAGGCCATTTTAAATCAGCACACACCACTCAGAACTGAGTGGAAGAGAGTGTGGTCTACAGTGTGGACTGTGGTCTATGGTTTGTGGCAAGGCTCCAGGATGTGTAAGTTCATTGAGGTTGGTGGGCCACACTGTGGGAGATGTTTGTGTGGGATGTGGTGGGAGGTGTGGGAGTTGGGCAACATGGGAATCCCAGTGGGTTCTGTGTAATATTTTAGGTAATCTAAGCACCTCTTAAAATATATGTATATATATATATATATATATAAATAACATTTTTGTAAGCAAATACACATATATGCATATATATTTATATATCATTTTACAAATGTTTGTATGTATTGTGAGAATTTTGATTTTTACCCATAATAAAAATAAATAAATAAATAAATAAATAAATAAATAATAAAATAAAATAAAATAAAATAATTAGAAAGAAAACTCATTTTTTCATTCAGGTGATTCCATTAAAAAAGGGAAAAACTTTAATGAAAGGAAATAATGACTTTAAAAGAATATCTGTCAGTTGATGATGTGGCTCAAATGGTTGGGCATCCATCTCCCATATGGAGGGATCTGGGTTTGATCCCTAGGACCTCTCAGTAAAAAGAAAAAAAAGAGAGAAAAAAAGAAGAACATCTATCATTTGTTCTGCAAAACTATATATTAAATGCTATACATATACATGTATGTATACACATATACATCACATTATATATATATATATATATATATACACACATATAACTTTTATGTATGACATATATCACATATAACCCTTACAGGAACAGGTAGTGTTATCCCCATTTTAAACCTGAAAAAAACTGAGACTAGATTATTTAATTATTTGTCCAAGGATATACATTTTAGGTAAATCCAATGGACATGGAATCTAATTGTAGTTAATATAATAAATGTATACATGACATTTTTCAAGTGTTTTTAAGACAGAACCTAGTTGTGCTTCAGATTTTGTTGCTATTATTGTGCTCTTCATATATATATTTAAATATACTTAGATTACATAAATGTTACACAAAAAATATAGGAATTCCCATATGCCCCATCTGCCATATCTACCACAACCTCCCACATAAACATCCTTCATTAGTATGGCACATTAATTGCAATTGATAAACACATCCTGGGGCTTTGCCATTAAGCATGGACAATAGTTCACATTGTAGACCACACTTTCTCCCACACAGTTCTGCCTCTTATATGATGATATAAAATGGCCTATATCTGTCGTTGCAATGTCACGCAGGACAATTCCCAAGTCCCGAAAAAGCCCCTGTATTAAAACTGAATTTCCCTCTCCCTGCCCCCAGAGCCTTCAGTGGCCACTGGCTCCACATCAATGTCATAATTTCTTCCATTGCTTGAATCATAATAGGTCTATAGTAGAATACCAGTAAGTCCACTCTAGTCCAAAGCTCTTCCCCGCATCCTGAGGAGTCTGGGATGGTGATGTCCACTCCACCTCCAATTGAGAGGGCCCTTATATCCCATGGGGAAGATGGATGGGATTATCCTGCCTATAGCTGCCGACTCTCACTTTTCCCTGGGACGGTCGTTGTCCATCATCATCTCCCTGCCAGTTGTCCTGGGTGAGTCCAATGAGCTGTAGAGTAGGAGTTGCTGCTCCACCGAGGTTCCAGGCCCAGCTGGTACATGGACAGTGCAAAGACTCAAGTCTCTGGACATACACCTACAAACTCCAGCACCATGTATAGGTTTGAAAAGAAGGGACAGATGACCCATGTGCAGGGAAGACATAGTTGAGTCCAACTCTGTCACTCTCAGAAGCACAAACTCCAAAGTAGGGCCCACTGGCAAGGCACAAAACTCTGGAGTTATCCACCCTGACCACAGGACCTGGATGTCTCCAGAGCCCCCAGATATCCCACTATTTGGGGTGATATCCACTTTGGAATTCTATGAGATCCTACTGAGATGTGCAAAAGCGTTACCTCTGGGATGACTTCCCGACTCATTTTGAAGTCTCTTAGTCATATTAACTCATTTGTCTTTACCAATTCCCCCTTTTATTCAAGGTCTTTTTCCAGTCACATTGCCAGTTGGCATTTGGTAGCAATCCCTTGGTGCCAGGGAGGCTCAGCTGCAGTAGTCAAGTCCCATGCTGGGAGGAAGGTAATGCAGTCACGTGCTGAGTTTGGCTTAGAGAGATGCCAACTTTGAGCAACAAGGAGACTCTCAGGAGGCAACACTTAGGTTGCAACCCCATAACAATAGGCTAAGTTTCAATTTCAAGAGCAAAGACTCATAAGGGTAGTCATCAATATAAAGGCCTCATCAGTGGATCATCCTCCTTCACCAGTCACTGCCCCTGCACTTGGGAGACTGTTGCTGCTCCCTTAGAGAATGTGGCAGAGCTCTCCAGTTTGGGAATTAACTATGCTCTCATTTATTGAGTGATTCTCCACCCACTGTGACAATGCCCCGTGAATAGTTGAACATTTTTATTTACCTTATATTTATACTCAGGTGAACTTCCTCCCATGCATCCCCCATCCCTGACACCCCATACCAACAATCCTCTCCTGCCCCAATTGTAACCCTTCTGTGATCAAGCCTTCTTCCAAGATGAAGCCATTACAATAGCTGAATACAATTAATAGGAAAATGAATTAATAATGATAAGTTTAAATATAAGAGATAAAATACATAAATTTTTTTGAAAAACTAAAAATAAAATAAAATTTAAAAATTGCAATATTGGAAAAATGAAAAATATAAAAAAAATTATTTTGACCTTTGGCCTTTCATCACTGCAATATCTGGTGTCCAGTCTGTACTGTGGCACCTTCCCCTTCTCATTCCCCCGTGTCTCACTATTTTTCATTTTGTTTTCAAAGAAGTTTTAGGTTACAGCAAAGTCACACACAGAATACAGGAGACTCTCATATATGCAACATGCCCCCTTCCCTCCCCCCATATTAATGCCTTTTTATATGTGGATGGTAGCATTGCTATAACTGATATACAAATAGTGAAACATAGCTACTAAACATTGTCAATGGTTTACATTATGTTTTACATTTTAGACCACACAGTTTTATAAATTTTGATGATATTTACCATGTCCTGTGTCCATCACTGTATGGTAATGAAGAACATTTCTACTGACCACTAAATACCCCCTTTTTGATCTATTCTATTCCTCCCACCCCATCCCCCCGGGGCCCACGATGACTCCCTGACTTGACTCATTGGATTGAAGGGGTAGGACCAGAGGGTAGTGATATTATAAGGTTGGTTGGTGCAGGGTTGACAGTTGGGTAGATTGGGAAGGGTGGGTCAGAAGGTCCAGGATCATGGGGGGGCGGGGAGAGGGACCAGGTGAACACTGGGGATTTGTGGTTATGAGGTTGAAAGTACAGAGGTGGGAATGCTCTTATGGCAAAATGACAAGGAAGGGTCACTGGTTTAGGGTGTTGGTTGGGGGTGCATTTGGGGCAGGGCACACCTAGAGCAAACTTCTAGGGAGTGTGTGAGTGATCATTTTGTCACAATGTATTGTATCAGTGGAAGGAGATCCACATAATAAGTGGGAAAGAATTGGAATCCCATTTTTGGGAGGACCGACTCGTTCAGAAATAGGCAAGAGTCTGTCAAGAGCAAGGGCTGTTCCTAAGAGGGAAGGAAAAAGCAGTGTGTCAAGACCTCTTGTGGCACATAACTATGAATATTGTGCTCTTATTATACCATAATTTAAGTGTAGTGAACCATGTCCTGAGAGAGTTATAGCGATTTTTAGAAGATAATATATTCTCCCCAGTAAGGGCAAAGAATGCTGGCAATTTTAAGCCTTCTAATGACAACATCTAATACTGAGCCCTAGAATTAGAGTGTTTCCAAGACTGCTTCTTTCTTAGTTAAATACATTGGGATTTTTCACAAAATTTTGAAAAGATATAGCTTCAGAACCATTTGAGATCTTTCTTTGTCTTTAGCTAAGAATAACAACTGATATACCAAAATATCCTAAATTTCTCCATTTCAATTTATTACCAAGATTGGAATGTGTTGAATTTCAGAGCATTCCAGCTAACAAAGTGCTTTTTCACAAATATAATTATTCTTCAAAGGATTAAGTCAAGATAAGGGTCATTTATTTAGAAAATGTTTATTAAGTATATATTCTGAGACAAGCTTTTTTTGTATGTTCTTGAGATGCAGTATTTAAGAAAACAAATGCTATCCCTCCTTTCATTAAATGTATGTTCTAGTTTGAACAAATGATGAGAAAAATCAGACTGTGAATTGCCGTAGAGAAAATTTAACAGGGTGATGTGTTACCTAATAACTCGAGAAGACAGATGATGGCACAGTGATGTGTGGTTAAGGAATTCCTCTCTAAGGAGGAGGCAATTGAAATGTAGATTCACTAATCATGACAAGTCAGCAATGTGAAGCTCTAGAGAAGGAGGATTCCAAAAAGCAAAAAGAGCTTTCTGCAAAGTCCTAAATGCTAGAATGAGGTCTTCTTGACATGAGCACAGTGAACATGGGAAGTTGGGACCACATGAAAAGAATGTTTGATTAGGGAGCATACAGGCGAGGCCTTAAAGACAATGAAAAGGCCAATTAAAATTTATTGTAAACAAATAAACATCATTTTCTTCCTACCAACCACATCTGCTCAGAGCTGAAATTGAATGCAACAGCTTTTACATTGGAATACTTATCACGATTTAAAAAATTGTAAGACATGAAGAGACAAAGTGAAGCTCAATGTTGTGAGCTGTACCAAACTGTCCACCAAAGTGAGAAGCTACCAGAAAGGAAACAAAATCTTGAGTTAATGGGGTTAGTTGTTTTATCCTGATTCTATGCATGTTGAAATAATCATAACTATATTAAGGTCATTACTGATCTTCAAATCAGAATAGAAGAGAGGATATAATGATACTTAAACAAGTCAAATAAAAGTATTTATTCCATAATGAACACCACCCTAATTGTTTTGCTTATGCCCAGTTATCTTGTTGTATTTCATCCTTTGATCTACTAAGGGCCAGATACTTCTTTAAATGCTTTGCTCTCTTTATTTCTTCTAATGCTTAAAATACCCTAGGAAATAATTACTCCCATTCCTTGTACATATGACATAAAATTAAAATAAAACTTTGACATATGGTCAAATTCTTGCAATGTTATATAACTAGTAAGATCAAATTCAATCCTAGTGCTGTTGATGTTAGGACCCAAAATCCTTCTACATAATCTGAACCTCTGTGGTCTACAGGACTTCCAGTGACTGAATATTATGCCTAGAGGTCATTAATATCACTTTCTGAATTCAGAGAAAAAGCAATGTCCAATATGGCTGGTAATAAATGAAAGTGCCCTTTACACCTAAGGGACACAGACCAGGGCAATGTCCACAGAGTCTTGAACCAGGAATAATGAAGCCCCTGCTGGTTCTAGAAGTAATATAAGCCCAAATCTGGCCAGTAGATATTTATTCCTTTTAAATAAGCAATTAAACTGATTTCTATTGTGCAGGCACTGTTCTAAGCACTTAACACCTATTAACCCATAATATTGGCCCAACAGTTTCATGAGGTTGGCATCTTTAACACCAATTCACAAATGAAGAAAATGTTGGTTAGAAAAGTTTAAAAACTTGCCCTCTTCACATTCAAATCCAGTATATAAGACTCCAGTCTGCTCTTAATCAATGTATACTACCTCCTCTGAATGAACATCTTTGATTTTAAGTCTATTTATAATCTGTTTACCTGCTATGCTGGCTTTGCATGCATAACATACGAATGCTTGATCTTTCAAACAGGGCTTGTCCAGAGAAAATAAGATCCACAAATGGATCAGGTCCAAGGACTTGGAAGAATGGAACCAATGGCAAATGTAAAAATCATGAGAGAGAGTTTTAGGAAAATATGAATTTGGGGCTGATTCAATTTCCCAAGAACACTTATAATGCCAGTGAGTTCTCAGAGTATTTTTTTCATAGCAGGGGCAGAGAAGTTATGTATCATCTTTTCTAAAGCTCCTGAAAATATGAGATTAGTGCTCAGTATCAGTTGGATAGTTCTTTTTGTACTTAATGGGATTCAGTAATAAAATAGGTTTAATGTAATCAAATTTATTTAGTATTTAGAGGTTCTAAGAACTTTACAAAGATTATTCTATTTGATACCTCTGTCACTTCCTATTAACTGAAATTTAAGGAATCATGTTTTGTCAAAGTTTACACTATAAACAGCAAAACTAAGCTTTGAACTTGGGGCTCTCTTACTCACACACTAGGTTATATCTTATAACCCATTCCTCCAAAATTTGCACACAAGATAAGATACATAAAATCTTCAAACAGCAAAAATGTGAAGACAATGCTCTTAATAGAGATAAAAAATTAAGATAATGATAAAAATGAGTTTTAGTTCAAATAATGCTTCAAGAATAAATGGTAGGTCTTTCTTCATTGTCAGAAAGAGAGAGAGGGAGAGAGAATCCTACCAGACACAACTGAAGATTATAAAGACTAGAAACACAATGAAAGTCCTAAACATTAAGACTTGCACAGAATACGTTTTTTTTTTTTTTTCTATTTTTCACTTACAAATATAATAAGTTTGCACAACATGACTTATGAAGATTTGAGAGTGTCAAAGTACTCATAGCTTGTGCTGTGAAGGTTATTACCAAGAAAAGACAATAAAAGGTAACTCAGTTAAAAGGTAAAGGATGTGAACATAATCTGTAGCATTAATAGTCAAAGTTTATGAAAATAGCAACTACTTCAGAAATAGCTGGTTAATGTGTATATAATGAAGATGTGGCAATCAAATGGCAGTCCTACTAATTAGCATCTCTTGAGCTGTGTCCAGGGAATCTCTTTAATAAGAACCTTAACTGAATCTGAAAATACATTAAAAATTGACAACCGAAAGGGCAATATATGAAAGTGACATATTTCATTATGATAAGTAATTTTCTACATGAGCCTTTTTTCAGACCAGCATCCTAACTTAAAATTACTTGTGACATTTAATGTTCACTTGCCTTGAAACCTAGAAATGATATTATTTTCTCTTCACCATTTAAAGGATAAAGTCATTTTTATATTGTCATGATTATTTCACAGTTGTCGTCAGCTTTTGACTCCAAATCAACCTCATAGCATTTTTCATTGCTGCTTTTCCTGGGAGTATAGATCAAGAGGTTTAGCATGAGAGTTACTGAGATATAAAACATAACTTGATCAATGGAGAAGGTGATCACTGGATGCAGCTTCATAAATATGCAGGGCACAAAAAGTAAGATGACTATGGTGATGTGAGAGATACAGGTGTGAGTATCCATGCAGTTGAGTTTTAATGTTTTCGAGACATGCATGAAGTGGTCTATGAAGCTTCAGAAGGGCAGCCAGGCTGTGGAAAGGAACAGGATGATGGAATGGAGAAAACCTCCTACCAGACCACTCCTACGAGGAGGCAGCATATCTATTGGCTCATGATGCTTGTGTAGTGCTGGGGTTTGCAAATGGCCATGTAGGGGTCTTAGGCCATACCTTGAGCAGGATGATCTCAGCTGCACCAAAAAGGTGCTTGGCAGACTTGAGTAATGCATCCCCTAAAGAGATGGTTTTCCTCACAGCCAGAGTGTCAGCTAGCTTCTTTGGAGTCATGAAGTAAGAACAGCAGATATCTGCAAGGGTTAAACAAGACAAGAAATATATGAGGGCTCCTAGGGCCCTACTGGTATTAATAGTGATCAAGATGAGAGGGTTGCCTGCCAGGGTGACAGTTAAAAATACAGTACGTGGAAATTTCTGGAGCTCCACATTCTGGGTCAGACCCAGAATTCCATCACATTAGTCACTTTTTCCATCAATTTAGCCCAGGTTACAGGTTATTGAACTGAAAAAAAAAAAGTCAGTCATCCCCAATAGTGGCACTTTCATTTCCTAAATAAAAACACAAGTTTTTACATAACGGAAAACAAACAGAAAATTATTTCAATTGTTTTATTTTTATATTCTGCAGGTGCTGTTACAGGTTGTGTTTTTCTTCTTTATAATTTCTGAGTCCTCTACATAAAATGTATAACTTCTAAATTAAGGAAAAGAATGTTATGCAGCAAGTTTCAAAAGCCAATGCCTGATATGGTCAGATTTGCAATACAGACACAGATACTCAAGGGAGCATGTGTTTACCCAAAATGCCTATGAATACCTACTAGAGGATAAACTGAAATTGTTATTTTTTTTTAATATTTAGAGAAGTTTCAGATTACATAAATGTTATACAAAAAATATAAGGGTTTCCCATATGCCCCACTCCTTCTCTCTCCCACACTTTCCCACATTAACAACATCCTTCATTAGTGTGGTACATTTGTTACAGTTGATGAACACATATTGCAGCATTGCTATTAACCATGGACTACAGCCTATATTATAGTTTACACTTTGTCCGGCACAAATGGTAGGTTATGACAAAATATATAATGGCCTGTATTTATCACTGCAATGTCATGCAAGACAAATCCAATGTCTTGAAAATGCCCCCATATTACAACTATTCTTCCCTCTCCCATCCCTCTGAACCTCTGGTGGGCACTGCCTTTTTATCAATGATAAGAGTTCTTCCATTGTTAGAATAATAATAAATCTATAGTAGAATAATGTCTATGTTAGTCCATTGTTCATTCACCCGTCTTGAGGATTTGGGGATGGTGTTGTCCATTCTTCTTCTAATTTAAAGAGAGCTTGGATCCCATGGAGCAGATTGATGAAACTATCTTGCTTGCAGTTGCAGACATTCTCTGTTCCTTGGGGTGGTCGTTGTCCATCATCATTTCTTTGTTAGTTGTCCTGGGTGAGTCCTGTGAACTGGAAAGTAGGTGTTGCAAATCTGCTGAGATTCAGGGCTCAACTGGCATATGGATGGGTCAAAGATTTAAGTCTCTGGGACATATATTTATCAAGCATAGTGCTAATTATAGGTTCAAATAAAAGTGGCAGATGAGCCATATGTAGAGAACCTATAAATGAGTCTAACTCTGTTATACTGGGGAGCATAAATTCCAAAGTAAGGCCCACTTATAGGGTGCTGAATTCCTGAGCTGTCTACCCTGCTTATAGCTCATCCCCAGGAGTCATGTCCCACACCAGGGGAAAATAGTTTATATGCTGAGTTTGGCTTGAAGAGAGGCCACATCTGAGCAACAAGGAGGCTTTCAGGAGGTAACTCTTAGGCAGTATATATTATTAGGCTAAGTTTGAATTTCATAAGAAAAGGTTCATAAGTACAAACATCAATATCAAGAACCTGGCATAATGGTCTGTCTTCCTTCACTAGACATTGACTTTGCCCTCAAGGGATTCTTGCCCTCCTATTAGAGGATGTAGCAAAACTCCCCCAGATGGGAATTCAATATTCTTTCTTTTATTGTGTGGTTTCTAACCACCGAGACAATGTCCCATGAACACTTGAACATATTCATATGACTTAGAGGCCTGCCCCAGGTGAACCTCTTCCCATGCATCCCCCCATTATTGACACCCCACACCAGTGATCCTCTCCTGCCACTGCTGAGACACTTTTGTGATCCAAAGCCTCTCCAAAAATAGATGGAACGTAGGGCATTTTTAGGGCATTAGAATTATTCAGCATGAGCATGCAATAATGGATACAGGCCACTTCAAATTTCATTAAAATCTATAAAAGTGTATAATCCAAAATGTAAACCATAATGTAAACCACTGACCTTAGTTAGCAGCAATGTTTCAATATTTGTACATGAATTATAGTAGGTGTAACCTTCACATGTAATATGTTATTAATAGAGGAGAAGGGAAAAAGGGGAGAGTGTTGGGTATATGGAATCCCCTCTAGTCTCTATGTGACTTTTTTGTATCCTAAAGCTTCTTTGAAGATAAAATGAAAAAAAAAATAAGACACTAGGGGAATATATGGAAGAAAATGTCACTGTACAACATACAAGACATCAGATCTTAAAGTGATAAAAGAAACAATGCCTAAAAAACTTTTATTATTCCAGTTTTTTAAAATGTATGTTTTATTAGTTATCTTTTAAACTATTTTATTTTCTTATTAATTTTATTTAGTCATTTTTTGGAAAACATTTTAATTTAGACAATACAAAAAACTCAAAAGCATACATAGATTCTATCAGGTTCTTCACTCCAGTCCAGGAGCTACTCCTTTTCTTTTTTGTCTGCTTAGAATTATTTCCACTTCCTCAAGCCTAAAAAGTGGTGCTGCTACATCCTCCCTGTCTCAGAGATTGTGGTGATCATCCACTACTGCATTTACCACATTGTCTCACTATCATCTTTGTCTCTAATACTATGGGACACAATATTGAAGTATTGAAGGCAAACAAATATCTGGCCTTACTATTCTTGCAGTCTTAGTCATTCTAGTATTCCCAATGTTGGGCAAAATGTAAAGACTCATAAAGCTTTCCTGAAAGAAGAAGAAGAGAAAAGATGTAAAAGAAAGAAAGTGGAAGAGCAAGAGCAAGATAGAAATACATGGGAAAGCAAAAAAAAAAAAAAAGAGAGAGAGAATTGGGCATCAAATCCAAAGATACATTTTGGAATCCTAGCTGTATCTCTTATTCATTATATGAAATGAATTCCTTTTATATATCAGTGTTTGAAGTTCTTCACCTGTTATACAAAGATAAATATACTTATATATCTGATTGTTGAGAAAATTAAAATAGTTGTAAAAACTCTATTATTGTTTTTTATATTATTTTACTTTTCTCATAGGTGTACCATCAAAGAAAACAGAAAAACTATCTTTTAACATCTGGAAAGGCACAAATTCTGAAATATAAGCAAATCCAGTGCAGAGAAACAGAACAATAGTAAAAAAGAAAAAAAGAAAATTAATCAGATTTTAAAATATGAATAAACTACTAAAAGAATAATTAGCATAAAGATTCCATTATTCTTTTGCTTGCTTACTTGACTCTGTAGGATGTTTTTGTTTATTTGTGCCATTCATTCATTTGGTCAACTCATATTCATTCTAAACTAGACTCTTAAAATAAGATCTATAATTGGTGACAAGAAGAATTGAAAGGGGAAGGATAAAGAACATAATATGAGTATGCCATTGAAGTTATATTGTTATTAAATCAAATGTGGTTATATTATAGTTGCTGTATGTTAAAAATACACACAAAAGGAAGTAAGTGTTTCTAAATGGATCACTAAAAATACCAGCTAAACACCAAAATAAGGAGTAATGGAAAAAATGTATTAAATAGGCCATTTTCTTTTTTACAAAAGAAAATAATTGCAAAATATAATAATGAATCCCTGTACTACCAACAATTAATTTAAATGTAAAAGCATTAAACTCTCCAAACAGAAGGCAGAGATTGATAGAATGCATAAAAAGCATGATGCAAATACATCCTACTTAAAAGATATTCACCTTAAATTAAAATAAACATATAGGATGAACGTAAAAGAATGGAAAAAAATATTCCATGTAAATAGTAAGTAAATGAGAGCTGGAAGGAAATATGAATATCAGATAAAATAAATTTTTAGTCAAAAAATGTTACAAAAGCTGAAAAAGACACTATGTATTAATGAAAAGTTTGATTCATCAAGGTGATCTGGCAATTATAAACATATAAGCACCTTATTACAAATCCCCCATATATTTGAAATAAATAATGACAGAATTGAAGGGAGAAACAGAGGACTGTCCATTAATAGAAAAAGTCTTCAATATACCAGACAGAGATAAATAAGTAAATAGAGGCCTTGAAAAAGTTTATAAACCATCTAGAAGTAAGAGATATATTTCGAACGTTTCCCCTAAAACAGCAGAATACAAATTCTTCACAAGTGCTCTTATATCATTCTCCAAATAGATGATATATTAGGTCAAAAAAAAAAAAAAAAAAAAAGCAAAATAACTTTTAATGGATTGAAATTGTACATATGTTCTTCTCTGGGCATAAAATAATGAAACTAAGAATCAATTACCTAAGAAAGCAAACACAAGTAGAAAAACAATAAAATTTGCAAATATATGGAAATTAAGCATTCTTAAACAACCAATGGGTCAAGAAGAAATCACAAGGAAAATTAGAAAATATCTTGAGACAAATGAAAATGAAAACACAACATACCACAACTTCTGGAATGCAGCAAAGATTCAGAGGGAAATTTGTACCTCTAAAAGCTTACATTAACAAAAAAAGAACGATTTCAAGTCAGTAGCCTAAACTCACATTTTTAGAAATTAGAAATAGTTCAAACTAGATTCAAAATGAGCAGAAAGAAGGAAATAATAAAGATTAGAGTGGAGATACATGAAATAGAAACTAAACAGTAGAGAGAATCAACAAAACGAAAACTTTGTTATTTAAAAATATCTATAAAATTTACAAATATTTAGCTAGCCTGGAAAAGTAAAATAAAATTATAAGATGCAGACAATTAAGATAAAAAATGAGATTGGGAACATTCTATAGTCCTTAAAATAAAAATTAAAAAAATTACAAAAAATACTATGATCAATTTATGTCAACAAATTAAATAACTTAGATGAAATGGAAAAATTCCTGGAAAGGCACAAATTGCCTAAAATGACTAAAAAAGAAACAGAAAAAACCAACAGATCTATAACAAGTTAAGAGATTGAATCAGTAATCAAAATGTCAAAACATTAATGGCTTTACTAGAGAGTTTCAAAGAAGAATGAATATGAACCTTCTGAAACACATGCCATAAATTGAAAAGCAAACACTTCCTAAATCATTCTACAAGGCCAGAATTACCCTAATAACAAGGCCAGGTGAATATATTACCAAAAAATAAAATTACAGACCAATATTTATTGATAATATAGATGCTAAAATTTCAATAAAATACTAATAAACCAAATTCAGCAGCACATTAAAAGTATGTGTACTACTATGAGTGGGAATTATCCCAGGAATCCAAGAGTGGATCAACATACAAAATTCAATGTAATATCCCACATTAAAAGAAAGAAGGAAAAAAAAAACACAAGATACTCTCAATTGATGTAAAATAGGCATTTGACAAAACACAGCACACTTTCTTGATAAAACTTTCAGAATATTGAGACAAGAAGGGAACTTTCTGAACATGAAAACAGAAATATATGAAAAACACAAGTTGATATCAGAGTCAATAATGAAAGACTGAAAACTTTACCCCCAAATATCAGGAACAAGACAAGGATGCCTACTTTCACCACTGCTATTAACATTATTTTGGAAGTTCAAGCCAGAACATCGAGACAACAAAAAGACACAGAAGTATCTAAACTTGAAGGGAAGAAGTAAAATTATCCATTTTCACAGATGACATGATCCTATATAAAGAAAAGCACCAAAGAATACACTAGAAAACTATGAGAGCTAACAAACCAATTCAGCAATGTTGTAGAGAATAAGATAAAGAAATAAAAATCAGTTTTTGTTGATACACCAGTTAATGAACATTCCAAAATGGAAATTGAGGAAACATTTCCAATTAAAATAGCATTTAAAACAATAAAATGCCTGGGCATAAATTTAACAGAAATGAAAAACTTATATATTGAAGACTATAAAACATTGCTTAAAAAATTAAAGAATAAGTAATTTTAAAGACATCATGATTTCATAAATTGGAAGCTTTGATATTGTTGAGGTGTTAATACCACCCAAAGCAATCTACAGATTCAGTGCAATCCCTATCAAAATTCCAACAACTTTTTTTCCACATAAAATGAAAACCTAATTCTCAAATTCATATGGAATTTAATGGGGCCCCAAAGAGATGAAATTATCTTGAAAAAGAATAAAGCTCACAATTACTAATTTAAAGACTTTTTACACAGCTTTAGTAATAAAACTGTGTGGTGCTGGTATAAGGACAGACATATACCAATGGAATAGAATTATGAGTACAGTCTTAAACCAATATATCTTTTCCTCTTGACTTTCAAAAAGATTGACAAGTCCAATTGATAAAGAAAAATAGGTTCTTCAACTATTGGTGCTGGGACAACTGGATATCCATATGCAAAAGAATAATGTTGGATCCCTACTTCTCACTGTATATAAAAATTAGTAAGGAACCTGCAGAATGGAAGAAAATAGTTGCAAATAATACGTGTGATAAGGATTCAAATCCATAATATGCAAATAGCTGCTACAATTCAACAAGAAAAAGATAAACAACACAATTAAAACTAGTCAAAGTTTTTGAATAAACATTTCTCCACAGAAATACAAATGGCCGATAAATGAATGGAAGATGCATCAGCATTAATAGCCATTAGAAAAATGCAAATTAAAAATGCAGTGAGATAACACTTCACACCCAGTGAGATGGATATTAGTAAAGAGATGAAAAATAGCAAATGTTGGTGAAGATGGGGGGAAATTTGAAAACTTCCTGCTTTGCTGATGGGAATGTAAAGTGATGCAGCTGCTGTGGAAAAGAGTTTGGCTATTTCTCACAAAGTAAGGCAGAATCATCATGTGATCCAAGAATTCCACTCCTAGGTATACACGCTAAAGTACTGAAAACAGCACACAGATACTGCTATGTGCATATTCATAGCAGCATTATTGACAATAGACTAAAGGTAGAAACAACCCATGTTTCCCTCAATAGATGAATGGATAAACAAAACATGGTATATACATAAATGGGAAATTAACAAGTCATAAAAAGGAATAAAGTTCTGATGCATGCTACTACATGGGCAAGCTTGAAATTATTATGTCAAATGAAGTAAGCCAGAAAATAAGGAAAAATATTGCATGATTTTATTTATATGAAGTATCTGGAATAAGCAAATTCATAGTGACAGAAAGTAGAATACTGATTACCAGAGGCTGGGGGAGGCAGAAATGGAGAGTTATAATTTAATGGGTAAGGAAATTCTGTTTCAGTTGATTTAAATGTTCTGGAAATAGAAAATGGTAGTGATGTCACATTTTTATTGCACTCAATGTCACCAAATTGTACACTAAAAAAAGAGATAAATTGTAAACTTTTATGTTATGGAAATTTTACCACAAAAATGAAAAAAATGTTAAAAACAACCAATTGGTTGTTAACTTTTGTTTTAGTTTTCCTGGTTACTGAAGCAAATACCATGAAATTTCAATGGGTTGGATTAAGCATGGGAATTTTTGGCTTACGAGTTTGAAGCTAGGGGAAGTCCAAATCAAGACATCATCAAGGTGGTGCTTTATTCCAAAAGACTGGCATTCTGGGGCTGGCTGCCAGATCTTTGTCCTGGGCACCTCTGTCACTTGGCAATGCAAATGGCAGCCTCTCCTGGCCCCTCTCTTCTCTTCCACGTTCCATCGATGTTCAACATCTAGCTGCTACATCTGTGGATTTGTCTCTGTCTAAATTTCATTCTGCTTATATAGGATTAAAACCAAAACTGGTTGAGCTGGAGTGCACCTTAACTGAAGTAATTAGCATGAAATGTCCTTCTCACAATTGGTTTACATCCACAGGAATATATTAAGTTTTAAAACATGTTCTTTCTGGGGTACATAGCTTCAAACCACCATAAATATTATCAGACAAACAGCATGTGAAAACTTTAATTCAATTTTGCAACATATTTGATGGTCAGTATCAAAATTATCATAATTAAAAAAAGATCAGATTAATTCTGCCAGTTACAGCAGTATAATACCAAATGGAAGTACATTATGTGCTAAATTAAAATCATTTGAAACTAGTTGTATTAGTCAGCCAAAACGGGTGCTGATGCAAAATACCAGAAATCTGTTGGCTTTTATAAAGTGTATTTATTTGGGGTAGAGGCTTACAGTTACCAGGCCATAAAGCATAAGTTACTTCCTTCACCAAAGGCTATTGCCATGTGTTGGAGCAAGATGGCTGTCAAGAGTTCAGGCTTCTTTGGCTCCTCTCTTCCCAGAGCTCCTTTTCTCCCCAGGCTCAGCTGCTGTGCTCTTTCTCCACAAGGCCCGCTGGAGACTATCAGGCAAAATGGCTTGTCTCTTTTCCTGGGGCCTTCTCTCCTTCCTCATGTCCAAGCTCCTCTGTGTGCTTACTTCCCAGGGCTCCAGGTAAAAAACTCAGCATCAGAAACTCCAACTCTGTCCTTTGCCATGTCTTTTATATATGCATCTCTACCACCACCAAGGGGGGGGGGCGGACTCAACACCTACTGATATGGCCCAAAGCCCTAGTCATAATTTAATTAAGTAAAAATAAAACCTCTGAATCCAATACACTCTAATATGCCCAAAGGAAAAGATCAGTTTACAAACACAATCCAATATTTCTTTTTGGAATTCATCAATAATATCAAACTGCTACACTAGTCATTGAGAATACAATGGTAGTTTTCACCCTTCCCAACAGAATTGTTCCTTGCTCATCTACCAAATGATATCATGGTATGGTGTATGAACCAAGGACCAAGTTTCAGTTAATTCTGTGTTCTGCATCTCTTGTAGGCCCAGACATATGTACTTTTCATACTATAAACTGTACTGATGTGAGATCCCAATTAATTTCCTATAACTAATTACCATCGTTATCCAACCAGTAAAATCCTAATGAAGGTTAAAAGGCTTAGAGTTCCAACTAACTGCACTATGGTACTTCAGGTTTTACTTTATGTGTGGGGCTTTGGAAGTTATTAATTACCTGTCAAATCACATCATCTCTTCAGGCATTATCCTAGGCTACAGGACAGAAAGTTTCCATGAATAATTAATGTGCCTCTGTTGCCAAGCCCCTGGGCCATTGCCTTTGAGCTACTTGTGCACCCATTTGGAGGAGCACACTTCCCAGACCCTCTTGGGTCAGTGTGTATGGTCTTACACATCTTTTTCTCCAAGCATGCTGTATAACTATCTGTTGCACTTTATTTTATCCATTTTCTATAACAAATGACATTTTCTTTCCATCCTTTCACATCCTCTGAAAAAACATCCCTTCTAAGTGACCAAAAACTGCCAATAAGTCTGTTTCCTCATTACGGCTCTCTTCAGCAAAAGCAATTTCCTCTTGGATTCCTAGACCGTGGCTACCTTCATAAGGGTTCATTTAGGTGTTTTGGCCAATAAGTTATCCTACACATATGTTGTTGACAAACACATATCTGGTTAATAAAATTCAAGTGTATGTTTTAATAAAAATTTTTCAGCTCCCCAGGATAATGCAAAATGGTTATTAGTTTCAGTAAGCTAAAAAATTTGTAGTCACCCCCATCAGAAGTTGGAGCTAAGAAAATAGCCCACCTAAAATGAAAATGTTTTCTGTTTTCATGTATTCTTTACTTTGACTATTGTCCTCAATCTGCAAATGTAAGATCAATAAACATTGAGGTAGAAAACATTATGACAAAAAAAGGAAAAACAAAACAACACAGTATGCCAAGGAGGGCATGCAGGCAGCAGATAGATTATATTCATTCTATCTGGGTCCCTTTCTCAACAGGTCATCACCTAGGTTTATAACTGCATAGTGACCTGTGGCTCTGTTTTCAATACAATGCCTTTTGTGCATTCAGGAGTCAAGAGTTCTCACATTTTCTCTCCCCAAAGATGCCTTTTATAATAGATATAAGCTGTAAAATGAGAACCAAAAGACAAACAAATATTGTTATATTCCCAAGTGTTCACCCACAAGGTGTTGTTAGTGTCATTGAGATGCATTTTATACATGACTCAAGAAAGAATGTTTCTTAAATCTATAGGTACCCATACTGGACTTTCAATTTCCAAAAAATGTTACATATGCAAACAAAAAACCTCATCCTTATGGCAACCTATAAATATAGCTAAATAATGCCAAATAATATTAGCTTTTCTTTTTATGCATTATTCATTTATTGGCTCCCTTTTTATCAACAATTAAATCTCCTTAAAATTTGAATTAGCTTTAAACCAGATGCTTTACCTGATATAATCCAGGCTTCTTATAGCTTCCAGTCACCTCAGGGCCATTTTCCAGACATTATTGCCCGACAATAGGCTATTGCCAGTACAATGGTTACTGCCCAAAGACTGATAAAATCTATACCATATCACTTTTGTTTTCATCCTGTTCCTATGTTGCCACATGGAGCACCAATCATAGTTCTGTGCACTCAGTGGGTTTATCTCTTTCATCTTTAATCAACTCATATCTTTGCTGCTGCTTTCCACATTGAGTGTCAGCCAACTCTTGAGTTGCCATCTGTAACCTTACTACATCTAGAAAGGCTCTAATAACGGATCATGTGAGGGGCCCATTCAGCTATGCAGCTAGATAACTCATCAGGGGGATAAAATGTACAGATCAGAGGTATAAAAGCCACCTATTTATGGAGTGAGCTCCACCTTTCACATGTTCTTGTGTTTACATTTCTATGTATAAGGAGACCTACCTGCTGGAATCATTACCTGATAAAATACAGGACATATGGGTATTTCAGATCTCAGAATAATGTTATGTCCTTTATAATTAAAGTGGTTTCAATTGCTCCAATAATAAGCTAGCAATACCCTTTCAAATGGTGTGTATTTTAGCTGTCATTGGTAAGTTACCAGACCAAAAGCCCTGTGGTAAGTCCAAGACCAAATCCCCATGGTCAGTCACCCCTGGAAGGCAATTTTAATATCTGTTGTAGACAGCATTGCTCAGAAAAGGGAAATTTTTCCTCATGACTCTTTTTTTCAGGATACAGAAGCATCTCCCAGAAGTCCTCCAACCATTTTTCTCTCTTGACTCTTTGGCTAGAATGTGTCACATGACTTTTCATAAAACAATCAATGGAAAGGGGGATAGAACTACCATAATTGATTTAGACTAAATGAGATCAATACTTATGGATTGATAATGGATTCCACTTTCCCCTCAATCACCTGACACCAGAACAAAATGGAATTCTGAAACTTTGGTTGAAAGATCTGTTTGAAACTCACAGTTTTTGCCATACCAACATTCCTTTCTTGATCACCCCCTTTTCTCCTATATCGTTATTCTCTCTCTCTCCTTATATAAACAGGGGAAATAATACATTACTTGATCATAAAGATTATTATATATAACTCTAATGAGATATCACATAGAAAGTGCTTTTAATTTATTAGTTCTCCATGATTTCACATTTCCTATAATTCCTTCAACCTTTTCAGAGAATTTCACCTTCAATATCAGATATTTTAGTGCATAGAAGATCAAACCCAAAAAGATTTAAGAATTATGACTTCTCAATCAGGACACAATTGTGCAAAACGTGGTCTTTTTTCTCTCCTGGTTTCTTTATTTGCTTAGAATCCTACCAAACATAAGAGAAAAGGAGACAAGCTACATCTATATGAGTTAAGAGTGTTCTTGTGAGAAATCTGGTCAGTGCCACCATGAATTTTCTTTTTTGTACAGAAGACAGCAACAGACAATAATGAGTCTTTTCTCTATGCCAGGAGCATTTTGAGCATGTAACCCCACACAAGACAAATATTATAGGTAACTTATCATTCCCTTTGTTCAGATGTGGAAACTGAGGCATGAAGAGTCTGAGAAACTGGTCCAAATTCACATAGTTGTTAAGTAGAATGAGCATAAGAAGTGCAGTTTATTGTTCATCAAAGCTCTTGCTCTTAAGCTTTATTCATATTTTAAATATTAGAGAACAGTTTCTCTAGGTTACATGTAACTATCTTCAGGGTATCAAAAGTAGAATAACAATTTTTCAGTGTCCCAGATATTTTCACATATTTCTTGGTCAATATTCACCATAACTCTTTGAGACATGTATTTTTAGGATTGTTTTAAAGGCTTTGACTGGCTCATGTACCCATTTTCCCATGATGAGAACATTCTGTGTCCTACATACCAGATTCTAAGATCATTTACAAACCATTGCCACAGGTAACCCAGTCCAGCTCACTCCTCCCTTCCACAACTCTTATTCACACAGGCCATAGCCACAAGGGAGGACAGGATGAATTAGTTTCCCTATCATCTTGACTGAAGCTGCTAATTCTAATCCTATAGACACTGCAAGTTCAGAGCATCTTTAACTCATTCTGCTGGAGTAGTAGCTGTTCAAATATTTCCATGTAGTCATATGAGAAAATATTACTAAGTTCATACTTGGGGGTTTCCTTAACCTAAATGGCCACAGCAGGATAATCAATCATGGACTACAGATGCTGTTTGGTTCTAAGTTTCCAACCCACTTGGATCCAGACACCAAAGAGCCAAAACAGTTCCCTCTAGGCTTAGCATGGGCTTTTTAAGAAAAAGGTATAAAAGAGCAGACTTCAGGGACCTACTACAATAGAGAAACTTTCTATAGTCCTTGAATTCATGGGGCTTACAATCCCTACTTTTTCTGCTTTAACATAGTTTTCTGTTTCAGGACTTTAAATCAGGTTAGAGTTATGATCAAGTGACCTTTATAACATAGTCCTTCTGGTCACAAAGAAAGCAAGAATGACAAATGTGTAAGAAGGAGGTTTAGGGAGAGATGCTCTCCATTCATTGTTTTACACAATTACTATTGTTTCTTAAAGCTTTGGTGGGTTTTTGACCAAAGAAATTCATTATCTTAGCTGGGATGCTTGTGGCCCACACAAGATAGTTAAACCTATAGAGCAAAATTAAAATCAGCTCATGAAATCATAAGATTCAGGAAGTCTTTCTTGGCAATAATTTTCAAATCACTAATTGTGGAAAAGAAATACTATAATTATGGCAAAAAAAAAAAAAAAGAAGGATGAACTTGCAAAACAGTAGTAAGTGATGGGTCAGTGATTGCTACAAACAAAATGCCTTGACATAGAATGAACCTGTTACTTCTTCTCCCAATGCATTCAGAGAGGTAGGTATAACCAGTGATGCCTTCCTTATATTTTTCTCTCAAAATAATACTAGGTTCTTCAATTTATGTGTAAGTTATATTTAAACAGATGTTTCTATCATCAGAGATAATTATGAATAGTGAAGAATTACCCAGTCTCCTTTGAAAAGTAGTCTATGAAATATTATAGAACCAGACCTTAGATAATAAATTAAAAGTTTTATTACTTTATTTTAATGATAATAAAGGCAATATAGTCCATTATAGTAAATTCAGATCAGAAAATGTTTGAAAAATGTCTACAAAAAATGCTGTTAATCCCATAATTCAGTACTATACATTGTTAGTGTACTTTTTAAAAGATAACTTTTAAAAATAAAATTTTATTGAAACATACCATTCATACATAAACATACGTAAACAATAAATGTATAGTAAAATTTGTGAATTTATAAAACAAACTTGCATGCCATCATACAAGGATCCCATACATCTCCCCCCCCCACCAATATCTTGCACTGTTGTGAAACATTTTTTACAAACTATAAAAGAGCACTATAAACCTACTAGATTCGTGGATAGGAATTCTCAAGTTTCTAAACATATAAACTCCTCATAAATTAATCTTCCTAGATCAAATCTCATTGAAAACTAACTGAACTTTGTTTTGTGATTAGACTAAATTGTTCTAAGTTTAATTTGAAACATAAATATGCAAGGGTTGGTATTACTAAAAAATAGTAATGAGGGACCACTAGGGTAATCAGATATCAAAATATCTTTTAAAGCAAATGCAATTATATCATGTTAAGTGATACAGGAATAAAGTGATCAATGAAAGAGAATGTAGTACTGATATGGATCCAAATACATGTAACATGTTAGAATGTGATAAAGTTTTAATTTCAGAGATGGTGAAAAGATAATAAGCAACTATGAAAAACAACCATCTTAATAAACATTTAAAATTCAAACTCTTTTGAACTCCTTATACCAAAATAAATTCCAAATGGGTGAAAAAATACTAAAATATAAAATATAAAAACAAAAGAAAAATGTTTTTAAAAATATTGTTAAAAATTGGGAATAATATTTTGGTTAAAGTGATGCCAAAAAATTCTTTCTAAGGTAGATATAAAAGCCAAAAACAATGTCAATTGATATGACTATGCAAATATCAAGTTTCTATTAGAAAATAAGTTAAAACCAAATCACAAGATGGAGAAATAACAATTACATATATAATTATAAAAAGGATAAAGACTTACTATATGATTAACTCATAAGTATCAATATGGAAAAGTTCAACAAAGAAAATAGATAAAATCAACTTTAGATAATTCAAAAGGAAATACCAAATTGTGAAATAAAACACAGTTAAATTTAAAGAACTCAAAGTACACAAATGAAATACTAAGTTTTTAATCCTACTGTCAAATATAAAATGTTTATCAAACACTATTTGTTGAGAGTATAGACACACAAGTGTTCTCATAGGTATTCTTATTCCTATGGACAGGAGTAAAATTTGTACAATATCATCCTTTAAATACATGAACCAATTGATTCAACCACTTCATTTCTGGAAATTCACAATTGCATATATATGAAAAGACCTGTTTTTATTGCAGAATTGTCATAGAAAAATATTGGACAAAATATTAAGGGAATACTGGATATGTTATTTTTAGAAGATCTTTATGAAGGAGGATTATGTTGAATGAAGAAAACTGTGAAGACTTTAGATACATATGGACTGATATGAAAAGACAAAAAATTTTTTCTCTTCCTAAAATTTTTAGAAACTCTTCCATTGGTTTAGTAGATTTGTTACAATTGATGAATGGACATTTTTATAATGTACTATGGATTGAGGTCCATGAGTTTATAATAAGGATCACTGGGTGTGTCTTACAGCACTATTTTCTTATTTTTATTCATGTAACATATATACAAACTAAAATTTCCCCTTTTAACTGCATTCAAATATATAATTCAGTGATGATAATTATTTTCACAACGTTGTGCTATCTTCACCACCATCCATTACCAAAGCTTCTCCATCACCCCAAATATAAACTATGTACAATTAAAATATAAACTCTCCATTCTCAACCCCCATGTTGGCCCCTGGTGAACGTATTCTGGTTTCTGACCCTAAGAATTTGCTTATTCCCATTATTTCATATCAGTGAAGTCATACAATATTTGTCTTTTTGTGCTTGGCTTATTTCACTCAAAATGATGTCTTCAAATTCCATCCTTTTTGTTCCATGTATCAAAACTTCATTCCTTTTTACAGGTGAATAATATTCCATTGTATGTATACACCACATTGTGTTTATCCTAACAAAAAAAGGTACATGTCTGAGTCCAGGGTTTTACTGACAGAAAAACAATGACAAATAGCAAGTCTCCCACAACGGCCAAAATGTAGAAAAGCAAGAACA
This sequence comes from Tolypeutes matacus, assembly GCA_026826555.1. Taxonomy (NCBI): domain Eukaryota; kingdom Metazoa; phylum Chordata; class Mammalia; order Cingulata; family Chlamyphoridae; genus Tolypeutes; species Tolypeutes matacus. The sequence continues at coordinate 1,069,867 of JAKSZT010050675.1, read as the reverse complement.
TAACAAAAAGTAATTTCTCTTCCTTTTTATTTTGGGAGAGACCAGGAGGACAAAGTGAGTCATGTTGTTTTTTGATTCAATATTTTCTTGTATAAGAGCTGATTTCAGATTTTAGAAATAGTTTATTTCTAAAAAAGTGAAAGATAAACTCTGAGGATTTGTATGTCTGTGGTTCAAATTACAATGGAGGGGATGTTCTTTTAGCACAGGCATTTTTAAGGGATAAGAGCTGGAATTGAAATTCAAAAAAACATTCTTGTGGGGACATGTTGGGTCAGGTGTGATATACTTATTAAATAATACACAGTATAGTGTGGACTTAGTAGTGGGTCTATCTGTGGTTTTCACCTGACTAGCAAAGAGGTCCATGGAACAAAAAAGTTTAAGAACTCCTGTTTTAACAAATATGGCAGGGAGGGTTACTAGTGCAGGGCATGGGGGTGGGGGTATATGTGGAATAGGGCACACCTGAGACATACTTCTGTGGAATATGAAAGTGTTCATCTTATCATGGGGCGTTATCTCAATAAGTGGAGACCCACTCAATAAACAAGAAATAAACGTGGTGAGAAACCTAATTTTTCATTCCATTGATTATATTAAAATAGAGAAAAAAGTTTAATGAAAGGAAATAATGACCTTGCAAAAGCACTTATGATTTCTTATGCAAAACTGTGTATCAGATGTTATATATATGCATGTGTGTATGGGTGTGTGTATACCACACTTACTAATATATATATACAAAAACACATTTAATGTATCACATATAACTCTTACAGTAGCAAGTATTGTTATCCTTATTTTGCACCTGAAAAAAGTGAGGTTCAAATATTTATATAATTTGGCCAAGGTCACTCATTTTAAGTGACACAATGGGACATGGAATCTAATATTAATTGACTACCAAAATTTGTACATTGCATTTTGTGAGTGCTTTTATGGCACAAACTAGTTGTGCTTGAGATTTTGTGATTATTATTGTGTGCTTTTTATATCATGCTTTAAATCTTTTGAACTATCTCCTGAGAAGTTATCACAATTTTTAAAGAATATAGTATTATTCTTGCCAGCAGGGGCAAATAATACTAAACATTTATCCCTTCTAAATACAACATTTAATATTCAGTCCTGGAATTGTTTTATGCCCAACACTGCTTCTTGCTTAATTAAATTCATTGGGCTTTTCATGCAATTCTGAAAAGACATAGCCTTTAACCATTTCAGATGTTTCTATGCCTTCAGCTAAGAACAGCAAATACACCAAAATCGCCTACATTTCTCCAATTTAATTTATCACCAAGATTGGAATGCCTTCAATTTCAGAGCATTCCAGCTAACAAAGGACCTTTTCCTTAGTGTAATTATTCTTCAAAAGGTTAAGCCGACATAAGAGTCATTTATTCAGAAAATGTTTATTAAATGTCTATCTGTGACAAGCTTTGTTGTATGTGCTGAAGATCCAGTATTTAATAAAACAGATGTTACCTCTCCTTTCAATGAATTTACATTCTAGTTTGGAAAAAGAGATAATGAACAAATAAATCAGAAAAATCAAACTGTAATCTGCAATAGAGAAAATTTAACAGGGTAATGTGGTGCATAATAATTCAAGCACATAGAGGATGACACTACAATGGGTGGTTAAGGAAGTCCTCTCTAAGGAGAATGCATTTGAGATGTAGAGTCTATGAAAGGAAACAATGTGAATGAGAAGTCAACAATGTGAATGACTAGAGTAGGAGGATTCCAGAAAGCAAGAAGGGTTTATGCAAAGTCCAAAATGCTAGAATGAGATCTTTGTGACATGAACACAGGTAACAGGGAAAGAGTGGGACCACAGGAAATGAATGTTTGATTGAACAGCATTTGGCCAGGGACTTACAGACAATGAAAAGACCTATTCGAATTTATTGTATATAAAGAATTAAACAGATAGCTTTCCTTCTACCAATTAGCTTTGCTCAGCTGCTGTAAGTGAATGAAAAGGCTTTTACATGAGAAATATTATCATGAAAAGAAGGACCTAAAGAGAGATAAAATGTAGTTCACTGTTGTGAGCTACAACAAAATGAGAAACTGCCAGAAGAGAAGTACAGCAGTTTTGGGCAGAAGTTTGCTAGAGTTCACGAGTTTAATTTGCTTCACCCTGATTTTATGTGTGCTGACTTAATATAATTTGTATAAGGTTGTTGCTGATTGTCAAGTCAGAATAGAGAAGAGCTTTAAGGATACTCATTGAGGGCAAATAAATCTCTCCTTTATTCCACAATAAGTGTCCCTCTAATGGTTTTACTCATGTTCTTTAGCTCATTTTCTTTTATCCCTTGACATGATTAGATCAAATCTGTGATATCTTGTTCTGAGGTCTTTCATGATGTCTAGTGTAAACTGGTCCCATGCCACCTGAGTTATTATCTATCACATCCCTTTCTTTATTTCACACTTTTGTACTGAATTTATGTTTTGTTTTTTTTAATACTTTTACTTATTTAATACCTGTTTCTCTGCATTACAAAGTGTTTAAACATGTTACTTTTGGAGCCAAATTACCTATGTTCAAATCCAATTTCAAGCTTAGGCTCTGAAAAATTTTTTTAAATTATTTAAGATATAGGTAATTCTTTAGGGAAACAGGAATAAAAGTTATCTACTTTATAGGCTTCTTATGAGCATTAAACAACACAATGTCTTCAAGATGGCTGCCACATTGCAGTGAATAAATAATAGTATTCAATATTAATATTATGTGTTACATAAATCATATATTTGTTAATTATTTTACTATAGCTGTATATTTTTTTCATTAAAAAATAATAAATTTTTTGGGATTTCCTCAAAATCCTTTTGATTTGGAAGACAGATTTTTGAATTGAATTTTTCAGGGTGTTATTCATCTGGCATTTATTTTATTGGGTTTATTCTGAGAATTATGTAAGATCTTCATGGTCACTTATTTTAATATCTACATATAATAGCATGATAAATATAAATCACACAGCTTATAAAATGTCAAGTAGAAATAGGACATTGATGAAAAAGTGAGGGTGGCAATAAAAACATTGAAATGTATATTTTTTTAGTATCTGACACTTCCCTGAATGCTTTGTGCTCATTACCTCATCAAATGCTTAAAATACCCTAGGATATAATAGTTACCATTCTTTGTACATAAGACCTACAACTAAAATTAGACTCTCACAGATGGTTAGATTTATATAAACTAGTGAGATGGAATTCAGTCCTAGTTCTATTGACCTCAGAATTTCAATGCCTTCTGTATCATCTGAAACTCTCCTGCCTATGGACTTCCAAAGGCTAAATAATGTCCTTGGATGTCAATTATATCATTGCCTGAATTCAGAGAAAAGGTGATGTTCAATAGAGTTGGTCATAAATGCAAGTGCCTTTTATAACTAAAGAGATGGTCCACAGAGGCCCTAACCCAAGCAAAAAAAGACCCCTTCTGGTTTTAGAAGTGATATAAGCCCAAATCTGATGAGTCCACACATAACTTCTTTTTCTTAAAGTACATAAAGATGTTAACTATGGGCCAGGCAAGGTTGCAAGCACTTAACATATATTAACCCATAATATTGTTCCAACAATTTCATAAGTTTGGAACCATGAATACCATTTCACCAATGAAGAAAATGTGGGGCAGGTAGGTTTAAAAAGTTGCCCAGTTCATATTTGAATCCAGGAATTGGATTCCAGAATCTGCTCTTAAAAATGCACATTACCTCCTTTTTTATTTTAAGTCTATTCATAATCTGGTTACCTGCTACACTGGCTTCAGGTTCATGGAAGATGACAATTTGAACCTTCAAACAGGGCTTTTCTGGAGAAAATAAGAACCACAAATGGATCAGCTCCAAGGACTTGGAAGAACAGAACCAAAGGAGATTAAAAAACCAGGAGAGAGAGTTTCAGGGAAAATGATGAATTTCGGGGCTATTCAAGCCCCCAAGAACATCTAGAAGACCGTCAGTTCTCAGAGTATTTTTATTCACACCAGGGGCAGAGAAGTTACTTATTTTCTCTTCTAAAAATATTAGATTAGCACTGAGAGACACTTGGGTAGTTCTTTTTATATTTAATGGGACTCCAGTAATAAAGTATATTTAATATAACTAACATTTATTTGGCATTTGGTGGTTCTAAGCACTTTAAAGAGATAATTCTATTTGATCCTGATAACACATTTATTATTTCCCTTTAACTGAAACTCCAGGTTGTTACAATTTACACTATAAGTAAGCTTTGAACTTGGGGCTCTTTTCCTCAGATGCCAAATCTTATAACCCATTCCTCAAAAATATGTACACAAGATATGATACATAAAATCTTCATACAGAAAAACTGTGAAGACAATGCTGTCAATAGAATGACCAATTAGGATAATAATAAAAATGAGTTTTAGTTCAAATAATACAGCAAGACAAATGGTAGACCTTTCCTTTAGAATCATAAAAAAGTAAAATGAGACTCCTAGCAGATGAGATTGATGCTTAGGAAGTGTAGAAAGAGAAGAAGCACAATAAAGTCCAAAACATTAATATTTGCACAAAATATTTTATTTTGGTTTTGCCAATATAAAGATAGTAAGCTTTCAATGCATGGTTTATGAAGATTTGAGAGTTTCATATCATCCTGCTATGAAAGGTATTACCTAGAAAATGCATTAATAATGTGACTTTATTAACAAGCAAAGGATGTAAACACAATCAATAGCACTATTACTCAAAGTGTGTTTAAATTTCTATTATTTCAGTTATATCTGGATAGTTTGTTTAAAATGTAAATATAGCAATCCAACAACAGTCCTAACAATTTGACTTTCTAAAACTGTGTTCTAAGAATCTGTATTTTAACAAGAACTCTAATTCTGAAAGCACATCAAAGACTGACAACCAAATAGGAAATGTACAAATCTAAGTGGCACATTTCAATAATGATAAATAATTTCCTACCTGAGCCTTTCTTCAGAGACCTGTAGAAAACATCAAGCTACTTTTTTCTTTTTGGCTTTTATAAAGAGTATTTTTAGGGGTAAAAGCAAAAATATGGAACACTTCATGAATTTGCCTGTCATCCTTGCACAGGGGCCATGCTAATCTTCTATGTATTGTTCTAATTTTAGTACATGTGCTGCTGAAGCGAGCACTGAAGCTACTTTTGATGTTTTGTGTCCACTTGCTTTGAAACCTAGAAATGATATTCTTTTCTCTTCACCATTTAAAGAATAAGGTTATTTTTATATTGTCATGATTATTTCACAGTTTAAGTTACCATTTTACCACAGAGCTTCTTCATAGTATTTTTCACTTCTGCATTCCTGAGAGTGTAGATCAAGGGTTCAACATAAGACTTATTATTGTATAAAACACAGCAACAGCTTTATCAATGGGGAATGTGGTTGTTGACCTAGATTCTGAAATATGCAGGGCATAAAGAAAAAGATGACCACGGAGATGTGAGAGATACAGGTGGACAGGGCTTTACTCCTCCCCTCCAAGCTCTGAGATTTCAAAGTGCACAGGATGACACATAGAAGAGCATTAAGAAAAGCAAGTTCAATAGACAGATGAACCCACTGTTGGCAGGAGCAAAGAGACCAAGGATATGTATGTCCATGCAGACAAGTTTCAACAAAGGGTTCAAGTCACACATGAAGTGGTCTATGACATTTGGGCCACAGAAGGGCAGGCAGACTGTGAAAAGGATCATAATGATGGTGTGGACAAAGGCTCTATCCTAGAGCACTCCCATAAGGAAGCCATATACCTTTTGGCTCATGATGGTTGTATAGTGCAAGGGTTTTCAAATGGCCACATAACTATTCTAGGCCATCACTGTGAGCAGGATAATCTCAGCTACACCAAAAAAATGTACAGCAAAGATCTGAGTCATGCATCCCCTGAAAGAGATGGTTTTCCTCACAGAGAGAGTTAGCTGGAATCTTAAGGGTAATTGAGGAAGAATAGCAGATATCTATAAGGGATAGATAAGACAAGAAGAAGTACATGGGGGATTCCAGGGCTTTTCTGGTGCTGACAGTGATCATGATGAGCAAGTTGCCTGCCAGGGTGACCAAGTAGATAACTAAAAACACAGCAAATGAACATTTCTGAAGTTCCACATTCTGGGTCAAGCCCAGTAGGATATATTCTGTCACATTATTCATTTTCTTCATCAATTTAGCTCAGGTGTCAGACAATTTAACTGAAAAATAAAAAGTCAACTTATCCTCAGTAAAGACACTTTTACTTCTTAAATAAAGATTCCCATGGAGTGTGTTATTTTCCCCAATTTTACATAATGCAAAACAAACACAAAATTATTTCAATTCTTCCATTTTTATTCACCAGGTATCACCAGAGGTGGCATTAATTTTGCCCTTTAATATTCCTGATTTTATTTTAATGTTCTAAAACAAAAAAAGAGTAAGTTTTAAGTTAAGAAAATTGTATACTAACTGCCAGAAAAGAAGTTATTTTGCACAACCCATTATAGAGGGTTATAACTACTGACTTCTCATCCGTTGATTTCTAGTATATCCATAAAATCTTAAAATAATCCAAATTTTGCTTTTCTTCATCAGCTGTTTGTCCAGAGCAATGATTATTCTAATTTAGTGAGCAGAAAATGAAAGTGTTTCTGGAAAAGAAAACCTCAATGAAAAATAATAAGAAGGTTGTTTTTCTATGACATACCAATGTGTATCTGTCTCTTTGTCAAGGACCTCTCTCAGAGCACAACTTGTTCTGATAAAAAAAAACTCTCCCAGATAGTACACTCATTAAGCTTCTATGTTTAAAAGGAATTTGGGTCTTGGAGAGATGGAGAAGATTAACTACTCCCACCCATTTCCATTTCTATAGAGCTCACAGAAATCTTAAAGGCTTCTTAAATTTTATATGCAACTTTTTCTGATAACCTTATAAGGGCCCTAACAACAGGGCATCCACTTTTAAAGGTGTAAAATGGTAAGCAAACAATTATCCCTTCCTCCTGGAGTCCCTCTGACCAGTGATTGACATTTTGGATAAGGGTTAGAAATCATCTACAGGAGTGGGGTAATCATCAAACTGGAATCATAATCTGGGTTCTTTATTTCTATTATTTTCATCAAATATACGTTGAACATCTAAAATTGACCAGGCCTGTATTAAACACAATACATGTGATACCCTTTATTATTCCCATTTTACAGATGAAGTAACTGAGACACTATGAATTTAAGTAATTTACCCAAGTTCAAAAGACAGCAGAATGCAGAAATGAGATTTGCACCCATGTCTGCCTCAACAACCCAAGCAATAGCTCTGCCCTCATGAACCAAGAACCCCACTAATAAAATAATGTATACTATTAAAAATGATTATTCTGCAAACCTACAAATTTTCTAATTAATGGAAAAATGTATACAAACAAGGTGTTATATGTCTGTATAACAGGGACATAGCTTACCTGGGGTGAGGATGGCATTTTTTCAAAGGCACCTTTAATTACACTAATGGCTTTTATTGCCATACTCCTTGGCTGGAAATTACTTGAACAGATGAGTTAAAATACATGTAGCAGTGAATGACCTCAGGTATAAACTATTCACTGAAGTATGAGCCAACACATCTTAGTAAAAACCACATAGACTTTGCATAAACACAGACTCTGTCTCTAATCTAAGCTGTGCATGAATATATATATATATATATATATTTAATTGAGATAAATTACTTAGCCTTTCTTTGCCTCAATTTACTTATTTCCAACCTGTGATTAATAACACATGTTATTGTTTTGAAGATTCATGTGCCTATAATAAGAAATTAATAAATGTGAGTTATTATTTTTACTAACTTGAAAAAACCCCATTTTCTCAAATTTGAGATGCAATTTCCCCTGACACATTCACGATCTGCTTTCAAGTTGACTAAAGAAATCTACCTTCTCAAACATTCTTCATCAATTATTTCCCACCTGAGAAAAACATTGTCTCTCTGTCTCCCTGGAGCTGTTTACCCAGCAGGACCCATATGCTGAATGCTGCATTTATTGTATCTTAAAATCCATTATTTTGTTTATGGTAATGCCCCTGGTGGGACTTCACAGTTGAGATTGATTTATAGATTCCAGGTCTTTTTCCACTTATTCAGAATAATTGAAAAGCTGCTATAAAATTGGATGTATATAAAATGCTATTGTGTGTTTCATTTATGCTTCCCTGGTTACTAATGAGTTGATTTTCATTTCATTGGTTTATTCATCATATGGCTTTCATCCTCTGAAATGCTTCCTCATTTACTCTGTCATTTTTCCATTGATTGCTAATCTTTTTTCTCTTTGATTTATAGGAGTCCAATGAGTATTCTAGACAGTTGTTGGTTGTCTTAAAAAATTCATCTTGTTATGGCTTGTGTTATCATGTATTTAGGGTTCTTTTCATAAATATATGCCTTTAAATTAAATATTGCTGTTTATATAACTTTTTCTCTTATGACAAAAGCTGTTTGTATTTTCTTTAAAAAAAAATTATATACCCAACGTCTCAAAGGTATTCACCAATGTTTTCTTCTAAAATATTTTATCTTAAGTTTTTTATATTTAAATTCTTAATCTAACTGAGATTGCTTATGATATCTTTGTCAACCCCAGTTTTGCAAAGATATGCTCCTGTTTTCTTCAAGAAGGTTTGCTCTTTTTACTTTTATCTTTAGTTTTATGATTTATTTCAAATTACTTTCTGTGTGGTATTAATTAAAATTTAAGGTTCCTGTTATCCATATGAATATCCAGTTATTAAAATGCCTTTTGTTGAAAAGATTTTTAATTTCTGATAATTTATTTCACAACCTTCTGTGAAAATCAATTGATATTATTTATGCAGTTACATTTGTGGACTCTCTATTTTGTTCTGTTGATCAATATGTTTATCCTTATGTCAATACCATACTGTCTTGTTTACTGTATCTTTCTAGTAGGTCTTGAAATCTGGAAGTGTAGATTTTCAAAGTAAGTTCTGACACATCATTCGTTGGATTTCTACCTAAGTATTTTGATTTTTTCTAACTGGAAATAGTGCTTTCCAATTTCATTTTCTAATATTTTATTATTTATATAGGAAACATTACTTTTTGTATTGACCTTTTACTCAACAATGTAGTTAAATTCACTTATTAGTTCTAATAGTGATTTTTCTGCATACACAACCATATAATTTGCAAATAAACACAGTTTAATTCTTCCTTTCCAAACTCATTTAATTTTTTTCTTTCTTTTTATTGCACTATATAGTACTTGCCATATAAGCTTGAGTAGAATTCTAGAAAGAAAATATTATTGTCTTTTCCCCTGTTCTTGGTGGGAAATAGTGCAATATTTTACTATTAATTCACTGTAAACTTTTTCTTGGTGCTTATTATCACTTAAGAGATGCTTAATTTCTATTATTAAATTGCTGCAAGTTTATCATTATTGGTTTTGAAGTGTTCCAAAGCTTTCTACTTCCACTGAGATAACTATGTAAATTGTTCTTTCCTGTTGTTTATTGGTAAATTATATTGATTTATTTTTTTAATACTAAATAAATCTTACACTTCTTAAATAAACTCCATTGGGTCCTGATACAATCTGTTTTAGAATATTACTAATTACTTGATATCACCAATAATAGCAATGCATGTGTCTCCAAAAGTTTTTTACCTTAATTAAGCAATGCTTAAGTTGGCAAAAAAACCCTCTCAAACTCAACTTTTTTAGGACTCAGCAGTCAAATCAAGAACCTACAACCATCAAAAGTATGCTAAATGGACAAGTAAGCTAATAAAATTCATTAGAGCATGGTGGCATTTTAGCTTACCACACATCATTCCCTAGTTCACATCTTACCACATATCATTCCCTACTTCACATCTCAAAGGAAGGCCTGAGGGTGACAGTTCACACTGCTGGTATCTTGGGACAATATGGACCATGGTCTCAAAAATGGTGTTTCTTTTTTTTTTGACCTGTCTGGTGAGTCTCTGAGAAATTGACTCAGGGGCTTGATGTTGTTTCACCTACTTTGACTCTTTCTTTTCTGAAGCAACCTCTTGGGTAGCTTTTGTCAAAACACTTTGAAAGAAAACATACTGCTACAGATGCCCATGGGAAGAGATAACTGGCAGGGAAATAGAAGTAAGACAAAACTCTGTGAAGGAAAAGGTTGTGAGAGGAGATACATGGTGGTAAAATGACTTTTGAAGGAACCAGTGTATAACAGGTAGTAGAAGCCTGGCTAGATGTATCTTCAGAAAAGTGTGGGAAGACACTATCCTTTTATTTCTGGCTGATACCTAGACTCTGCACAGCAGGAAGTGAAGGATAAAGCAGAGTTGTAACAGCTTAGCTAAGCATTCAAGGAACACTCTACATGGAACAAGAACTGGAAGGAAGAGTATGCATTTTTGCTGCAAGTGCTTAAGGAAATCCTTGTCAAATCACTAGCAGAACACTAAGCTAACAGAACAGACTTCAGTGACCACACATGATAAAGAATATAGTCTGTACCAAAATAATTCAGAATAGTCACCTAAACAACAATACTCCCATAAAAACAACAAAAACAAACCCCTAAAGATAGGGGAAATTTTGATTTTCAGAAATACAACATTACAATATTCAAAATGATGTTTTTAGCCATAAAATAAAAATAATGAGTCATATTTTTTTTCCATATTTCCCTGGGGAAAAAAATAATTAATGCAAACTGTCCCTGAGAACCCCTACATATTGGAAAGCTGAAAAAAAAAAAAAAAACCTTTAAATCACCTATGTTACATATGCTTAAAGACCAAAAGGAGAGATGTCACTGAAGGAACATAGCAAAATAGGAAGCTCCAGCAATCAGTCTCTAAACCAAAACAAGTATTGAACTGGCATGAACTCTTTGAACCAACCACTTTGAAACTCTGGAGTCTAGGGGAATACTGTGCAGCATCCAGGGAGGAGTGGGAGGAAGAAGTTGGTAAATTATGATAAAGACTCTTGCGTTTTACCTTCGTTGCAATGGTTACCACTCCCCTTATCCTAACCTTAAAACCCATAGCACTAGTGACTGGAGTTCCAACTCCTAGCTCAGTACCAGGGTGGAACCTAAAATACTTGTCCTCCAAACTTGGGGGATGTGTAGACTTATCCCAAATCTCTACCTTTGATCAGCTAGTTCAGATCACTGGGGGCCCACTCTGTGGTTGCCACTCTTCTAAACCCCCTGGGGCAAAGGTGGCAGAAAAATATAAAGGAAGGTAACATTCCTCAAAACTATGGAAAACATTTAAAGGGCTGCATTATGCAGGCAATTGTTGAGTTAAGAAAACACAGCTTAAAAAGCCATAGAAGTTCCTGATAGACTTACTATCCTTTCCCTCACCCTCTCCACAAAGCAAGGTGGAGCCAGATTACACTCCCATTAGAGGTATCTGGCCTTGTTCCAAAGGGAACAGAGTGGCCCCTGTGTGCATAGTAGGGTGGATGTAGATCAGTGTCAATCTATAAGGTGGAAGTCTGAGAGACTGAGACAAGGAAAGTGCTTGGGCCCATCCAAGAGTTTGTCCTGAGGGCAAAAATTTCCCTTTTTAACAGCTGAGACAGTGTGAAAAACAATTAAGTTGAATGGCTTGGGGCAAAAGATTACTTGCATTGAGTGACTTCAAATAACACCAGAATGGTGATGTGTTCTATTCCAAAGAGGAGAGTGGCTAATTAATTAAAACTCCAGTGAACTGTAATTCCAGGGCCTCTGCCAAGCATAGGCTCAAGAAAAGAAGCATGTTCCCCCACCATGGCTCCAGGTAGGTTCAGATAAGGCAGAGAGGAACTTGCACTTCCCATTTGCCTCAGGGTTGTCTGCTTGATAGGAGAGTTAAACTCCAAACGAGACCCTCAGCCAAAGCTTTTTCAAAAAGAGTAGAAAGTGCTTTTTATCTTAGTTTGTTTGTTTGTATTATCTCCTGGCATTCAAAAAAAATCTGTTATATCACTAACTGTATACAAACTTAAGAAGCAGCCCAGGGAATAAATTCCAGAGTTAACACTTTAAAATATTAAAATATACAGTGTGCAACAAAAGATTACAAGAAAAACAAAGAAAGAGGAAACTATGGCCCATCCAAAGGAAAAAAGATAATAATCAAGAAACCATCAATAGAGGATCAGACTTTACACTTGCCTGATAGAAACTTGAAAACAATGATCCTCAATAGGCTCAAAGAGATAAAGGAAAACATGGAAGACCTAAAGGATATAAGGAAAACAATGAATGAACAATATGTGAATTTCTTCAAAGAAGGAAGATAACTGAAATGGGAAAAATCCTTAGATGGTTTCAATAGCATATTGGAACTAAGAGAAGAAAGACTCAATGAACTTTAAGACAAGACATCTGGAATGTTTGAGACTGAGGAGCAGAAAGATAAAATAATTAAAAAGAATCAACAAAGCCTAAGAGATCTGTGGGGCATCATCAAGCTTGTCAGTATATGGGAGTCCCAGAAGGAGAAGACAGAGAGAAAGGGTCAGGAGGAATATTAAAAGAAATAATGGCAGAAAACTCCCCAAATTTAGTGAAAGACAGGAATATGCCCATTTAAGAAGCTCAAATGAATCCCAAACAGGATAAATTTAAAAAGAGCAATGCCTAGACACATATCAATCAAATTATCCAATGCCAAGGCTAAGGAGAGAGTTTTGAAAGCTGCAAGAGAAAAGCAGCAAGTTATTAGGTTGGTGAAAAATAATATAGTTTTGCATTGTTGAAATTTGCCATTTGATATGGGAATCAATTCTTAAATAAATGTGGTTATGTTATAAATCATTTTAATGCACATTTATCACTTTATATTTTTTTGCTAATGGCTTATTACTTGCTGTTTATTTTATATTTATTTTAGACTATGGAAATGATGTTAGACAAAAAAGCAAATTCAAGTGAATTTCTTATTTGAGTTCAAAATGGGTTGTAAAGCAGTAGAGACAGCTGCAACATTAACAAAGCATTTGGCCAGGTACTGCTAAGAAACATGCAGTGCAGTGGTGGTTCAAGAAGTTTTGCAAAGGAGAAAAAAGCCTTGAAGATGAGGGGCATATTGGCCAGCCATCAGATTGACAATGACCAGTTGAGTAAAATCATCAAAGCTGATCCTCTTACAGCTACCTGAGAAGTTGCCAAAGACCTCAACGTCAACCATTCTATGGTCATTTGGTATTTGAAGCAAATTGGAAAGGTGAAAAAGCTTGAAAAGTGGGTGCTTCATGAGCAACAACAACGAACAATTTCTCGATCAGATTGCAATGTGCGATGAAAAGTGGATTTTCTACAACAACCAGGAACAACCAGCTCAGAGTTTGCACCAAGATGAAACTTCAAAGCACTTTTCAAAGCCAAACTTGCACCCAAAAAAGGTCATGGTCACCGTTTGGTGGTCTGCTGCCTGTCTGATCTACTATAGCTTTCTGAATTCAAGTATAATCACTACATCTGAGAAGTATGCTCAGCAAATTGGTGAGATGCACTGAGAACTGCAATGCCTGTAGCTGGCATTGGTCAACAGAAGGGCCCAATTCTTCTCCATGACAATGCCTGACTGCATGTTGCACAATCAATGCTTCCAAAATTGAATGAATTGGGCTATGAAGTTTTGCCTCATCCACTATATTCACCTGACCTCTTGCCAACTGACTACCACTTCTTCAAACATCTTGACAATTTTTTGCAAAGAAAACTGCTAATTAAACAAATAAATTATTTGTGCAAGAGTAGCCAGAAATATCAGCTATGTACAACAGGGGGAACAATTTGAGAGGTAAGGAATTTACTGGTTTGTCTGTTTTGTTATTATTATTAATATTATTGAAATAATAAAAATGCTTTAATAGTGATTGAAGTGATGAATGCACAACTATGTGATTATACCCAAATCATTGATTGTACATTTTGGATAAATTGTATGCTTTGTCAATATGTATCAATAAAATTGATTTTTTTAAAAAAACCCTCCAAAATATACTTTGTGCATAATGTAATTTTTTCTACAGTAGTGAACATTTCTTTGTAAAATTTCAGACAAATTAAAGTGTTCTTTTAATTTTCATAGTAGTTGTGTTCCTGGCCAAAGTAATCTCTGGCTATTTGTGTTCTTCACAGACAGGTATAGAATGGAACAAACAAACCTGCCCACAAAATAGCCGGCCTGACCAAATAACAGGTCATTTGTTTTCTCACATAGAGTAAGTTGATAACGAAGGTGGTTTTCATATAGCAGCTACTAGTCTATCATTACATATCTTGATGGGTAGGATATATATCTTAGAAATCAGAGATAACTGCTCAAACTGGAGAGAGCTGGGGTAACATACAAAGAGTATTTGACCTCCAGGCAAGTACTGTCTATATTGTTTTCAGGGTGTGCAGACTTAAAGAAAGCACTAGTGAGTTTCTTTATTTGTGAAACAGAATATTTCTCTTGCTATAGGGTTGTTTTAAAGATTAATGAAGAAAAACTGTGGAAGGACTGAAACCAGTGCCTGGAAGATGGTAAATACTCATGTTAAAAGTGGACCTTAATTTCAGGACATATTAGAATCACCTATTTCCCAACCCAACCATTATAAATTAGTGTGTTGTGGGTGGGGCCCAGGAACCTGCTTTCCTCAAGCAGCCCAAGTGCTTCAGATGCAGTTTGTGTATAGAGCGTGTCTGAGAAATTCTGAAATAAATATCATTGTATTATTATTTTTATATTTATATTACTATTATTTATTTTAGCAGTCTTGTATATGTTGCAATGCAGTAAATAATCAAGGAGCTAACAAATATGAAATATGTTGCACAAACTTATACCTTTAGTAACTTGAACTTAAATAGATCTCAATTTGAATTCTGTTGCCAAAAATTTCTATTGCTCTGATCCTGGAAAACTTTTTACAATTTCTGTAAGTCTCAGTTATCCCATCTATTTATGGGAATAATAATAATTTCCTTTTATTAGTGTAGTAAATTTAAATGAAATATTGCATATAATGTTCTTAGCTCCTTGTGTGTAGTTAAAACTTCTATCATTTATAATTCATAATATTAGACCATAGTAGAACAGTGGTATTACTTTTTTTATACAAAATATTACAATGAGCTAAGTTTGTATACAATACTACTCCTCTATCTCCTTGATATGTATTCTTTTCTCCATTCTGGTCTCTCTTATCTCTACCCTATCACCACTATCATTTGGCCCAGAGTCCATTCAATGACCTCATCATCCATCATGGAGCCCATAGTTATGGTCCCTCCATTTGATTCCCTCTGCTCTTAAGTTCTCTGCTCTGAGCTCCATTAGTTAGGAAATGATAATTAACTTCCATTGTGTTTCAGAATGTTTTCAGGCTCATAGGAAAGGCATATAAATTCCCTCATTAGGGAAAAAATATCTCATCACTCACCTGTGATGCAAAAAAATATTTCATCCTTCACCTTGGATGCAAATACACAAGAGGGCACACACCTTGTTGCTTCTCCTGAAATCTACCTATGCATATAAGTTGAGAGAAGGGCTGGAATAGCTGAGTTCTTTGTCTGTCATTCAGAACCAGAAGACTCTGATAACTTGACAATGTACACAAAGCTGCCTAGATTATCCCTTCAATTTCCCCTTTTGTCTAGAAGTCTTATATCATATGTCGTCCTGCTTTCTCAAAAAATATCAAAATGAAAATATTAAATATTTCTTGGTATCTTTTAGTCCCTTAGTTTCATAGTGTCTCCTACCTACCTTGCTGCCTCAGTTGCTCTTGACATATTCACAAGAGACATGTCCTTGTTTAAGGAATTCTTGATACTTGCTTTGTTTCTGTTGTTTAATTTTTCTCTTTTTTCCTTCCCCACTTATTAATTGCTCTTTTTTGCACAAACATGAGAAATAGTATGTCCCTTTTTGTTTTCTCAGCTGTCTCAGAAACTGCTCTAGTGTTATGGTACAGATATTTGAAAAGAAGCCCGCTTTTTTTAGCACTTGACATAACTTAGCTTGTAAATGTCTATTGGAAGACTCTCAGCAACAAATAGAATTTTTCATCTACAACTAACATCTGAAGAAGGCAATTTACCTAAAATTATGAATCACATGATCAAGTGGATAATCAAATCTGCTGGTCACAGAATCTTCTATGTTCAGTTTTTAGGCCCTAAGGGTTGTAGATTCCTACAACCCCTCAGGATTTCATAGCATGGGGAATGACAAACAAGATAATTTTAACAAAAAAATGGGCATTGAAAAATTGGCTCTTATTTAACAAAACAGAAATAGTATTTTGGAGTTTGTGATACCCTGGGAAAACTCTAATTAGTCAGTATTTTCCTTCATATTCCATTTAACTTTGTGAAGAAGTTAAACTAAAGATATGTGTAAACCAAACCCATAAAATATGCACTACATATTGGATGTTTTCCATTTGACCCTTCAAATCCTTTCCCAACCCTTATCTAGACACCTCTGAAAACTGACTAGCCCTTGGTTTATTATAGTATTCCATGGGATTCCCCTATAACATATGTATTCCTTTGCAAAAGTTTCTCTATTAAACCCTTTTAAAACTACACACCTTATGTGGAACATTGGTTATTTGTTGGGTTGATAACTCATACTGGTACTAGAGGTAGGACCAGGGAACAAATAGTAAGATGGATCTGAAATGCTCACCTATTTGATAAATAGATAGATGAATCCCTTCCTAGGGATAAATGGAGCTCTGGTAACCTACAATATCCAAGGCTATTATGGTGTCATGGTATAAAGTACAAGTGATCAAGGTATCAACAAATCAAATATCTATAGCACACAGGCCTGAAAATAGAAATTATAAATCTGCATAGGCCATTGAGTATGCTCATATTGAAATCAGTATATATTTATCTGAAAATACACAGGCAGCCAGTAAGCCTAAGGTGTATATTAGGAGTCTTTCATCTCCTATGTCCATAGAGCAGATATTGCTGAGGAATAAGGCCATGCCTGAGTGTTAGAGCTGCAGAATTGAATTACAGTCCAAATATATAGTTAGCTTTTGGTAGGCATTTAATGGAAAGATAAGAATATCAACTAGAAAGAAGTGAGACCCTGAGATCTACAAAGGGGACATTTGGGCTGAAAAAGACAAGTCTGAGAACTTTGAAACTCAATTTCCCCTGAGCTTTCTTACCATGAAAAGTAGTTCTTTCCCATCAAAGAAGTCAATAAGAAACTGCCTTAGATAGGAGCTTTCCTCTGACCACATCTGGGAGGTATAATGTTCATGATGATTGAGATAATGTGAATGATCCGTTATGTGTAATCTATTCTGCCATCTACTCCATAAGCATAGACTTCACACCCCTCATCTTGTTCCTTCAAGGGCACTAATTTCACCCAGATATTCAGAAATGCTTTATTTATGGGGTCTTCAATTTTCTTGTAAAGCTCTACCATGGCTAGGATGAGCACACTAGAGATGATAGAAAGCTGCAGTGAAATTGAATTCCCAGAGAGATAAAAGTCAGATGGTCATGTGTAATAAGAAGGAAATAATTAACAACATAAACCACAATGCTATGTAGGTAATCAAGGTGTGTGTGTATGTGTGTACAGATATCTCTGAGAAGGGTTGCTGGATCATGTGGACCCTAAGGGTTTAAAAAGGTAGGGAACTGGAACAACCAGCAAGATGACAGCAGAGTAAAGAGCTCGTAGAACAAGCTTCTGATACAGGGCAGTTAGTAATCACCCAGAGCTATCTAAGTCATTTGTTTGAGGGCTCCAGGAGATCAGAAGTGCATCCTGCAACATCCTTGAGAGAATAGAAGGAGGAGACTGACCATTTGCAGAGAAGATTTGTAAGTAGAGCACTCCGTGCCAAAGAGGCTGGTGCACATCCTCCACTGGAGGCATAATCTGCCTCAGGAGATGTTCCGTGGCTGCAAGTGGAAGCTCCACTTCCCATAAATGGGGGAGGAAGAGATGGCTGGCCACCAACTTCAGCTACTGATTAGTAAATCTGATGGGCTAAAATATATTCCTAAGAACAGCTTAAGTTTAAACTTGTCCAAGTCAGAAAGAGGCTGGTAGCCACCATCTTAACTCCAAGCCTGACACTAGGAGAAGCAGGGCTGACTAAAACTCACAGTGTTGGTAGGAACTGGCTTCTTTCCATCTAGGCCAGATTGCAGCTCTAGCCTAAGCTCTAGGCCCACCTTAGGCAGGATTGAAGCTGGGAGAAGCTGCGCTAGCCTCTCCGGGAGACTATCCACCACACCGTGGAGGGCTGTGATCATCCTACTTTGGCAGCACAAGCCATCCCAGGAACTATTCTGTTGCAGGAAGCTCCATTTCCCAAAAACAAGGGAGGAAGAGACTGTTGGCCACTGATTTCAGCTACTGATTTGTGGATTTGGCTGGCTAAAGTATAACCCTAAGGATTGCTAAAGTTTGAATTTGTCCAAGTCAAAAAGTTGCCAGTAGCCGCCATTTTGACTCTGCCCCCATCATGAAGGGAAGCCAGGCTGACTGAAAATCACAGTGAAGATAGAGACTTGTTTCTTTCACCTAGATTAACCTGCAGCCTTAGCCTTGGCTTCAGCCCCACCTCTAAAAAGGAGGAAGATGGTGGGCCCTGCATCAGCCTATCCAGGTAAGAGCAAGTACATTTAGCTGGCACAGATGGAATAATCAGAAGTCTATGGGGGCAGTCATCTTGGGCCTGCATTGCATAGATTGCTGCCCAAACCTGCAGCTCCATATTCACCACCACCACCCCCCCCAAGGCAGGGGAGAAAGGGGCATGAAGCTTCATCAATCTCTCTGGGCAACTACAGTCTAGGCCTGCATGAGTTGGATTATTCTATACAGCTGTGGCTCTGTCTCTAACCCTTGCAAAGGTGAAAGTTGGGAGAAGCTTCATTGGTCCTTGGTGCAATGAGGGCAGCTTGAGGCTCCACAACTTATAGCATCAACTACATCCTTGGCTCCTACTACATAACCAGCAAGAGAGAAAGGTCAGGAAGCCCTAAA
The DNA here is from genome assembly GCA_026826555.1 of Tolypeutes matacus. Lineage (NCBI taxonomy): Eukaryota > Metazoa > Chordata > Mammalia > Cingulata > Chlamyphoridae > Tolypeutes > Tolypeutes matacus. The sequence continues at coordinate 1,050,791 of JAKSZT010050675.1, read as the reverse complement.
CTAAAGATAAATTTGCACCCACAATAAATACTCTAGTAAGCCAGATGCCAAGACACCAACAAGAAATTACAATCCACGCCAGGAAACAGGAAGATGTGGCCCAGTTAAAGGAACAAGATAAGCCTCCAGATGACATAAAGGAGTTGAGACAACTAATCAAAGATGTTCAAACAAATCTCTTTAATAAATTTAATTAGATGGCTAAAGAAATTAAGGATATTAAGAAGATATTGGATGAGCATAAAGAAGAATTTGAAAGCATACACAGAAAAATAGCAGATCTTATGGGAATGAAAGGTGCAATAAATGAAATTAAAAACACACTGGAATCATATAATAGCAGATTTAAAGTGGCAGAAGAAAGGATTGGTGAGCTTGAAGAAATGGCCTCTGAAAGTGACCATACAAAAGAACATATGAAGTAAAGATTGGGAAAACTTGAACAAGGTCATAGAGAACTAAACAACAGCAAGAGACATGCAGACATATGTGTCATGGGTGTCCCAGAAAGAAAAGAGAAGGGAAAAGGGGCAGAAGGAATATTTGAACAAATAATGGTAGAATATTTCCCAACCCTATTGAAGGACATAGATAGAAATCCATGTCCAAGAAGCATGATGTACTCCCATCCAAAAAAAAATCCAAATAGACCAACTCTGAGACACATACTAATCAGAATATCAAATGCCAATGACAAAGAGAGAATTCTGAGAGTAGCAAGAGAAAAGCCATGCATAACATATAAAAGATACCCAATAAGATTAAGTGCTGATTTCTCACCAGAAACCATAGAGGCAAAAAGAGAGTGGTATGATATATTTAAGATACTGCAAGAGAAAATCTTCCAGCCAAGAATCTTATATCCAGGAAGATTGTCTTTCAAAAATCAGGGCAAGTTTAGAATATTCACAGCTAAACAGAATCTTTGAGAGTTTGTAACTAAGAGCCTGCTTTGCAGGAAATACAAAAGGGTGTGTTATAGCCTGAAAATAAAACACCTGAGAGAGAGGCCTGGAAGAGAGTCTAGAAACGAAGACTATTTCAATAAAAGTAATTAAATGTGTCAAAAGAATGGTGAAAGCAAAATATGACAGATAAAACACAAATATTCAGGAATAATCTTAACCAACGATGTTAAACAACTGTATTCAGAAAACTACAATTCATTTTTTAAAGAAATTTAAAAAACAAGACCTAAATAATTGGAAGCATATTCCATGCTCATGGATTGGGAGACTAAATATCATTAAGATGTCAATTCTACTCAAGTTTATATACAGATTCAATAGGATCCCAATAAAATTTCCACCAGCATTTTAAAAATAAATGGAAATCATGATTATCAAATTTATTTGGAAGGGTAAGGGGTCCTCAACAGCAAGGAACATCTTAAAAAGGAAAAGTGAAGCTGGAGGACTCTCATTTCCAGACTTTAACTCGTATTACCTAACTACAGTGGTAAAAACAGCATGGTATTGGCATAAAGTCAGGCACATAGACCAATGGAACCAAATTGATGGTTCAGAAACAGACATTCACATCTATGGTCAAGTGATTTTCTACTAGCCTGTCAAACCCACCCACTCCAGCAGAACAGCCATTCAACAAATGGTGCTGAGAAAACTGGGTATCTATAGAAAAAGAATAAAGGACCCCTATCTCACACCTTATACAAAAATTAATTCAAAATGAATCAGAAAGCTAAATATAAAAACAAGAACCATAAAACCTCTAGAAGAAAATGTAGAAAATATCTTCAAGACCTGGTGGTAGGTGGTGGATTCTTAAAGGAGATAAGAGGAGGACTGAGAAAGACTACTGATATTTAATGTATGTAGAAGTATTAATTAGCTTTACTGTAAAAGTGTGGAAATGTACAGAGTTGATGGTAGCACATTATAGTGAATAACAGCTTGTTTATAAATGAGAATGTGGCTGAAAATGGTAGTATAGGGATGTAAATGCCAATTAACAGAAAGCTAGAGAATAATATAGGGACTGAATAGCACAGTAAACCCAGAGGTGGATGAGAATTGTGGTTGATGGTACCAATGCAGGAGTGTCCTTTGTGTCCTAGACCAGATGTACATCAGTATTGCAAGGTGGTGGGAATGTGGAGAAGCATGGGATCACTGGAGTGATCTATAGAATGTGGCTAACAGTAATAATGTAATATTCTTGCATCTATGTTAAAGATGTACTCTGTTGATAATGGAGGAGTATGGAAAATGTGTGCCAAATGTGTACCTGATAATAATCAGATGATATTACCGCATAATCTGTAATAAATGTTCTACCATGGTGTGGTGTGTTGATAGAGGCATGTTGTTTGGGAATTCACACATGTGCATGATTGTTTTGTTAAGTTTACAACTTCTGCCATGAAAACATATTTTAAAAAATAATAATAGGGTGGGCTGGGGGAAAATACAACAAATGTAAAATAAGGACTATAACTAGTAGTAAGATTTTCATAATATTCTTTCATAATTTGAAACAAATGTTTCATGACAACACAAGGTGTTGGTGGAGGGTTGATGCATGGGACCCCCGTATGATGTTATGAATGTTTGCTTTGTAAGTTCACAACTTTTACTATACAATTATTGTTTATGTTTGCTCATTTACAAATGATATAAAAAATAATAATAGGGTGGTTTGGGGGAAATACTTTGGTTAGCAGTAATATTTTGAGGACGCTCTTTAATCATTAGTTAATAATGTTTAACAATGCCAGATATTGGTGTTAGGGTGAGGTATGAGAGCCCTGTATGATGTTATGTACGTTTGTTTTTCAAGTTCACAACTTTCTATACAGTTATTGTTTATGTATGTTCATTTATGAGTGATATACTTCAATAAATTTTTTAAAAAGACGGGGAACTGTCTTAGACTGCCACAGGGATGCCAAAAATGGGTTGGATTTTCGAATGGGAATTTTAGTAATAGTAAATCTTTACAGTTCTGAGGCCATGAAATGTTCAAATAAAGGGATAAGCAGAGATGCTTTCTCACCAAAGTCAGCTACTAGGGATTCTGGTGTTCTGCCATGTGGGGAAGCAAGATGGTGGTCAATCTCTGCTGAGGTCCCTGCCTTCCTCTCCAGAATCTACTGGCTTCTGGAGCCCAGCTGTGGATGATCACTCATTGGGCTCCTCTCTTTCTGGGCCTCTTCTCTCAGTCTCTGCTGTTCTGCTTTCTTCCTGAATTCAGCTGTGACCTCTCAGGCATACAGCTCATCTCATCAACCTTGAACTGCTCTATGGGCCCAGCCTCTTGGGGGCTTTGTGCTTAAGCTTTGGATGCAAAAAATCCTCAGAAATGGTGACTTCCTTTCTCTGTCTGTTTCTCTCTGTATCTCCATTTACATAAAGCTCCAGTAAGAGTGCGGAGACCCAACCTGAGTCACGCTTCACTGATGTAATACAATCAAAAGGGCCCCACATCCACAGGAATGAATTAGTTCAAGAACGTAGTCTCTTTTTGAGATTTACCAAATTCAAGCTGTCACAGAAACTAGCACATATGTTATTGTTACTCTATTGAAGAAATAGTTCAATTTACTTGGCAGAAAACTAGCTCAAGTGGTCCTAGTAGGGTTTTACAATAGAATTCTCTACCCTAAATCATTTTACAGCCAATAACGTCTTGACTGAAAAGGTGTTCATTTCCCTTTGAGGAAGGACCACAAGTGAATGTATATACTGTGTATCTTCTTGAGAGCCTTCCTTGGATGGTTTGGAGCCATTTACCAAGGTAGTCCTACTATAGACCAAACCACGCCTCTTATTAAAACCCTTCAGTGGCTTCCTATAGCATTTAGGCTATATTCCAAAGTATTTAACATGGGCTACCCAGTCCCTATGTTGTTTGGCCCTGCCTACATCTACCTAATTTACAGAGGCTTTATTTAGGTTTCTGGGGTCCAGCCATTCTATACTTGTTTCACGTCTTTGAATACATAATGGCTTTTTTCACCTTGGATTTTGATATAGCCTCTGCAAGACTGCTCTCTCTTCCTTCCTGAAGCCTTAAACCCACTCTCATCACCCACTATGACTCTTGAGCTCTTATTATTATCCTTTGGTTTTCAGGCAAAATATAATCTCAGGTAAAACTGCCCTATTTCATGCCTTCTAATATGATCTAATAATACATTGCCACATTCTTCCACTGCTTTTGTCATAACTTATAGTTAAAAATTTATATTATTTGATTATCTCCCTCATGAGGATATAAGTTTCACATGGACAGGTTCTCTCTCTATATATATATATATCTACCTCTCTTGCTCTAATCTCACCCACTTCTATCACTTTATTTTATTTTATTTTAATATTTATTTTATATTATTATTCCTTTTTCTTTGCTTTGGATGATTTTAGTTGATATTTATGGAAACCCCTTTTATATGTTATTTAACTTTACAATAACCTTTGTGAAGGAGACAGAATTTTCCTCATTTTACAGATCAGGAAACCAGGTTTTATGGTTTTAAGTACATTAATTTTAGTAACACAACTAGTTAATTTTAGATCTGGTATTCACACTTAGACAACCTCTCTCCTGACTTTGTTTCTTTGCTAGTAGGATGATAACTTAAATCCTTACATTGGCTCATTTTTCTATCTCCTCTAATAATTTATTTGGCAACAGATCTATAAGAATTGCTTGATAAGTATGGTGTGATTTGAATGAATAAACATATATATAGTCTGACATATAGATAAGGTTTGCACTAATCATATGGCTTTGGGCTAATCAATAAATTCTCTCTTTCTTAATTAAATGATTTATAAAATGAGACAATTTTATTAAGTGATAGTAACATTTTTCAGGACTAAATTTCTATGTTTTTAAACCTGATTATTTGCATCATTATTAGTGGTTACTGCAAATAATTCTTGAGTGTCTGCTATATGAATTTATAAATTTAATTTTTTTTGTGCCAGATTATTTTTATCTCACTTGCTTAAATTGCATTCATAAATTAAACCATCTTTTAGTTTTATTGCATCTATTATATTCAGAATGAATTATCTCTTTCTTTTTAATTCCAGAAAGATAAGTGAGCATTACAATTCATGCTTGACACCAGGAAAGCACATGGAGATCCTCTTTACTTTTAGCAACATATCCCAAACGATTCTCCCCTTTTTGTTTTCCTCAGGTTATTACCATTGGAAACAGGATTCTCATGGAGTAGGAAAATGAGCTTTCTATTCCAAGGCAATGTGGTTATGGTGGTTTAAAGCTGTTTGTACCCCAGAAAAACATGTTCTTAAATCTAATCCATTCTTGCTGTGTAGATCCATTGTAATTCAGATCTTTTGATAAGGTAACTTCAGTTAAGTTGTGACCCACCTCATTCAAGATGGGACTTGATCCTATTGCTGGAGTCCTTTATAAATGGATTGAATACAGAAAGAGAGAGTGAGAAAGCCATGGAAGATAGAAGCTTAAAGCAAGGAACCCTGAAGATAAGGGAGAGAGCAGAAGTCATGGATGTTCTTTCCCATGTGGCAGAGGAGACCAGTTTTCAAGAAGAAAGCATTACCTTGATGATAGCAGATTATTTGGACATTTTCTCAGCCTCAAAACTGTAATATAATAAATCTCATTATTTAAATGTGATCCATTTAAAGATATTTGCTTTGTGCAGCCTAGGAAACTAAAACAGTAATAAATTTGGGACCACGTAAAATTCAAATGAAGTCAGTATTCCTATTTATGAAATAAGCATTTAAAAATAACCAGAGGGAAAGGGGCAGTAATCAAAATATGAATAATAGACAAGAAATTTTCTTAATGTAATCAAATCATAATGAATTCAACTTCATAAAATTGAGTAAAATTATTCTTATACCATTAACAATATTTGGAAACAAATTTTTAAAATTTTCATTCTGATTCATGTTTGCTATCCTGCCATGACATAAATTAACAGGTTTCCTGAGATGCAAGAGAAAACAAATCCCTTTGCTCAAAGTCACTGTGAAATCTGAGCAACAGAAAATTCCCCCAAAATTACAGAATAAAAGACAAAAGCATTACAGCTGAATGACAGATACAGAGTTAGAAAGAAAGAGATATATTTAGATAAATAGATTTTTAAAACTTCAACTCTAACAGAATATTCAGAGTGAAATCTCTTCTGTGTGATGCAGTGATTTATGATGATTAAGATTCTATGAATGATTGTATTTCTTTTCTTTTTCAGTTTTATTTATGGTAAAGTTCCAATTAAATACTGGAGACAATTTCATTCAATGCAGTATATTTCCTAATTGTAGTAATTATATGTAAAACATGAGTTTTACATGTAAAATATGTTTTTTTGCCATCATAAAACGCTCCTATAGTTGCTTCCAACAATGGATAAGAATTATTAACAGAAAAGTTTGCAAAGGATAGTCTGGACAGAGAAAAGACTTTATGACAAAGGTCCATATTATGGAGCACATAATAAATTCTAAAAATTTTAATTAGTATAATTTAGAGAATTTCTATTTTCAACCATGTTTAATATTTATATTCTATTAATTTTAGAGTCAATTTTCTATAAAACATACCTAATTACTATGTCATCCCCCAATTGCACATTAATTTCAGTTAATACTTTTGTGACTAGGGAATTTTAATGGAGTCCTGGATACAGAGGTAAATATTTCCTTGTGCTGTATGGAAAGAGCCCTAAAGTGTGGTTGAGAAAATAAATATATTGTATCCAGCAAAGGCAGGCCAAATGTCAGAGGAGAGGGCAAAAAAATCATTTCCATGAAACTTTGAACCCAAGGGAGAGTCTCTGGGATTAGGGGCAGCTAAGCATTTTGTCCTCTCTCTAACCTCACTTGAAAATGAGAATGGGATACCAGAGTCTGGCCTGGTTCTAAGGATCATTGCTGTGCCAAAACACACACACACACATACAGACAAAACACATGCACACATGCATCTACATGCACACTCATACACTCCACACTCACACAGTCACATGCTAATTTCTAAAATAGGGTGCCATCCAATAGTGTATTTTGTCTTCATCTAGAATCAGAAATTCAGTCTTGAAGTTACACTGGGGCCCACATATATTTACTTTCACAGTGAAGAAAAAAGAGTGATGTGTTTAACACTAATTGTTTACTACGTGTTGTCCAGGCTATCAGTAGATGATATTTTCATTCCCTGTTGATGATTTTCATGTGCCGGAGGCAACAATTACTTCCATGAAGTAGAACAAGCAGTGTGTAATTTTGATTGCTCCCAATGAGGGGAACAGTGCTACTACAGGGAAAAACACATTTTGAGAAGCCATTCTATATGGGTTGCTCCAGTATGAATGGATCTGATATTTTTTGTGCCTTTTATTTGATATTTCTATATGAATTGCAACTCATCTTGGGAACAAATCCTCTATTTACTCTTCCTTCTTATTAGTCTTCTGGTATACTAAGCTGATTAAATCCTCCTGAATGTAGGTTATTTACTGAATATTTTGAGTTAGGTTAGAAGTGGAAATTTACTTGAGGGGTAAAGATATTCAAAATATGAAGGAAACCATCCATTTCTTCATCCAAGAAATTTTTAACTGACTGATAATTTGTATTAGCAAATCTTCAATATGCTGGATGTATGGCAGAAACAAAACAGAGTGTTTGTTCTGCCATTATGAAGGTTATATTCTGGTCTGAGGAAATGCTAGTTAACATAAGAAATAAGAGAGAGAAGAAGAAAATAGTTATGGGGTAAATAAGGCAGAGTCTGAGCAGAGAAATATTGAAGGGGGGTGGTAGAGGTGGGCATCAATATTTAAATAGATGAATACAATGGGCCTAATTGAAAATGTAATAATTGAAGGCAATGTAAAGGGGGTGAAGGAGAGCCACATTATCATGGGAATAATATTCCAGACAGAAGGAAAAGATTTTGGGGCATGGTTATAATTTTTGAGCAACAGTGAGAAAGTCCACATGTCTGGGGCAAGGTGAAACAGGGGACAAGTGTTAGATGATGAAGATAGTGGTCAGTGGAGGGTCAGCACATGGAAAACTATAGGGAATTGTATGGAACTCCTACAGGTCTTTAAGGACAAGTGTGACATGACCTGCCTTTTTAAAAGACCACAGGATATAGACAGTAGAAGCTCAGGAGTGTAAACCAGCTAGGAGATTAGTATAGTATGCTTGGTGTAAATAACTTTTTGGGTCTAGGTGGTAGCAGTGGAGATGGTGAGAAATGGTCAGATTTTGGATATGTTCTGAATGTAATTATACAAGGATTTCCTGGAAGGTTGAAGAGAAAGTAGGAAGAAAAGTGAAAAGGATAATGGCAGATATTTAACTTGTCAAGCTGGTTGGGTAGAATTTTATATAGTAATCTGGGGAATGAACAGATAGATCAAATTTTGGAAGTCAAATTTAGAAATTCACTTTTAAGCATGCTAAGTTTGATATATTTATTACACATCTCTTATAATTTTAGGATGTTAACTCTGGAAATAAATTTAAGCATCTACAAAGGGTGCAATTTTTAATATGAGTTTCATAACCAGGAATTCCATGGGGAGATTTCTAGTAATTTCTGAAAACTCTAAAATTTCGTGTGTTTATACAATGTGCATTTTGATGGAATGATGTTTTTTTTTTTTATCAGGGACTTGAAAAGGTCCATGATTCCAAAACCTAAAAGATCTTCATTATTAGATGATAAAGCAGTCAAGGAATAGATGGGTTAGAGAATATACACATAAGCTCTTATAAGTGTTTTTTAGGGACATAAGAATAAGAATACAATTCTCAAAGTAAAATAATGCTCTTATCTCTAGTATATTGTTGTATCTCACTTCCTAACAAAATGGTGATGAGCCTACGTATCCAAAGATATGTGTGTAAAAGGATTGCTAATCTCTTCTTTCACTCTATATCAGAGATAAGGTTATAATTTCATATATTTCTGATGTAATTTATAAGAGAGTTTATTAAACTGGAGACATTGAATGTGGTTGCCAGAAAAAAATTCAACCAATTTTTTTTTCTTGGAATTCCAGGGAGGAAAGTCAAAGCTCTTAATATAATGCAGTTGATTCATTTTGGGGCTGAGTTGTGAACAAAGGATTCAGTAATTTAAGGACAATAAAGTTTATGGTTCCAAGATGCCACTCTTTTGTCAAATTACATGAGGTATATGACAAAAATATTAAAACACATATTTAGTGGGGCTCGGAATGACAACCCCACTTGGTTTTACACTGCCTCCTGCTTTTAAAAACTTGGCCTTATTTTACTTCCCCAGCCTCAACTTTTATAAATAAGTCAGTTCTCATTCTTCTCATTTAGAATAAAAATATCTACCTTTGTTGAGTATACTTTTATGTCAGACACTGGTCTATCAATTTCACCTATATTTTACTTATTAATTAGTTATTTTATGATTGATATTTTTCTTTCATTTTCAGAGGTGAAGAATCTTTGATTGGAGGGTTGTTGAAACACCTTCCCAAGATTACCGAGCTTCCAAGGAGTGGAATCTGAATTTAAAATCAGGTGTCATTTCAATTATGCAGTTTTGCCTATGCTAGACCTGTCTGCTATCAGTTGTATTGTTCTAGTGTTTGTATTCACTCTTCACTCAGTAGGGGCTGGATGATCTAGAATAGCATGACTCAGATGCCTGGAGGACAGCTTGCTGTCAGCAAGGAGATAGAATCTGGTATAATTCTAAAACGCTAACTCAGTTTGGCTTCTTTCATCATGGTATGATTCCCAAATTGAGAAGGGCAGCTTTCAAACTACGTGAGACCCAGACGTGCCAGGTTCACAAGACACACCGTATGCTACAACCTATTGGACAAATGAATCACAAGGTCATCACAGATAAAAGGGTAGGAAAACAGACTCCATCCTTGAATTCAGGGACCATAAAGATGTGGAACCTTTATTCCCCAATATCTCCAGATATCATTGAATATTGGTTTCTGTTATTTCTTATTTATTTTAAACATCAGAAGTTTGTTACTAAGTACAGTGTCATGAAATTGTGGTACAATTATATTGCACATGAAAGGAAAAATGATGACTATAATGTTGGATGTTTTATTGGGGTATTAAAAACTTTCATCAAAATTATTTATGTACCAATTCCAGGACTTTGTTAACCTGAAGATCTGTCCTACAATTTGGTTCTTAAATATTAATGATTCAAAATCTCTTGAAAGTGCATATAAAGGTGCATAGCAAGAGGTAAGCCATGTATTTTTGAGAATTATTTGTGGATAAAATGGGGGAATACAACTGAAATGTTGAGTGTAGTGAAAGGGAGAAGAAAAATAAGAGATCAAGAAAGATTACTGGGTTCGGTGGAGCTGCAACTCCTACCCTACAGCTCAATGGACTCATCCAAATCACCTGGCAAGGAGACAATGATGGGCAACGGCCAGCCCAGGGAATGGAGAGGGCCTGCATCTGCAGGCAGGATCATCCCACCCACCATATCCATGGGATATAAGCCCTCTCTCACTTGGAGGTGGAGTGGACATCGCCATCCCAGTCCCCTCAGGATTGGGGGAAGAACTATGGACTAGAGTGGACTTGATGGTATTCTGTTGTACACATATGGTGATTCTAGCAATGGAAGAAATTATAACAATGAGGTGGAGCCAGTGACCACTTGACACTTTTGGGGCAGGGAGGGGACGAGCAGTTGAAATACAGGGGCTTCTTTGGGATTTGGAGGTTGTCCTGAGTACCGTTGTGGCAATGGATGTAGGCCATTTTAAATCAGCACACACCACTCAGAACTGTGTGGGAGAGAGTGTGGTCTACAATGAGAACTGTGGTCTCTGGTTGGTGGCAAGGCCCCAGGATGTGTAAGTCCATTGAGGGTGGTGGGCCACACTTGTGGGAGATGTTTGTGTGGGATGTGGTGGGAGGTGTGGGAGGTGGGCAACATGGGAATTCCAGTGGGTTCTGTGTAATATTTTAGGTAATCTAAGCACCTCTTAAAATATATTTATATATATATAAATAACATTTTTGTAAGCAAATGCACATATATGCATATATATTTATATATCATTTTATAAATATTGGTATATATTGTGAAAATTTTGATTTTTACCCACAATAAAAAATAAATAAATTTAAAAAAAAGAAAAATTACTGGGTATATGTATTATATAATAAATATTACTATATATATGTCAGAGTGTTCACAAAATTCAAGCAAAAGATATGAGTCATTTTGAAACTGCTTTTCAGTATATGAGCTATATTTTGAGTACTATATTAAGCTGAATAAGATCTAACTAGCTCTACCCTCTGTGATAAAGCCCATTTGGTCATGGCATAATCTTTTTATATGTTTGTAAACATGTATTTCTGAATTTACCCTACAAAATACGTAATACCAAGATTACTACTAATGATATAACTATTGAGTGAAGCTTTAAGATTTCCTTTAGTGTTTTTGAACTTAGAGTATGTTTAAGGAGTATTTAAAGAATGTGTTCCAAAAGTTATTTGATGTAATAGTTTTTACCTATGATTATAAATTTTTGGACTTTATTTTTTTCTTTTTGAGGTCATTTCTATCATTTTTGCTTCATGCATTTTAATATCAGTTATTATATGCATAAACATTTGGTATTGTTTGTCTTCTTGGTGAATTGACCCATTTATCATTATATGATGACTCTATTTATTCCTGGTAATATTTTTTTCTTTAAAATGTACATTGTCAGATATTAATATAGACACTGAAGCTCTCTTTTGATTAGTGTATGCATGGTACAGTTTCACCTTTTGCTATAACCTATTTTTATCTATATTTAAAGTACATTGCTTGTAGGTAGCATATAGTTGGCTCATATGTTTTTAGTCAATCTGATAATCTGTGATACCTAATTTTGTGTTTAGATAATTTTCATTTAAAGTGATTATTGATATGATTATATTTATGTCTATTATATTGACATTGTTTTTCTATATGTACAATCTCTTTTTTATATGTATTTTTTTATTTTTTAAAGATAATTATATTACACAAATTTTACACACAAAAAATAAGGATTCCCATATGCCCTGTTCCCCACAGTAACCCCACCCTCCCACATAAACAATATCCTTCATTAGTATGGCACATTCATTGCAATTGATAGACGCATCCTGCTGCATTGCCATTGAGCATAGACCATATTTCATATTTATTTTACACTCTCTCCCACAGTTCTGCAGGCTATGGGAAGATATATAATAGCACATATCTGTCATTGCAATGCCATTCTGTATGATTCCCAAGTTCCAAAGAGGCCCTCACATTACACCTGTCTTTCCCTCCCCCTGCCCCCAGAGTCTCTAGTGGTCACTGACTCCACATCAATGCTGTAATTTCTTCCATTGCTAGAATCAAAAGTCTATTGTAGAATAACAGTAAGTCAACTCTAGTCCATAGTTCATTCCCCAATCCTGAGGATTCTGGGATGGTGATGTCCACTCCACCTCTGATTGAAAGGGGACTTTGATCCCATACAACCAATGGATGGGATCCTCTTGCTTGCAGTTGTAGGCTCTCTCATTTCCTTGGTATGGTGATTGTCTATCCTCATCTACTTGTTAATTGTCTTGGGTGATCAATGAAGTGGAGAGTAGGTCTTGCAACACCACTGAGGCTCAGGACCCACCTGGCACATGGACAGCCCAAAAATTCAAGCCCCTGGATTAACACCTACCAACTCAAGCACCAAGTATAGGTTTATATAGAAGGAACAGATGAGCTATGCTTAGAGAAGCCATAATGGAGACCAACTCTGTCACTCTCTGAAGCACAAACACCAAAGTAGGGCCCATTGGCAAGGCACCAACCTCTGGAGCTATCTGCCATGACAATAAGACTTGGGTGTCTCCAGAGCTCTCAGGAGCCCCACTATTTGGAGTAGTATCCACTTTGGCAGGCTCTGAGATCCTGCTGAGATGTGTATAAGCATTACCTCTTGGATGACAACCCGATTCACTTTGAAGGTTTTTAGCCATATAAACTCATTTGTCTTTACCCTTTCCCTCTTTTATTCAAGGCTTTTTTCCAGTTGCATTGATAGTTGATGCTTGGTAGTAATCCCACGGTGCCCAGGAGATTCATCCCTGGGAGTCATGTCCCATGCCAGCGGGGAAGGTAATGCATTTATATGCTGAGTTTGGCTTAGAGGGAGTCCACATTTGAGCAACAGGAGGCTCTCAGGAGCCAATTCTTAGGCAGCCCCACAACACTAGGCTAAGTTTCAATTTCAAGAGCAAAGTCTCACAAGCATAGTTGTCAATATAAATAGCCAATCAATGGGCCATCTTCCTTCGCCAGTCATTGCCCTTGCACTTGGGGAACTGTTGCTGCTACATTAGAGAGCATGACAGAGCTCTCCAGGATGGGAATTCAATATTCTCTTGGTTATTGTGTGAATCTGCACCCACTGTGACAATGCCCCATGAACACTAGAACACATTTATATACCTTTTATGTATGTCCAGGTGAACTTGTTTCTATGTATCCCCCATCATGGACACCCCACACCAATGATCCTCCCCTATCCCAGTTGTAACCCTTCTGGAATCTTAAGCTACCTCAAAAATGGAGCCAATAAAATATTCAAATACAATTAATAGGAAAATGAAATTATATTAGTAGGTTTAAATATAAAAAATAAAATACATAAAAATTTAAAGAAAAGTAAAAACAAAATAAAATTTAAAAATTGGGATATTAAAATGATAAATATTTTTTTAAATTTTCCAACATTTAGACTTTCATCACTGTAATATCTGTTGTGAACTGGGGGAGTGTTGGGGGAATGACAAGGTGAATACTGGAGATTGGTGGGTATGTGGCTGAAAATACAAAATTGGGAACATTCTTATGGCAATATGCCAAGGAAGAGTTTCTGGTTTCACGTGTTGGAAGGAGGCATTTGGTACAGGTCACAGTTGGGGCAGGCTTCTAGGGAGTGTGTGAGTGAGTGATCATTTTGTAATAATGTATTGTATCAGTGGGTGGAGACCTGCGTAATGAGTGGAAAGGAGCTCGACTCTCATCCTGGGGAGGACTGATATGTTCACAAACAGAGGGGCAGGAGTCTTTCCAGAACATGGACAGTTCCTAATAGGGGAGGGCAAACCAGTGTGTCAGGTCCTTAGTGTTGTTGCAAGTAACTATGAATCTTTTCATCCAAGGACTGAAGTCGGGTGGTCGCTGTGGGCCCCAAGGGGAGGGGGAGGGGAAGGAAGGAATAGAATAGATGGAACAGCAGGTATTTAGTGGGCAATGGAAATGTTCCACATGATCTTGCAATGATGGACACAAACCATGTCAAATATCATCAAAATGTAAACCATAATGTAAATCACTGACCATGGTTAGTAGCTATTTTTCACTATTTGTGTATCAGTTGTAACAAATGTACACAAATAAAAAGATATTAATATGGGAAAGGTGAAAAGGGGGAGGATGTTGGGTATATGGGAGTGTCCTGAATTATGTATGTGACTTTACTGTGACCTAAAACTCTGAAAACAAAATGAATAAAGTAAGACACTGGGGAATAAATGGAAAAAGAGGAAAATAATCCATTTTCCCTATTTTTCTGCCTTCTTTTGGATTATTTTATAATTTCATGATACATCCTTTGTTGGCTTACTAGCTGTATTTAGTTTTCATTATTTTAGTGGTAACTTTATATGTTACAGTATGCATCTTTGACATTATACTTCACATATAGTGTAAGAATCTAAGAAGAGTATACTTCAATTTCTCCCCTCCTAATCTTTTATGGTGTTTCTTTTTTCTTTTACACACGTTAGAAACCTCTCTTTACTATTTTTTTGGAAGTTACTTATCTTTGGAAGGGATTCAATTATTAAAGAATAGTTATATATATTCCTATGTAGTTACCATTTGCAGTGATCTTCCTCCCTTTGATTACATCCATGTTTCTATCTGATATCATTTTCCTTCTCTTGAAGGACTTCCTTTAACATTTTTGGTGTTGAATTCTCACAAATATCTATTTCTGTATACACTTTATTGTGCCTTCATTGTTAAAACATATATTTTTGCTGGGTATAGAATGTCTCCTTTGACATTTATTTTCTTTCAGTTCTTTGGTGCTGTTGCTCCACTGTCTTCTTCCTTGTATTGTTTCTTCCTTGTATTGAGTTCTAATAACAACTCTGCAGTTATTCTTAACTTTGTTCCTCTCTACATAATGTGTCTTTTTTCTGTGTCTGCTTCTAAGATTTTCTGTTTATCAATATTTTTGATCAATTTGAATATTATTTGCTTTGGTATAGTTTTCTTCATGTTTCTTGTTTTGGGGATTCTTTCAGCTTATTCAATCTTTATGTTTTTAGTTTTCAACAAATTTTGAAATATTATGATCACTATTTCTTCAAATACATTTTCTCCTTTTTCCAAACTTCTTCCCATAAAAGTCAAATTACACGTATATTAGGTGACTTCAGGTTGGCTGACAGTTCATTGATATTGTTACTTTCTGAAAATTATTTCTTTTTTTCTCTATGCCTCATTTTTTGGGTCTATTGGTATGTGTTGAAGTTCATTAATCTTTTCATCTGAAATATTTAATCTATCATTAATCCTATCACATCTATTGGTTAGGTAGGACTAGAGCAGTATTTGGTCTAGGATGATTATTCCCTACTACTGAGTCAAGACCCTTTTGAATTTTCCACCCAATACCATATGAACTTCTAGTCTGGCTTGTGGAAAACCGCACTAATCTTGACCCTATATGAAGGCCAGATGTTGTTACCTCTCATCCTCTGGTGTTTCTTTCCTGAGTTTAGGGGAATTTCCTCAAATGCAAACTTTTGGAATATTAGCATAGAGATGAATTTTAAAGCCATGTGATCTGCTGAGTACTCAACAAGGTATATCTCTAGATGCCTACAATTTTTGTCTGTGAAGCTACAGTACTTTGTTCTATGTACTATAGTTGCTTTGGTCTTCTAAAACACACATCTGCATCTCCATAACTCAGGAGATTGCTGAGCTATGTCTGGGTTTCCAATCCCTATACTTCTGTTTGGAAAACTCTCTCAAGGCTTATGTTGGTGCTATTGCAGTACTTGCCTTAATATTTTCCTATCATTCAGGGATCATTGTCCTTCTTTGTCTGATGTCCAGTGTTTTCAAAACTGTTGTTTCATTTACTTTTTCTTTTCTTTTTTTTTTTGGTCATTTCAGGCGGAAGGGTAAGTCCATGTTTCTCCATTTTGGTTTGAAGAATAAGTCAATAATTTGATTTGTTATGTTCTAATTACCCATTAGACAGTGTATTTGAAGAAGAAATTAGTAATGAAGAGAAAATTTCAGAATATTAGCATAGAGATGACATTTAAAGCCATGGGATTGGACGATATTTTGTAGGAAATGAATGAAGATCAAGACAAGAAGAGGTCCAAGGACTGAGAACTCAGTCTCCAATGGTTAAATTTGGGAAAAAATTGAAAATCCCCAAATTAAACTGAGAAAGATAGGAATCATGAGAATGCAGCATTTAAAAGCCATTTAGGGAAATTATTTGAAGAAAGAGGGAGTGACGAATAATGTCAAGTACTGCATTAAGTTAAATAATGAGAATTGAAAAGTGTTCACTGAATTTGGAAGTGTAGACATCACTGGAGTTTTTGGAGAGATGAGGATGAATGCCTCTTTGAAGTGGGTTTAAGAGAAAGTCAGGAGAGGAAGTGGAGGCAGCCCTATAGCCATTTTAGAGTAGAGCACAAAGATGGCATAGTTCCTGGAGGGTATATGAGGGAAACTGAAGATGCAAGAGTGTAGGCAAATGAATGTATGAATGTTCTTCTGATTCTGGAGGGTCTGGAATCAGATGCAGGATTAGGTGGACTGGCTTTAAATATAAATATGTAGAATATCTTTAGTATAACTGAAAAATATAGGGATGCAGATGCAGATAACTTGGTGAAGAAAATATATGGAAAATTGTCTTTCAAATAGAGCTAATATTTTCCAGTTCTGCCTTTTATCATCTTGTTGGTTGTATATTTAATGCCTGTTCATTTCTCTTCAATTATTTATGTTATCTTTTTTAAAATACCCATTTCTTTCGTAAAAGTTTTTATCCAACTCTATGGGATATTTTTGAAATTTTACAAAACTAACACATAGGCATTTTGCCTTTTATTAAAGCAATAAGATTTAGAGACAGAAAATCAAAATTCTTAGACCAAAATATATCACTCCCATCCACAATGAGTTCTTCCTCTTAAAATCTCATAAAATTTATTATATGAAATTTAGAATTGTTGTTGTAGAATTTTTGAGCTACTTTTAGTGCTAACAGTGTATCTATTAGAATTTGATTGGAGTTTAATTAGTAAAGCCTTCTTCTTTGACATGGCATAAAATGAATGTTTTAAAAGATTAAAAAAATATATGGTGTATGTCACTGAAATCCAGAAATGTGTTTGTTGTTTTTGATCTCAAAAACTATATTATTTCTGTAAAGGCATACTTACAGGTATGCCTTGGGAGTCCTTTCCCCAAAGGAGAGCTACCCTTGGTCATTGTACATAAGCATTAAAGAAGGCATTTTTCAAGTGTCTGTGCTACATGTTTGATTTTTTTTTTCATGTTTATGTCCAGTCTCCTGAAACAACCAGTAAACAGGAGTAGTAGTGGAATTTTGAGTTCCTGTTTTTTTAGCATGCTTTGTTTATTATTCAGGAAAACTCTATTTTTCTAAAAATGTTTCCAACATAAGAGTAAGTATTTTTAATTTGGGTGGTTTACTTTGAGAAAAAAAATATTGTGAAGCAATATTAGCTCTAATATCATGTTATCTATTTTAATATTCTCTCTATAGATATAAACTCTTGAGGATCATGGTTCTTCAGGAATCAAGTGTTAATTTACACAAACCTTTCAAGAAAAACATGTCCCTTGTATAGTACCATATGAGAGTTAACAAAAGACAAGGAATGGTTTTATCTGTGCTGGGAGACCCCAGGTTAATAGGGGCAGAGATAACCCCTGATGTTCATAAGAATATTATAAGTTCTTCTGATATTTTGAGAACTCTACAGCAGAGACAATTCTTGCCAGAACCCAGAAATTTTTAAATTTTGGAATTCTTTTTGAAGGAATAAAAAGAAGTGAACAAAGGATTTTCTCAAAAGGTAAATATGCTGAATTTTGGATAAACCAAATTTCCTTACATGACATTATTATGAGTATATGACCAGAATCATTTTTTTTTTAATGTAGTCTCTCCAAATAGATCAGCTTGGCTAAAATATTTATATGCATGTTTCACCCTGAACAAAATGTTTATATAGTTCTTAAACCTAAATAGCAGGTTACTTTTACCCTTTTTTTGTGTGGCCAATGTGCTTTGCCAAGCTCTTCATTTTAAGGAGAATTTGGTGATATGAAATGATCAGTGTCTCACTGAGGGTGATTTTGTGACATGTAGTTTTTTTTCAAAACTCTTGCAATTATATTTCACTGTTTTCCTGCCCTTACATGAATCCATTCATGAACCAACAAAACATTATCTGGAATGGATCATGCTTCTTTTGGAGGCCTGGATTTTTATAAGATATCGTTTAAGTAATATTTATCTGTATGACTAAAGTAGACAATCCCTAGGGACTTCCATAAATAATTTATTGGAGGGATAAAAGACTCATCTAATTTTGCCAACCACTATTATACCAAAATGGCAATTTATTTCCTATTAAACATTATTTAGTATCATAGGGCAATGGCATATTAAATTGAATTTGTTTATACAGGTGATTAACTGGGAGATTTAGTAATTAATATGCATATGTATTAACTGAGGGCCTTGTTAAAATACAGAATTTGATTCAGTTAGTCTAAAGTGGGTGTGGGGCTTCAGATTCTGCATTGTAAACAAACTTTCAGGGGACACCAGTGCAGCTGGTTCATTGAGTACCCATTGAGTAGGAAGCCTGCTGAATTTTCAGGTGACGATCCCACAATGCCCTACCTTGACTTCCAATTGATTATGTGAAATGGTTTCTTTCTCTTTTATTAGTCTAGTGAGTGAGCAGCATATATTTGATCAGGAATTTATAAATATTGTCATTTTTATTATGGTCTTAAATTGTGTCCATATGAAATCTGAGAAAATAATGAAAATAATACCATTACCCTGAATTAGAGTAATACATTAATAAGATGACAAACTCGGGTATCCAAATGTTCTATAGATGAAATCTTCAACCCTATAACCCTGACACTTCATTTTTTCTACAATAGTCTTTACTGATTGCTAACCAGTCATTGTTTGAGTGCCTCCCCTAAAGTGATAAGGATCTTTATACCTCCCAAATCAGCTATTCCTTGTTGAAATTTTGTAATTGCTGACATTTTGCTTACCTTCTTGAGCCTAAATACACTATTTTACAACTTAAACCCCAAAAGCTGTAGCTGCCTTCTGGAGCTGCTCAGACAAAAATGTAAAAGCACAAGTTTTCATAAAAGCCCTTTATCCATAATTGCGCTTTAGGTATTTGAAGACCAGATTGTATGTTCCTTGATCATATCTCCAGCCTAAATCCCCTATTTCTAAATAAAGCAGCAATATCACCTGAGATCACATTACTGATTTCTTTTTTATTTTGGGGTTTGTTAGTATGCTTGCTCTTTCCATGTTTCCATGCTGAGAAACAGACTAGTATATATGTTATCTTCATAGTGGTACAATGATCTATCTAAGGATGACTTATAGCTAGAAAAAACAAAAAAGTATGGTTGAAATTATAATGATGTTTTTCCTTCTCATACATTTATCTAAATATCTAACACCTTCTACCCTTCAGAAACTGTGATAAGGCCCAAGGGTATGTATAAATATTAGTAAAGCAGGAATGCTTTGCTCAATTTGTTCACTCTAGGTTGGGAAATACTGCAACATTTGATAAAGGCTGTATGAAAGGGATGCTGTGTTGCTATGGAATCATGATGAGGAAGCAACAAATGCCAGACTTAGGTACAGGAAAAACTTAACAGAGGAGAGAAGGAAAGAATCAGGGGATTACCTATTTAATTTAATTAATTTATAATTTTGCATATTTTATTTAATTCATTTTTAAAAATAACTCTATGAGCTGAGTATTCTTATTTCGTTTTTAGCATACATCAGTAACCCAAAACTGTATATTTATGAAGAGGCAGAACCTGAGTTTAATTCTAGGTTTGCTGGGTTCTAAGTCATTTATCTTTCCCTTCTACTAGGCTATCCTCATATATGGTTGCATTTGAGCTGAGATTTGTTTTTCTTCACAACACTTCTTGCTTTCTGAGATGATATAAGTTTACACGTGCATTAATTACACATTTAAGCATTTGTTTATAGTCTGTTTCTGGCTGGAAAGTAAGTAATACTTACCTTACAAGTACTTTGTCTTTGACATAGATATATCCATAGAGTCCAGGCATATGCCTAGTTCATGGGGGGGGGGAGGGTCAAAAATGATTGTTGAATTAAGAAATTAATGAATGGATACATGAATTCCATGTTTTTAATGCTTTTTTTTAATTTTTAAAAAGATACTCAGATTACATTAATATTACATAAAAGATACAGGGATTCCCATATGCCCCACACCCCACACCTCCCACACCCTCCCAAATGAATATCCTTCATTAGTGTGGCACATTCATTGCAATTGATAAACGCATCCTGGGGCTTTGTCATTAAGCGTGGACCATAGTTCACATTGTAGTCTATACTGTTTCACACACAGTTCTGCAGTTTATGTGATGATATAAAATAGCCTTTATCTGTCATTGCAATATCAATCAAGATGTTTCCCAAGTCCTGTAAAAGCCCCCATAATACAACTGTTTTTCCCTTTCCCTGCCCCCAGAACATCCAGTGGCCACTGGCTCCACATCAATGTTGTAATTTCTTCCATTGTTAGAGTCACAATATGTCTATAGTAGAATACCAGTAAGTCCACTCTCGTCCATAGCTCTTCCCATAATCCCAAAGATTCTAGGATGGTGACATCTACACTACCTCCTATTAAGAGGTGGCTTATATCCCATGGGGAAGATGGATGGGATTATCCTGCCTGCAGCTGCAGACTTTCTCCATTCCCTAGGAAAGCTGTTGTCCCTGCCAGTTGTCCTGGGTGAGTTCAATGAGCTGTAGAGTAAGTGTTGCAACTCTGCCAATGTTCCAGACCCAGTTGGCACATAGACAGCCCAAAGTCTCGAGTCTCTGAATATACACCCACAAACCCCAGCACCAAGTATAGGTTTAAATAGAAGGGACAGATGAGCCATACACAGGGGAGACATAATTGAGTACAACTCTGTTACTATCAGAAGCACATACTCCAAAGCAGGGCCCAATGGCAAGACACCAAACTCTGGAGCTATCTGCCCTGACCATAGGATCTAGGTGTCTCCAGAGCCATCAAGAGCCCCACTATTTGGGGTAGTATCCACTTTGGAAGACTATGAGATGCTTCAGAAATGTGCATAAGCATTATCTCTGGGATGACCTCCCAACTCACTTTGAAGTCTCTTAGCCATATAAATTAATTTATCTTTACCTTTCATCCCTCTTTTTCCAGTTGCATTGCTAGTTGGTACTTGGTAACAGTCCCTTGGTGCCAGGGAGGCTCATCCCTGGAAGTCTTGTCCTGTGGTGGGGGGAAGATAATGCATTCATATGCTGAGTTCGGCTTAAAGAGATAGAACATTTGAGCAACAAGAAGGCTTTCAGGAGGCAACCCTTAGGCACCCCATAACAATAGGCTAAGTTTCAATTTCAAGAGCAAAGACTCATAAGCCTAGTCATCAATATCAAGGACCCATCAGTGGATCACCCTCTTTCACCAGTCAGTGACCCTGCACTTGGGGGATTGTTGCTGCTCCCTTAAAGAATGTGGCAGAGCCATCCAGGAAGTTAATTCAGTGTTCTCTTGGTTATTGTATGAATCTCTACCCACTGTGACAATGTCCCATGAATATTTGAACATTTTTACATACCTTATATGTTTGCTCAAGTGAACTTCCTCCCATGCATCCCCCACCACTGACACCCCGCACCAATGATCTTTCCCCACTCCACTTGTAAACCTTCTGGGATCCAAAGCTTCTTCAAAAATGAAACCATTAAAATAGCTGAATACAATTACTAGGAAAATGAAACAATATTCCATTAAACCAATCTATTAAATTTTTCTAAATTATATTACTAATTTTTTCTACTTGATTTGTTGAATTATGTATTTGTGGATTTTTTGCTGTTGCTTTTTATTTATTTTAAAACTCTATGGTCAGAGCAGAAAAGAAACAGAAGATAGAAAATTCATGTGGAAGAAACCATGTGCTAACACAGAGAAAGCACCACTGATGACAAGATTAACTTCCTGCAGCAGGTTTTAGATGAATACATGTCATCTCTTTCCTGAAATCTGAAAGGCTCCTCATTGCTAACAGAAAGAAGTTCAAAATCCTTGGCCTAATTTTAAGTTATTTATGATGTTTGGGCCCAAATATATTTTTTCAACTTTATGTTTTGAAATTTTCATAAGCCCACATGGCCAACTCTGTCTGTGAAAGATGCTGTCCAATTTTATAGCCATTCACTGCTGCATGTAAATACCCCTTCCCCATAAATCTTACTTATCCTATATCTTAGCTCCCTTTGATAATCATTATTATGAAACCTTTTACAAATCTTTCTGGTTCCAATGATCCCTCCCTCCTTGTAACTCCTGAGCCAACCACATTGCCCCTATTACCTCTGAGTGTGGACTCTTTGAGGAAGGGCTCTGTTTTAGAATTCTCAAGTCTGTATAGCACCAAAAGCCATTGTGAAAGGCTCAGAATAACCTAAGAGAATGGGTGACTAGGGAGAAAGTGCTTTATTTTGTGCAATCACACTGGGTTCAAAGCTTCTGAAACTATTTTTTCAAAATAAAGTTTTAATATCTTCCCTATAGGATTAATATCCTGAGTTTCTGATTCCTTGAGTTGGCTCCAATTTACTGAACAGCTCTTTACAAAAACCTCTCCTGTGTGCTGTGCAGAATTGAGAGTCAGTGAACTCTTTCTTAAAGTATTGTGGGAAGGTCCATTTTTCAAGATGGTATCACTATGTTATTTATCTTCCTTGACACCCAAAGGAGCTGAGAAGAATGACTTAGTCTCCTTTTTTAAGGGTAATTTGTTTTCATATCAGCAACTGTTAGTTCTGTAATTCACTTTGACATGGATAAGCAAAGAGTCCAGGGTTTTTCTCTTCAGACTGGTGAGTTAAATGAGTTCTTAAATCACCTTCAGACAAGTAAGTTAAATGATTTCCTAAATTGCAGAAATGAGTTTAGAAGCCTGGAAAAAAGTAGTCTCTAAATTCACTGAGAATAATTTGACACAAATAATAATGTCTAGTGTGTGTCTTTTTGGTATCAATTATCTAACTTGAATGTACATTTTAGTTGAAATTTGTGTTTGGTATAGAGATACTGAGATGTCTTTTAGATTTATGGCCTCCTTGAATGTTAGAATTAAGAAGCCATTGTTTCTTTGGACCTTAATTTCTTCCTCTTTACCTAGATTGAGTATCAGTAGAAAACAGATCTCTGAATCAGCTGACCTGAGGTCTCACTCAGCTCCTGCCCAAATTCACAGGCACACATAATACATGGTTTTTCTCTATTCAAATCTCTGCACTGGGTAAGGCTGAGAACAATACAGTTTAATAGACTTTTCTACTGTCAGTAATTATTATTTGTACTTTGTAGGATTCCAAGTAGAATACAGAGTTTTAAAAGTACAGCCATGATCAATGGTGTATTACTTCACTACCTTTGTTTACAGAGGCAGTTAGTTGAGATCATAGATGTGTATGTATATTTTAGTTTCATAATTACCAAAATAAATCTTCCAAAACTTAAATTTACTGTGACATATTAAGTGTTTGTTTCCATCTTCTTTGTGTAATAAGGAAAAAAATAAATGATTTGAAATGAGTTTCTCTTTAGAATATAATAAATTCTTGAAACATTTTAATATTAATGTATAGTCTTTCTGCCTATTCTTAAATTAAACCACTGCAAGTCCTTTTCTTTTCTAAGTCCCATTGCCTGTGTGACCACAAGATGCCAGCAGTTTTTCATTTAATTAATTTCTGTGCTTAACTATAACCCTCTCCAAGCTTTCTTACCAGCGGAGAGAGTAATTAGACTTCAGCAAATACTTTTATTCCCTCATGTCCTGTGAATATTTTTGTGCAAAAGTGCTTTTGGAATCATCATAATTATTTCAAGATTCAAAACTCATACTCCCCTTTTTAATTACCCTGGTTTTCTCTGTCCTCAATTCCCCTTTTCCTCTGTTCCTCCTAATTCCTTTTTCCTCAACTTTTTATTGTGAAAAATTATAAATTCATAGGATATTTTGAAGATAGTTTAGAAAGGTCCCTAGTACTCTTCATATAATTTCCCCCAGTTTCTATATTTATGTAACTATAGTACAGCATCAGAAGCAGGAAACTGATATTGGAACAATGTGTGTGTACAGTTCTCTGCCATTGTATCACATGTATAGATTTATGTAGCCCTGACACACTTATGACACTCCTTTCACCACCTTCCCTACCACTATCCCTAATCTCTGGCAACCAGTAACATGTTCTCCATATCTATACTTTTGCCATTTCAAACATGTTGTATAAATGGTATGATAGAACCTGTGAACTTGTGAGATAATCTTTTTCACTAGCCCGATACCCTTGATACATATCCAAATTTTGTGTGTATTAATATTTAGTTCCTCTTTATTGCTGAGTCATATTCCATGGTATGGATGTTCCATGGTTTGGTTACTGTTCACCTACTGTAAGACATTTGTTTTTTCCAGTTTGGGGTCATTAGAAATAAAACTGTTATGAGCAATCTTGTGTGGGTTTTTTTGTAGACATACATTTTCATTTCTCAGGGATAAATGCACAGGATTGCTCCTTTCTTTCTTAAAACAGTTGTTTTTCTCTCTCAAGTGCCTGATACACTGATTGGGTCAAGGCATCTACTCAACTTTCAGGAACTGGTCTCTTCTCCAGTGTCTTGATAGAGAGTTACTGAATTAATAAGTATATACTCCAATGATATGAAGGAATGCAGGTAGCACAGAGAAAATGCTGTTGAGGACCCTGATCCCTGCTCCAAAGCTAAGTTCTCTTGTCTCAGCCTGTCCTCCCTCCTTTCAGATCAGATGTTGTGTCATAGATGAATCAGTTAACTGTTATTAAAGCATCTAAAGGAGTAGGGAGGAAAGTATGTTCCTAACACCTATTTATCCTTCACCTGGAGTGAGGAGAGATACCAGCCTGAATGCACTGAGTTCACTTAATGCCTTTTCTATGAAACGTTTCTTAATATATCCTTGGTTCAATGGCAGGCATTTTTAGAAAGGTAATCTTGCATGGCTAGAGGACCTGCCTTAGATAGTCTCCAAAGTTTGCTTCTAGCTCTAAAATTCTATGATTCTGTACAAAATTCTCTGTTGACATAGAGGGGAACTGAAGAGGCACAGTGAGGTTCAGTGTCTTGCTCAGTGTTGCCACATAGTTAGCAGGACATCAAGCAGGCTATCTGCCAGCCTCTGTTATGTCACTTAAAAAATAAAAACTAAATTCAGATGTGAAATTAAGAAGTCTTTAAATATGAATTGATTGCAAAGTAAAAAAAATCTTTCTCTTTCTCATAACTGATCAAATCAGAGAAATGGATTATGGAAATCAGACTTTGGTGACTGAATTTTTGTTCATGGGTTGAACAAATAGTTTCCAGCAACAGGTTATTCTCTTCCTGATATTTCTTTTTATTTATCTTGTACTCTTCTAGGAAACTAGGGGATGATTGCTCTCATTTGGTTGGATTCCTGACTCTACACTCCCATGGACTTTTTTCTCAGTCACTTGTCTTTGTGGACATCTGTTCCACCCCTGTCATTGACCCTAAGATGTTGACTGACATCTTTTTGCAAGAAAAAGTAATCTCATTTTTTGGTTGTGCTGCCTAGATATGGTTTTTTGGTCAGTTTGTAGAAACTGAGTGTTTCCTCCTGGCTTCCATGGTATATGATCGCTATATGGCCATCTGTAAACTTTTGTTGTACACACTCATTATGACCCAGCAGGTCTGCATGCAGCTGGTAGTAGGGCCCTATGTTGTGGGACTTATGAGCTCCATGACCCACATGACTTTCACCTTCCACCTACCCTACTGTGGTCCAAATATTATCAATCACTTCTTCTGTGACCTTCTTCCTGTTCTCTCCCTGACAGGTGCAGAAACATGCATCAAAAAATTTTTACTTTTCATCTTGGCTGGAGCCCTAGGAGTACTCAGTGGTGTGATCATCTTGGTCTCCTACTATATTGTCATTGGCATCCTGAGAATCCACTCTTCTGATGGGAGAGGCAAAGCCTTCTCCACCTGCTCTTCACACCTGACAGCTGTCTCCATCCTTTATGGGACACTCTTCTTTATCTATGTAAGCCTGAGTTCTACTCTTTCCCTGGACATCAATAAAGTGGTCTCCATGTTCTGCACAGCAGTGACCCCCATGTTGAACCCATTTATCCACAGCCTGAGAAACAAAGAAGTAAAAGATTCACTCAGAAGAATATTCAAAAGGAAGAAGTTTCTTGTATGGAGGTAAACCCAATATGGTAGCTTGAGATATAATATATTAGAGAAGCAGGGTGGGTGTCAGGTGCCCTATGTTTAATACAAGATTCACTCTTTATTCCTCTGTGTAGTTGACTAGTCACACAACATCTTTAGGTAACACTTTTCTCATTTCTGTATTCTCATATGTCATTCAGGAAGAATAAGATTTAGAACTCTAAACTGAGATGGGGAATATAGAATCCCAGAATGATATAACATATTCTCAAGCTTTTGTGACTAAGAAATGATTAGTTCTTTGTTAAATCCTAAATAAAAAGGAGATGTATTCATTAAACTAAAGAGTACCTGAGTTTCACCATCCAGGGTGTTCAGTTCCTGCATTTATTTGCAAGCCTGGCCTTGACTCTTTTTAAAGTATCTTTTTTTTATTTTTTATTTTTATTTATTTATTTATTTTTTATTATGGGTAAAAATCAAAATTCTCACAATACATATACTTACAGTGGCAAAATTCTAACATGATGTTGCTATCACCTG
>JAKSZT010050675.1:945772-1023149 GCA_026826555.1 Tolypeutes matacus | reverse complement strand
CAGGTGATAGCAACATCATGTTAGAATTTTGCCACTGTAAGTATATGATTTACATATGTAAGGTGCAGAATGCATTGCAGTCCTTTCATAAGGGCTAATTATTACTATTATTATTTATTGCTTTTTGGGTGATAGGTAGGGCATTTGTTCCCATTTTACAGATGACGAACCTTGCAACCATGAATTTGCAATGGATTATAGATTGTCCATGATATCATAACTTGGTCCCACTTTTTTTTTCTCCAGGTACTGTATTCTTTCAACCATCCTTCCAAGTTTCTTTTCTCAACCACAGCAATGAATCGAGATGAGTGGTTGGGATTTGTGCTTTATACAGATATAAGATTCATTCAGATCCACATTCTGCCTCGTCTTTGAAGATCTTCTTAAAAAGACATCTAGTTTTAGTCCACTGCTTTTTGAAAGTATGTAGTTTTAATGATCTAGAAGTTTAGTTTGTTTGCTTGTTTCTTCACTGTGCTTCTACCAGTGGTCCTGCCTGTGCTGAGTAATGATTTATGTTAACAGGTAGTAAGATGCCATTCAATTAAGGGGAAAAGGGAGTCAAAAAATGCTGCCATTTTTAATTAACATTTTATGTGTAGCTACTATATGCAAGACAGTTTATTGGGCATTATGCATATTTGGAGGGGGAGTCCTAATGAAAGTTACCAGTGTAGTAGAACAGAAAAGTAGTAAAGTAGAAAGGCAAGTTAACAAACACAATTGTGTTAACAAACACAATTTTTGAAAATTGCCTATCCATGGTTTTTGCTATGAAAAAACAATCAAGAAACCAAGGTGTAGTGTAATAGAACATATTTTAGAAAGGGTAGGAAGGAAAACTCCTTTTGAATAAGATAGGGTTTGGGAAAGATGAAGTAATTCTGTTTTATGGTATGCCTTTCCATGAAGTGTAGATATTGCTCCTTTGATCATAGAAGGAGAAAAGGGCCCTGCAGAAAATAGTAACAGGGACCTCTGGATTTCCAAGGATGGAGAGCAAAGAGTGTAAGCTAATGTATTCTGATTCCCAGTACATATTTCTTTATTCCATTACATAATGTAGGTGTATATGAGAATGGAGAAGGCTGAAAGTGAAGGAAATGAATTGTTGGGGGAAAGGATTTATTATGAGCTATATAAGCACTAATACAAATGCTCACTTTTGAGAATAGATGAAAGCATTTTGTTGCCTTTTCAATGAATGAGTCTTTGTTGCATAACTTAGTAAAATGTTCCAAGGGACTTTCAGTTAGATTAATTGTGGTCTATTTCTTTATTACTCTAAGCTCCCATGGGCCCTGCAAACAAACAAACAAAAAAGCTAGGAAGATACATGGTAGTGTTGTCTTGGTAGCCTTAAACAATTTCAATTTTCTTAAACAATTTCTATTTTTTAAAAATCACTGATCAGAACACCCTGTCCTAGAACCATATATATACCATTGGAGGGTTCCTCTGTGGGATTTCTTCAATTGGATTTAGAATCTTATCTGGCTTACACTTGCTGTTCCTCAGCTTGGAGCAGTGTTCTTGGTCATTTCTCACCTCATTAACTCTCTGCTTATCACAGGCCTTTTTCAACCTCTTTACCTAAAAAACTCTCTGCTTTATCACATCATAAGCATTTACTTTTTTTGCTATTTTTTTTTGAGGCATGTAACATCCACATGTTATCTATTTACTTGTTTATTAGTTGCATATCTCTCCCCTGTAGACTGTAAGATTCATGATAGCAAGAATGTTTTATGACCACTGATTTATCTCAAGACTCCATAGTGTGGTATACAATAGGTTCTCTCTCTTTTTTTCTCTCTCTATATGTGTGTATGTATGTATGTATGTATGTATGTATGTATGTATGTTTATTTGCTGATTGAACAATAAATTTATGGTCAACATACTTTTTATTTAATTGACATTGTAGTTTGACATACAGGTTCAAATACCAACCTTGGGCATGTTTCCTTGGATGGATGGCTTATTTACAAATTGGAAAAATGCATCAGAATTGGATAAGTATATACATATACACACATATAAATGTATATATGCTTAATGTGGAGTCTAGCATGTAATAGGTAATAAAAAAAATGTTAACTTTTCAAGTGAATTAATTTTTTTCTTTATGATTTTATTCCATTTATCAAATATAGCAGTTCTGATATAATTTCAATATGATTTTTTGGTAAAGCATCATATGTGCAAATATTTTTCCTGTGATAGATCTTATTTCTTACTTACAGACATCAGTTACTCCATTTCTGATAACCATGGTAGTATAATTTCCTTTTGGAGAATTACCTCCTACCTACTGAAAGTGATCTTGGAGTGCCATGCCTAAAGTTCCTGCCTTCTCATAGCAGGGTATGGACACATTACCTAGCCTTGAAATGTTTCTCCCAGGATTTTGAGTTGTAAAGCAGGGTAACACAAGGACAGCAAGACGGTTGGAGTTCATTCATTTCAGTCAAGATCCACTGAGTCAATCTCTGACACCTGGATGCCCAGAGACATCCTGGTTCTTGTCCAGTTTTTAATGTGTTTCTCAAGCATTCTCACTGATACTATGAGCTACAACCAATGATGTTCCTACTTCTTTGCCTGCAACTGAAGAACTATAATATATCGCTCATTTTTTCCCTCTACCTACAAAAGTATTAGGGTTTGTTGTTCTTTTCTTTTAATTTATTCTATAGAATCTAAACTTAGAATTGATTAGTTAGCCCATCTTAAGATATGGGAATGAGTATGGATAATCATGCTCAGCATTTTACAGTGTATTTGTGTTTGTGAGGATAGTTAAGTCAAGGGAACATCTTACCAATGATGTCACTATTTGAAAAGAACAAGGTGCTTAAACAGCCACAAATGAATGATGGACATTTTTCAAGGCCAAGATTAGACATAGCAGTAGAATCACTATGCTTGGATTGGCTGCATCCTCAGCATCACCTGATAGCTCCCAACCTTGATAAATGTCATTGTTTACATTAATTTCTTCTGGTTTCAGAACAGACAGAAGCATGTGGGCAGTGAGAATCTAAGATATCCTTGTTGCTGATCCTTTGCTGTAATGTACTTTAGTCAAGCAGTTGCAGAAATTTTGTGATGCTTGTGGGGATAATTTAAAAGTTGTTATTATATGCACAAAAGTTTTCAGGGATAGTTCTTTATTTAAGAAGAAAGTAAGAAAAGTAGGGGTCCACCCAAACTCAGAAAACAAATAAATTGTTCCCAGTGCATTTTAAAAAGTGTTTTAAAAAGTGAGAACATTTTAATTTACTCCTTTCTCAATAATAAAATTCCCAAGAGTGATGGTTAGGCTCATGTGTCAACCTGACCAGGTAATGTGCCGTTGTTTGGTCAAGCAAGAACTGTCCTAATGATTATTGTAAGGACATTTCATTTAAATCATTGGTAAGTTGATTGCATCTATGGCTGATTATATCTACAATCAACTGAGGAGATTGCCTTCAGCAGTGAGGGGTCTCATCCAAAAGTTGAAGGCTTTAAAAGGAGAAGTGATCATTTCAGTAGTCAGAAGAGAATTCCCATCTCTACTTCAGCCAGCCAGCTTCTCTTGGAGAATTCATTGAAAACCTTCATCAGAGTTACCAGCTTGCAGCCTGCACTGTAGAATTTTGACTCATGAATTTCCATAGTTGTGTGAGATAATTTTATAAAATCTCATAATATATACAGATATCTCCTGTTGGTTTTGTTTCCGCAGAGAACCCTGACTAATACACCAAGGTATTGTATACTTTGGGGATCTACATTCTCCCAGAATGAAAAAAGATGTAACTGCTTCTGGAAACATTAGTCTAAATGAAGAAGACAGTCAACTTGTTTCAGAATGGGAATTTACATGGTCTGAGAGCAGAAAATTAAGAATAAAACCAATATAGGCAAGATGGTGTGAGTTTTAGTGGACGCTCACCATCTTTCCACAAAGGACAGCTGATTGGGGACAGGATCCTGCCCAGGTGAGTTGTTCTGGGAGCCCATGGAGCAGGAGGACATCAATCTGGAGGGAGCATCAATCTGGAGGGAGCTGGACAGGGAGACAGATTGCTCAAGATAAAACCGTGAGTTTTTAGCCCCATTCCTTGCAAACAGGGATGGCTAAACCCCACCCTCAGGGCAGGGGGATAGGGGGAGACCTGACTCCTGCTGACTACCCAGTGAGAGGGAGCATTCTCCAAGAGTGGGAGTGTTCTGCAAAAGGTGGAAAGGGGGTTTCCTTTCTGTGGGTTTGGTTACCTGGACCCCCTTAGAGCTTTGGGGAACACACCGACCAGTTTGAAGTGGCATCAGGCTGAAGGGAGAGGCGAATCTGCTGAGGAAGCCTGATTTACCTAACTGCCCTGGGACACAGAGGCTTGGCTTGAGAGAGGGTGGAATCAGCCAATTTAATAGTTCTGTGCTGAGGATTATCAGAATTTCCTCCTCTAAGGGAGTCAGGAAGTAGGAGGTGCTTAACAAGTTACCAAGAGCCTATTTAGGGTCTCCTGGGAGGAGGGGGTGGTCTACAAGAGGCTTGAAAATAATTTCAGTGTGGTACAATTAACAGAGTAATCAGGGCCCCATTTGAATTTCAACAGGGAACTCAGCCTGACCAGGAGAGGGGAAGGTGTTCTGCTCATGCAGCCTGCTGAATCCTGCTACAGGAGAGTAAAACCTTCCCAGGGGAAAGTGATTGAATAGCTTACTGAAGAGCTAACTGACCCAATCAGAAATGTATCTCAGTGGAGGAATTTCTGCTAGGAATATAGGAGGCCCCTAGTTCAATACCTATAAGAGTAGTGATCCACTGGGATATCTAAAATCCAGCTGATACTGTAGGACAGGGAAAACATAGAAGTTATTTTTGTATTAGATTCTTTTGGGTCCCTTATTTTTCCAAAAAAAAAAAAAAAAGAAGAAGAAAAGAAAAGAAAAAGCTACTTAAAAAAAATTAACTTAGTTTACTTCCTAAAACCTGCCTCAAAATCTGCAGAGAGAAGCCTGCAGGGTAATTGATTGATGAACACAGGCAGCCTGAGAGGCTCCACAAGGCCCAAGAAGGAATGCTCTTCTTCATTAGCTTTGTTTGACTGCTTACTTGTGTGTGTTTTTTTGTTTGTTTGTTTGTTTGTTTCTTTTGTTTTTTTGTTTTTCTTACCTTTGCCCTCCCCCCCCCCCTTTTTTAATTAGGTGTTGGTAGCTTGTTTCTTCTTTGCTGTGCTTCTTCTTACTTCATTTCCCATTTTCTGTGTATATTGATTCTGTCTACTAACACTATCTCTTTTCCTCCCTTCAGCTTTTTATCTTCTGCTTTTTGTTGTGGTTCTTACATTTCACCCTTTTTTATTAGTCCTCAATTTTCCTGGTTTTGATTTCTATCTTGTATATACTGCTTTTTTTTTTTACTAACTTTTTTCTCTCTGTCCTTTCTTTTCTCTTTTTCTCTCTCCTCATAGTTCTGGCCTTTTAAATAATTCTATATATTTTTCTCTATTCAGTTTCCCATTTCATTGTGGGCACTCCACTTTTTTTTTCCCTATTACTCTATGCTGCTTACATGAGTTAAAAATATATTTTACTAAGGCTTATATGACCCCTCTTCTAACTTTTATTTTTATTGCTATTATCCTTTTTCTTTTCTCACTTCTTTTGATTTCTCTGACTCCAATTTTTTCCTTCAAGGGAACATAGAAAACAGCAAGGAAATAGAACAATAAGAACAAAGTGTCAAAAGGAAAACTTAACACACATACAAAACCAGCAGCTAAACAAAACTCTAGAACAGAGAGAGAAGTTAATCAACTGAATAAATGCATCAAGATAAATGATGATGAAAGGGCAACAAAAAATTACAAACCATACTAAGAAACAGGAAGACATGGACCAGTCCAATGAACTAACAAAAAACAGAAAAAGATGCAGAACATTGAACAGCTAATCAGAGCTGTCCAAGCAAATATCGTGGACCAACTTAATGAAGTGAAGGAAGAGATTAAGGTTATTAAGAAGACACAGAGAGAACATACTAAAGAAATTGTAAACATACTTAAAAAGATAACGGATATGATGGTGATGAAAGGCACAATCCAAGAAATCAAAAAGACACTGGAATCACATAACAACAATTTTAGGCAGAAGAAAGAATTTGTCATGTGGAAGACAGCACATCTGAAATCAAACAGATAGAAGAACAGATAGATAAAAATATAGAAAAAATCCAGCAGGGACTTAGGGATTTAAACTACAATACAAAACACGCAAACATATGGATTATAGGCATCCCAAAGGAGAAGAGAAGGGAAAGGGAACAGAAGGAGTTTTGAAGCAAAGCATGGCAGAAAACTTCCCAACCCTATTGAGGGAGATGGATGTACATGTCCAGGAAGCACAGCATACCCCAAACAGTAGAAATCCTAACAGGCCTACTCCAAGACATATAATTGTCAAAATGTTCAATGCTCAAGACATAGATAAAATACTCAAGGCAGCAAGAGAAAAGAGAACCATCACATACAAGGGAAGCTTGATAAGATTAAGTGCTGATTTCTCATCTGAAACCATAGAAGCAAGAGACAGTGGCATTACATAGTCAAGGAACTCAAAGAAAAAAACTTTTAGCTATGAATTCTCTATCCACCAAAGCTGGCATTCAAAAATGATGGGGAGTTCAAAATATTCACAGATAAACAGAAATTAAGGGAGTATGCCAATGGGAAACTGGCCCTTTAAGAAATATTAAAGGAAGTTCTACAGGTTGAAAGGAAAAATAGTAGAGAGAGAGTTGGAGGAGAGTGTAAGAACTAAAAAGACAAAAAGAGAAATAAAAACAACATATGACATACATAAACCCAAAGAAAATAAGGCTGATGTAAGAAATTCCTTGAGCGTAATAACACTGAATGTTAATGGATTAAACTTTCCAGTAAAGAGTCACAGATTGGAAGAATGGATAAGGAAACATGACTCATCTATATGCTGTCTACAAGAAACCCACCTTAGACCCCGGGATTCAAGGAGGCTGAAAGTGAATGGCTGAAAAACAATTTTACAAGCAAACAACAACCAAAAAAGAGTGGGGGTAGCTATACTATCAGACAAAATAGACTTTAAATGCAAACCTATTAAAAGAGACAAAGATAGACACTATATATTAGTAAAAGGGGTTATCTTTCAAGAAGAAGCAACAATCACAAACATTTATGCACCTAATCAAATTGACTCAAAATATACGGGGCAAACACTGGAAAGACTAAGTGGAGAAATAAATGTCTCTACAATTATAGTGGGGGACTTTAATACACCATTATCACCTTTAGACAGAACATCTTGACAGAGAATCAATAAAGAAACAAAGACTCTGAATACTACAGTAAAGGATCTGGACCTAATAGATATATAAAGAATGCTTCAACCAAACACAGTGGGATATACATTCTTCTCAAGTGCACACTGAACATACTTCAAGATAGAATATATGCTAGACCACAGAACAACTCTCAATGAATTCAGAAAGACTGAGATTAAACAAAATAATTTCTCTGACCACAATGGAATGAAATTGGAAATCATTAAGGGCCAGAGAACCAGATTAGGCACAAAGATATGGGAGTTAAACAACACACTCTGAGACAAACAGTGGGTCAAGGAGGAAATCTCAAAAGAAATGAGCACCTCCCTTGAAAACATTGAAAATTACAACACAACATATCAAAATATATGGGATGTAGCCAAAGATGCACTGAAAGGGAAATTCATAAATGCATGTATCAAAAAAGAAGAGGGAGCTAACATTGAAGACCTAACAGCACACCTGGAGGAATTGGAAAAAAGACAACAAACCAAACCCAAAGGATATAGAAAGAAGGAAATAACAAAGATTAGAGCAGAACAAAATGAAATCGAAAATAAGAAAGCACTACAAAAAAATAAAGAAAACCAAAATCTGGTTCTTTGAGAAGATCAATAAAATTGACAAACCCTTAGCCAGACTAACAAAGAAAAAGAGAGAGCAGATGCAAATACACAAAATAAGAAATGAGGAAAGGGATATCACCACTGACCCCACAGAATTAAAGAGTATCGTAAGAGGATACCTTGAAAAATTATATGTCAACAAGAATGATAATTTAGAGGAAATGGACAAATTCCTAGAAACTCATGAGCAGCTTACATTGATGAAAGAAGAAATTGATTAACTAAACAGTCCAATTACAAGTAAGGAGATAGACTCAGTCATCAAAAACCTCCCACCTAAGAAGAGACCAGGACCAGACAGATTCTCAAGTGAATTCTACCAAACATTCCAGAATGAGCTAACACCAATCCTGCTTAAGCTCTTCCAAAAAATAGAAGTAGAAGGAACATTGCCTAACACATTCTATGATGTCAACATTACCCTAATACCAAAGCCAAAGATACCACAAGAAAGGAAAATTACAGACAAATGTCTCTAAAGAACCTAGATGCTAAAACCCTCTATAAAATACTTGCTAATTGCATTCATCAACATATCAAAAGAATTATGCACCATATCCAAGTTGGTTTCATCCCAGGTATGCAAGCGTGGGTCAACATAAGAGAATCAATTAATGTAATAAACCACATAAACAGATTGAAAGAAAAAAATCACATGATCATCTTTATAGATGCAGAAAAAGCATTCAGGAAAACAAAACACACTTTCCTGACAAAAATAGTGCAAAAGAT
The DNA here is from genome assembly GCA_026826555.1 of Tolypeutes matacus. Taxonomy (NCBI): domain Eukaryota; kingdom Metazoa; phylum Chordata; class Mammalia; order Cingulata; family Chlamyphoridae; genus Tolypeutes; species Tolypeutes matacus. Next base: position 1,014,431 of record JAKSZT010050675.1, on the reverse strand, counting down.
AGGAATAGAAGGAAACTTTCTGAACATGATAAAAGGTATATATCTGAAAAACCCACAGCTAAACATCATCTTCAATGGTGAAATCCTAAAGAACTTTCCCTCTAAGATCAGGAACAAGGCAAGGATGCTCACTATCACCACTCTTATTTAACATTATCTTAGAAGTACATTCTCTATCACTGAGGCAAGTTAAAAAAAAGATATAAAAGGAATTCAAATTGGAAAGGAAGAAATAGAAATTTCATGATTTGCAGATGACATGATCCTATACATAGAAAGCCCTGAGAAATCTACAACAAAGCTTCTAGAACTTATAAAGGAGTTACGTAAATTCAAAGGCTATAAGACCAATGCTCAAAATTCAGTAGCATTTCTGTACACCATTAACGAGCAATCTGAGGAGGAAACCAAGAAAAAAATACCATTTACAATAGTAACTAAAAGTATCAAATACCTAGGAATAAATTTAACTAAAAATGTAAAGGATTTATATACTGAAAACTACACAACACTATTAAAGGAAATCAAAGACTTAAATAAATGGAAGAATGTTCTCTGTTCATGGATAGGAAGACTAAATATCATCAAGATGTTTATCTTACCCAAACTAATCTACAGATTTAATGAAATACCAATAAAAATCAGCACAATATTTTTCAGTGAATTGGAAAAACTAACGACAAAATTTATTTGGAAGGGTAAGAGGCCCTGAATCACCAAAGACATATTTAGAAAGAAAATTGAGATGGAGGTGTAACACTACCTGACTTTAAAACATACTACAAAGCTACAGTGGTCAAAACTGCATGGTATTGGCACAAGGATAGACATGCTAACAAGTTGAACTGAATTGAGAGTTCTGATATAGATCCTCGCATATACAGTCATCTGATATTCAACAAGGCCACCAAACTCACTCAGTTGGGAGAGAATGGCTTCTTCAACAAATGGTACTTGGAGAACTGGATATACATATCCAAAAGAATGAGAGAGGAACATCAATTCACACCTCATACAAAAATCAATGCAAGATGAATCAAAGATCTAAATATCAAAGCCAAGACTATAAAGATCTTGGAAGATAATGTAGGGAAGCATCTACAGGACCTTGTAATTGGAAACGGTTTCATGAACTTCACACCCAAAGCACAACCAGTGAAAGAAAAAATAGATAAATGGGATCTCCTCGAAATTAAAAACTTCTGCACCTCAAAGGACATTATCAAGAAAGTAAACAGGCAGCCTACAAAATGGGAGAAAATATTTGGCAACCATATATCTGATAAGAGTCTAATAGCCTGCATATATAAAGAAATCCTATGCCTTGAAAATAAAAAGACAAAGAGCCCATTTAAAAAATGGGCAAGTGACCTGAAACGACACTTCTTCAAGGAAGAAATACAAATGGCTAAAATGCCCATGAAAAGATGCTCTACATCGCTAGCTATTAGGGAAATGCAAATCAAAACTACAGTGATATGCCATCTTACACCCATTAGAATGGCAGCTGTTCAAAAAACAGCAGAGTATAAGTATTGGAGGGCATGTGGAGGAATGGTAACTCTCATCCACTGCTGGTAGGATTGTAGAATGGTCCAGCCACTATGGGGGAGGGTTTGGCAGTTCCTCAAAAAACTAACTATAGAAATTCCATATGATCCAGAGATTCCACTGCTGGGTATAAACCCAGAAGAATTGAAAGCAAAGACATGAACATATATATGCACACCGATGTTCATAGCAGCATTGCTCACTATTGCCAAAAATTGGAATCAACCCAGGTGCCCATGAACAGATGAATGGATCAGCAAAATGTGGTACATGCATGCAATGGAATATTACTCACCTGTAAGAAGGAATAAAGTGCTAACTCATGGGATAACATGGATGAGTCTTGAAGACCTTATGTTGAGTGAAGCAAGCCAGGCATTGAAGGATGAACAGTACATGACCTCACTGATATGAATTAAGCAAATTGAGCAGTCTCAGAGAGCTATTGTCTGTAAGATAGGTTTACAAGAAATAGAAAGAGAAGAGAAGGTTGTAAGCCATCACTCATATGGACATAATCTATGGTAAAGTGATAGAGTGTAGTTGCCTATGAAGGGACAGGACAGGAGGATAGTGATATTATTGGGTTGGGTGGTGCAGGGTTGACAGGTGGATAGATTGGGAAGGGTGAGGTAGAAAGTCCAGGATACTGGGGGGAGGGTTGGGAGAAGGACCAGGTGAATTCTGGTGATTTGTGGGTAAGAGGTTGAAAATACAGATGTAGGAATGCTCTTATGTCAATATGACAAAGAAGAGTCACTCGTTTAGAGTGTTGGGTGGGGGGGCATTGGGGAAAGGGCACACTTGGAGCAGGCTTCTAGGGAGTGTGTCAGTGTTCATTTTGTTATAAAGTGTTGTATCAGTGGGAGAAGACCCACATAATAAGCGGGAAGGATTTGGACACCTATCTTTGGGAGGACTGATTTGTTCAGAAATAGACAGGTGGGAGTCTCTCAAGATCAAGGATTGTTCCTAACAGGGGAGGACAAACCAGTGTGTCAAGACCTCTTGCTGCATGAAACTATGAAACTTGTCATCTAACGAGTCAAGCCAGGGGGTCGTCGTGGGCCCTGGCGGGATGGGTTGGGAAGAATAGAACAGATCAAACAGGCGGTATTTAGTGGTCAATGGAAATGTTTTTCATTACAATAGAGTGATGGACACGGGACCTGGTAAATATCATCAAAATTTATAAAAGTATGAGGTCTAAAATGTAAACCATAGTGTAAACCATTGTCAATGTTTAGTAGCTATGTTTCACTATTTGTATATCAGTTATACCATCGATATATAAAAAGGTATTAATATGGGGGTAAGGAAAGGGGGAAGATGTTGGGTATATGAGAACTTCCTGTATTCTGTGTGTGACTTTGCTGTGACCTAAAACTTCTTTGAAAACAAAATGAAAAATAGTGAGACAATGGGGAATGAGAAGGGGAGGGTGCCATGGTACAGACTGCACAACAGATATTGCAGTGATGAAAAGCAAAAGGTCAAAAAAATTTTAAAAATATTTTTCATTTTTTTAATATCCCAATCTTTTAATTTTATTTTATTGTTAGTTTTTTTTAAAAAATTATGTATTTTATCTCTTATATTTAAACTTATCATTATTATTTTATTTCCCTATTAATTGCATTCAGCTATTGTAATGGCTTCATATTTGAAGGAGCTTTGGATCACAGAAGAGTTACAACTGGGGCAGGGAAGGATCATTGGTGTGGGGTGTCAGGGATGGGGTATGCATGGGAGGAAGTTCACCTCAGCATAAATATAAGGTATATAAAAATGTTCAAATGTTCACAGGGCATTGTCACAGTGGGTGGAGAATCACTCAATAAATGAGGGAATACTGAATTCCCATCCTAGAGAGCTCTGCCACATTCTCTAAGGGAGCAGCAACAGTCTGCCAAATGTAGGGGCAGTGTGACTGGTGAAGGACGATGATCCACTGATGGGTCCTTGATATTGATGACTAGCCTAATGAATCTTTAATCTTGAAATTGAAATTTAGCCTATTGTTATGGGGTGCCTAAGGGTTGCCTCCTGAGAGCCTCCTTGTTGCTCAAATGTGGCCTCTCTCTAAGCCAAACCCAGCATATGAATGTATTACCTTCCTCCCAGCGTGGGACATAATTCCTGGGATTGAGCCTCCCTGGCACCGAGGGATTCCTATCAAGTGCCAACTGGCAATGCAACTGGAAAAAGACCTTGAATAAAAGGGGGAAATGTAAAGACAAATGTTTATATGGCTAAGAGACTTCAAAATGAGTCAGGTGTTCATCCCAGAGGTAACACTTATGCACATCTCAGTAGGAGGTCATAGTATTCCACAGTGGATATCACCCCAAATAGTGGGGCTCCTGAGGACTCTGGAGACACCCAGGTCCTATGTCAGGGTGGATAGCTCCGGAGTGTGGTGCCTTGCCAGTGGACCCTACTTTGGAGTTTGTGCTCCTGAGAGTGACACAGTTGGACTCAACTATGTCTTCCCTGCACATGGCTTATCTGTCCCTTCTATTCAAATGTATACTTGGTGCTGGAATTTGTAAGTGTACATCCAGGGACTTGAGTCTTTGGGCTGTTATGTGCCATCTGGGCCTGGAACCTTGGTTGAACAGCTACTCCTACTCTATAGCTCAATGGACTCACCCAGGACAACTGGTGGAGAGATAATGATGGACAATGGCCATCCCAGGGAATGGAGAGATTCTGCAGTTGCAGGCAGGATAATCCCATCCATCTTCCCCATGGGATATAAGCCCCCTCTCAATTGGAGGTGGAGTGGACATCACCATCCCAGACCCCTCAGGATGGGGGGAAGAGCTATGGACCAGAGTAGACTTACTGGTATTCTACTATAGATGTGTTGTGAGTCAAGGAATAGAAAAAATTACAAAATTGATGTGGAGCCAGGGGCCACTGGAGGCTCTGTGGGTAGGGAGAGGGAAAAGCAGTGTAATACAGTGGCTTTTTCAGGGCTTGAGAATTGTCCTGAGTGACATTGCAAAGACAGATATAGGCCATTTTATAACATCATTTAACATGCAGAACTGTGTGGGACAGAGTGTGGTCTACAATGTGAACTATAGTCCATGCTTAATGACAAAGCCCCAGGTTTTGTTTATCAATTGCAATTATGTGCCACAATGATGAAGAATGGTTATGTGAGGTGTGGGGAGTGGGGTGTATGGGAATCCCTATATTATTTGTCTAACATTTATGTAATCTAAGTATCTTTTTAAAAAATGTTTAAAAATTAAAAAAAAAAAAGAAAATCTAAGTAATTACTAGAAAGTCTGACCTCCTTTCTGCAGAAGCACAGGTGTGGAAGAGGGGATAGATACCTGCTGAATACAGCAAAATTTACACTCTATCTTAATTTTAGTTTATTTTATCATCTATAAAGAAGAAAAGGACCTCATCAGAATAGAAGTTTAGATTATTACATAAATTTTTGTAAACAAAATAAAATAGAGTAATGATAAATAAAATAAATAAAGTATTCTAGAAGGATATAAACCAAATGAAAAGTCATTACCTCAGAGAACAGGAGGGGAGGAGAGTGATATTTGGGTTGCTAATCAAAAGGAATTCTACCTTTACCTGCAATTTTATGTTTTTGTTACAAGAAGCAATATGCCTGCATTACCTTTGTAGGGAAAAAATGATAACCCTTCACGGAATGAGTGATCATTCTCTTCTCTCATCCCTTCATCAGTATTTTATACTTTTGTATTTCTTCATTTCTTGGTTAATTTGTTGTGTGAAAATAGTATCTAATTGTTGTTTCAATAGTAAGAAGACTAAGAATTTATTTCACGATTTTTGGGTTTTTGAGCTTCTTCTTTGTGGCATGTCATTATGTATCCTTTGCTTATTGTTCCAATGAGATTTTTCTATTTTTGTTGATGATTTGTGGTAGTTCTTTGTGTGTTTTGGTTTTAACCCTTTGTAATATATGCTGCAAAATTTTCCCCAGTCTGTGTGTCTTAACTTTACTTAACATAAATGCTGTCATACAGTCATTTAAAATTATGATAGAGTCAAATGTATCATTTTCTTCATGTTATTTTAATATTCTGTTTAAGAAGACCATCCCTACAACCAAATAAAAAGTATTGATTATTATTTTCTTCCCATGTATTTATAATTAGGATTTTTTGTTTGTTTGTTTGAGTATTGTGGGGTAGAATTGTAGTAATATTTATTTTTTCGAATGATCATTCAGAAACGACCAACAGCTTTTTGTGATTAATTCATCTTTACCTTTTGGTCTGAATTAATATATATATATAACAATAAAATGGCATATGTGCATAGGTCTGTTTATGGGTTTTCTATTCTGTTCTAGTCCTCTCTTTGTTTTTTCTAGTTCCAACACCTTTCAATTTTAATTACTTTAGCTTAGTAATATGTGTTGATATCTGCCATAGCAAATATTATCCTCTCTCTTTGGTTCTCCTTTTAAAAATTTTCTTGGCTATTTTGAACATTTTAATCTTCCATAAATTTTCAAAATTAGATTGAGTTATTAAAAATTGTGTTGAGATTTTGGATGGAATTGCATTAAATTTACCAAATAATTCCATGACTGTCCAAGCACAATCAGTTTAGGGCAACCAGGAGCAAGACTGCAGTCTGAAAAAATCAGGTTTCTTGGCCCATCATATTGAGAGACCACACACCAGTAGGTGTCTCACTGAACAAGTAAAAATAGAGTGACTATCGGAGTTTGAGTACAGTGTAGGTGAATTTTTTTTTTATTTTTGATCTTATGCCTCAATGTTTTTTTTTTGTTGTTGTTGTTGTTGTTGTCGTTAGAGAGGTTGTTGTTTCACAGAAAAGTCATGTATAAAACACATTTGGTTAAGCTCAACTCAAAGCATGGTTAGATATCAAGGGGTCAACATCAGGTCTAAACTACAGAACAGAGATAGGGTCCTGTTTCCTTGAAAGGTGTAAAGTTAAGATAGATGTGCAATGTTGCCTCCAGAAATTCTGTGTCTGAGTCTCTGAACCTCGGTTGAATATTGAAGCTTCTTCTTTAAATCAAACTGATTTAGATCTTCCAGGCAGGAGTGGGACCTTGCTGATACAATTTCAAACAGGGATTTTAGATAGTCTGTTATTTTAGAAAACAGCTTCTTGGTGAGTAAGAAAGCAGCAGTTACTCCAAGAGACAGGTTGTTAGGACATTTTACAGTTGCAGATTGTTCATGGGAGAAATATTGTATCCTGTTAACTTTATCTCTGTCTGTTAGTTAGGTCTGAAGAATGGCCAAGCAGGATTTATTCTCCAGGATGAAATGAATCTTTATAATTGAGACTTTTGAGCTATAAATATATATTTTTCACTCATTAATGCATTTTTGCCATTGCTTAAGTAAAACTCCATAATTTATATTTTTCTTTCTTTTTTCTTTTTTCTTTTTTTAAAGATCCTTAGATTATACAAATGTCACATAAAAAATATAGGGGATTCCCACATGCCCACTCCCCACACCTCCCACATTTTCCCACATTAACAATATCCTTCATTAGTGAGGTACATTCATTGCAATTGATAAATACATTTTGAAGTATTGTCCCTAAGCTTGGATTAAAGTTTACATTGTAGTTTACACTCTCTTTCACCCAATTCTGTAGTAGATGGCAAGATTTATAAAGGCCTGTCTCTGTCATTGCAGTGCCATTCAGAACAATTTCCGAGTCCCAAAAATGCCCCCATATTTCACCCGTTTTTCACTCTCCCTGCCCTCAGAACCTGCAGTAGTCATTGTCTCCACATCAATGTAATAATTTCTTCCATTGGTAGAATCACAATAAGTCTGCAGTAGAATAACAGTAAGTCTACTTTAGTCTATAGTTCACTCCCCAATTCTGAGGATTCTAGGATGGTGGTGTCCACTCCACCTCTAACTGAAAGGGGGCTGTGATCCCGTAGAGCCAATGGATGGGACTTTCTTGCCTGCAGTTGTAGACTCTCTCAGTTCTTTGGTATTGTAGTTTTCCAACATCACTTCCATGTTAGTTGCCCTGGGTGAGACCAATGAACTGGAAAGTAGGTGTTGCAACTCTGTTGAGATTCAGGGCCCAGCTGGCACATGGACAGCCCAGAGATTTAAGTCCCTTGGACACAGACCTACCAACTCCTGTACTAATCAGAGGTTCAACTAGAAGCACAGAAGAACCATATGTAGGGAAACCACAACTGAGTCCATCTCTGTCACTCTGGGGAGCATAAATTCCAAAGTAGGGTCCAGTGGAAAGGCACCAAACTCCTGAGCTATCTGCCCTGAGTATAGTGTCCATATATCTTTCTTCATACAAACCTTAAAGTTACCATGTAAGGCTTATTTATCACTATTTGATTAGTTTGAATTGATAAATGTGATTTTTCCATTATTGTTGATTTTTTTTATGTTGATGTATTTGGCTACTTTGTTGAGCTCTTTAATTTTTAAATGAATTTATCTTATTACATGATTCTTTATATGTGATGATTATTTTGCTTCAAAATAGTAAGTTTTTCTATTTTTCTATAATTCTCACATATTTCCTTTTTTTCATATTTTAGTCCATTGACTGCATCCTTCAGTATAATGTAAATAAAGGCCAACTCTATAGTAATGATAATGTGAATGCTTCTAATGTTTTACCACAACATACATATATTTTCTGGCAGCTTCTGACAGCTTCTCTTTAAGTTAAATAAGTTTAGTTCTAATTTGGAAAGACTTTTGTTTTGAGAACTGAATTTTATGAAATTCTTTTTCAAATTCTATTGAAATAATAATAATGTTTTTCCTTTGATTTGTAAATTAGAGGTTTTCTAATGTTGAACTATTTCTTAGTTAAGTCCTAATTTTCCCTTTAAGCCATGCTTCTCTTTAGAGCAGTGATCGATTTTATTTGATAACATTCAATAGAATTTGAAGAAGAATTTAATAAAATGTTCTTTTATTTTACAACAATTTTCATAAGTAAGTTTAACCTGCAATTATCTTTTCCTATGTATTATATTATGATTTAAGGAATTTATGTTGAATGTATTATAATTTCTTTCTTTTACTTACTATAGAAGCCAAAACCAAACAATAGGTCATGAAAACTATACAAGGATCACAGAGTTCATTTTCATAGCCTTAAAGTAACATCCTTGACTGCAGGTCTTCCTTTTCTTGCTCTTTCTGCTTTTTTTTTTTTTTTTTAACCTCATTACATGACAAGAAACCTGGCTATGATTATTTTCATCTGGATGGAGTCTCACCTTCCTTTGTGACCATCTGGTTTTTATATCAGTTGTCGGCCCCAAGATGCTTGACAGTTTCTTCACTGACAGGAAAACCATCTCTTTCCTGGTATGGGCCTGTAGCAGTGGTTCTTTGGGTTCTTTACATCCATTGAGTCCCTTCTCTTGGCATCCATGGCTTATGAGTGCTATGTGTCTATCTGCAACCCCTTGTCCTACTCAGTTGTCATGTCCCAGCAACTCTGCATACAGCTGGTGGTTAGACCCTATGCTGTTGGGTTCCTAAATACCATGACTGACAAAGCAGCTGATTTTCAACTTCCCTTTTTGTCACTCCAACATTATCAATCATTTCTTCTGTGACATGTCTCCTTCTTCCTCTCATATGTGCTAATACCCACATCAGTAAATTGTTAGTTTTCACTGTGGCTGGAGCTGTACTACTCACCAATAGTTGGACTATTTTATTCTCCTATTTTCACATCCTTACTGCCATCATGAGGATTCGTTCTACTGATAGGTGTTGCAAAGCATTTTCCATCTCGTCATCCCACCTAACAGCTATTTCCATTGTGTATGGGACTCTCTTCCTTATCTATGTGCAGCCAGTTGCATTTTTTTCTCTGGACCCCAATAAAGTGGTATCTGTTGTCTACACATCAGTGATACCCATATTAAATGCCCTCATCTACAGCTTGAGAAATAAAAAAGTGAAAGAGGTGCAGGATGATCACTGGGAGGACATATTGCATCAAAATTTAAATTCCCATCTATAATGGAAAATAAGTACAAGGAAAAGCTTCCAGACCTAGCTAGACTATCTGGTTATGGTCACAGTGTGCTAAGCATTTGCAGCATTTTGTGGATGATATCCTGCCATCCTTCCATGAGGTTTTTATTTTAGCATCTATTTTTTAAAGCTGCATTTCATCATGTACCTATAGAATGTAAAAATTCCTGTTGACCCACAGAGTCATAACAATTCTGTTTCCCCAAATCATCTTCTCTATTGGTAATATGATAAAAGTGAATAAAGGTTGGAACCTTCTAGACTCTAATACTATCACTTAATTTGGAATACTTTACATGTCCAAGACTATATGAATTCATTGGGACAACATATATATTATCTACCCCCATATATAGAATTGAAAACATCAAATAGGGTGATCAAACTCAGTTCACAACAGTTTTTTTTTTTAATTAATCTCCATGTCATATCCCTTTTAATTTTTTAAATATCTATTTTCTTTATTATTGTCTTCTTAAAATAAGTCACGATCATTGCAGTAAAAAAGAAAACATAGACAAGCAAAAGAAGAGCAATACAAATAAAAATCCTAAATCTTACTCTTCTCTTCTACAAAATGAAAAATTCTGATAAAAATTCCTGGATGTCTCTCCACATATTTGACACTTAAGTTGTTACAACTCTTACTTTATTGTTTGATACTTAGTTTGTTTCTAGTTCTTTCAGATTAAAATAAATATGGAAGCTTACTAAAAACTTTTTTAAATGCAAAAACTTAATGCAGAAATGTTTGGTACAACTCAAAGTCTGCCAGCATTTTAGCTCTGATAGTTAAGCATGATCTAAAAATATAAAATTTATTTCTATATTATAGAAAGCCCCAGACCTGGGTAGGAAAAGAAAAAGGTGGTTGACAAGTGCCTAAATAGTGATATCAGTAAAAAAAAAAAACTAGGACACAAATTTAACTCAAGCACCTACCCAAATGAATTTCATTATTCACGATAAATGAATTCTTTCTTAGGCAGCATTGATAGAGTGACAGGGTCACAATCCTTCCCCTATGCTTAAAATCAGTGTAGAAAATTTTGTTAGTGGAGCACAAAGAAGACATAAATAACATGTAATTTCACTATTCAAATACAAAAACTGTGGCCAGTATGATATATTTATTTCCGTTTTTTTCATATATATATGTATAATGTATATGGAATTCAGAAAGGTATGAGTGTAAATAATCTGTTTTATAAGACAAAGGAATCCTGAAAAATACATATTCTTTTAATTTGATTTTGCTTGAACAGATAGTCTATTTTAAAACTTGTGTTTATCTTCTTCCAGTACTTCTCTATGTATTTGTATATATAATATTTTTACAAGATTTAATATGAAAATGTTATTTTAATTTTTCATCTTTTTTATTGTAGTAATAAATATACAACTCAAAATTGCCCATTTTAACCACTTTCAGGTGTACAATTCAGTAGTATTAACTATATTAACAATATTAATTTACCAACAACAATATCCATTGCCCTTTATTTTAAACCTGTTTTTAATTAAGACAGAAAGCCTAGACATTTTCTAATAAATTATTTTCTATTAAATATTCTCTTCAAAAGGATTTTTAATTGCTAAAATAGTTCATTAAATTAGTGAATATGTATATAGTGACTTCTAATTGGTAGACTTATTCCAGGATTTGAGGATTTAGCAGTGAACAGACAGTCTCCTCCTCCAGGGAGCATATGTTCTATTGGTGGGAGAGAGGCAGCTGAATAAAGGCTTACCTGCTAGAGATCAGTACAACTAAACAAAAGGGAAGAGGGTATGATGATGGGGGATATCTTGGGGTAGAGGCAGGATCATGCAGCCAATGTAAAGTGGGATTGGAGTTCTAGCCCAGACTCCTAGACTCTAAAGTTTATTGTTTTAGCTGGTATACTAAGGTGATTATTATAGTGAGCTTTCCTGGGAAAAAAGAATGGCTGAGGAGAAAAGAAGCTAAATAACATCCATTTCCCTCTGCCACAGCAACTGTAGACATATGTCCCATCTTTCACACTCATTCTTCTTTAAAGCAAGCCCCACTTATAGCTGGACCCTTTACAACCAAAATAAAGAATTTTTGGTTCTGTGACCAAGCACTAACCAATGATTTGGAAGTGGAAGATTTGTGAGGAGCTTCTGGGAAGTCTCATATTTTCAATGGAGTGCCCTTCCTCTTACCTTTCTTTTTTCCTATCCATGGAATGCAGGTTTAATGGCTGGGCCCTAACCTATATAGCTGCCACCTTAGCTATAGGTTGGTGTGATAGTTTGAGGACCCCAGAAAATCATGTCCTTAGGGCTAGTCCATTCCTGTGGGTGTAATCTTATTGAAGGTGGGAACTTTTGATAAGATTTCTTGAGTAGGCTGTGACCTAGGCTGGGTCTTAATCCTCTTACTGGAGTCCTTTATAAATGGGATGAATACAGAGAGAAAGCCACAGGAGTAGAGAGAAAACCACAGGAATCCAGAAGCTGAAAGCAATGAAATCTCGAAGAGAAGTGAAACCAGCAGATGGCACCATGTACCTTGCATTATGAGAGAGGAGTCCAGGATCGCAAGCAGCCTGCCTTTGGGGAGAAAGCATCACCTGTGCTGCCTTGATTTGGACATTTTTCTCAGGCTTGAAAATATAAGCTTACAACCTAATAAATCCACTTTAAATACCAACCCATTTCTGGTATATTGCATTTGGGTAGCCTAGAAAACTAAAACAATTGGTTACTTACAGACATGTGTTATATGAGAGAAAATAAACACTTTAAAATTACTTATTTAAGATACTGTTATTTTAGGTTTCTTATCACATGTAGGCAAGCCTAATCCAAACTGAAACAAATGGCTCTTGTTGGGGAAAAATCCACACCACAGGTCTCATTGATTATTGATGGGATGCATTAAAAAAGAATCAAGTTGGGAAAATATAGTTGGGGGAAGATTTCTACTCATTTTCTGTCTTCCTCTTTGATGCCCTTCAAGAGAAACAAATGCCAGGCATATGATTGGCACAATTACTATTTACTGACTGAGCCACACTTTCTAGTTGAAAACATGATTGTGTTTTAAAATGTTCCCCACCCTGGCACATCTCTCTTTGTACCTTCTACTGCCTGTTCCTTTCATGTGCTGGACATCCTAGAGCCCTCTTAGAGCCCAGGAATCTTTCTGTTGTACTTGCCTAGGCACCCCTGTCACATCTACATGTCCCAGTTTCCTATAATGTAAGCCTGAACAGACAATGATAAAATCCCTAGATTTAGATTTTGGCTTAAGAGGAAAAAGATACATTGTTCCTTCAAATAAGAAACATATTTTCATGCACTTTTCACCAGAGGGCTTTTTTATTAGAAAATGATCAAGATTTAGGCAGTTCTGGGCCTCTGATTATATCATAATAAAATGATCAAAAGCTTGTGCTGATATCTAATTAGTAGACTGACCAATTGACTAAGTGTGTACAGGCCTGGAAAAAAATCTAGAAGAACAAATATGGAACTATGAGCTGTGTTTATCTCCAGAAAGTGGTTAAGAGAAAGGGGGAAGAAAGAAGTTTCATATTATGTCTTATACAATAAACTATTTGAATTTTTGGACAAGAGGCATGCATTATGTTTAAAATAAGATAAGAGTCCTGGGGCAGCAATTAAAACTAGGTTGAGGGAAGCGGCTGTGGCTCAATCAGTAGGGCTCCCGTTTGCCATATGGGAGGCCCCGGGTTCGGTTCCCGGGGCCTCCTGGTGAAGGCGGGCCCGCCCACACGGCGTGGTTAGCTGACCCGGTGAGCACAAGCAGCAAGGGGGGGATAAATGAATAAATAAATAAAATCTTAAAAAAAAAAAAAAACTAGGTTGAGAATTATAGAAAATCAAATTATTGTGTTATAAAGTGAGCTAAGGTGTTTTTTTTTTTTTTCTCATAACAGGGAGGAACAGGGATAGAGAGATAAAAGTGATGTTAGAAAAGGAAAACTGGAGAGGAAAAACTAATCCACTGCATATATACACACAAAAAATAAACTTCCAAAAAATGATAGATAGTAAAATGGAAGAGAAGCATAATGAAAGCCAAATTCGAAAACATGTTCCCAGAACTGAAGAAAGACTTTGTTTGCAAATTGGAAAGTACCAAACACAATGAAAATTATACCAGAAATATTCTAGTAAATATTTGCATTTTGAGAAAAAGGAAACAAAAAATGCCAGAATGAAAGAGAAAAAAGTTTCATTTTTTCGAACACAGGATTAAAGGTCATATTGATATCAGTCTTCTCCATAGAGACCAACAGAACAGGACTTATCACCTCTTATCAAGTCCCCTAGAAGGAGCCCGTGGTCCCTCGTCAGGCCTGATCTGGAGGCTGTGCCCAGAGTGTCATGTTTGCCAACGTCCTCTCCTTGGTCTAGTGCCCATCTCTGTGGTTTGGGCAGGCAGAGCCAATGACAGAGAGTCCACCAGGTGGGTGAGGTTCCCTAAAGGTAAAGAGTGGTTACCTGGACAAAAGAACAGAAAAATCATATCTGGTTGGACAGACCAACACATCTGGAATATGGGACTTCCAGAGAAGAGAGAGACTGTTTTCATATCTTCCTATTCCCCACCAATCAAAGAAACAATCTGGAGGAGGGGAGAAAGCACACTTCTAATTTTATTACTTCATTATTTTTCCTGATTTTAGAATCATGTGCTCTGTGTGTGTGTGTGCATGAGAGAAAGATAGAGAGAGAGAAAGAGAGAGAGAATATATATATGTGAACGGCCCAGCAATATTCAGGTTATACAAGTAAGTCTATATTGCACAATTTAAAATAAAAGCTAATATCTAATATTACAGATAATTTAAACAAAAATTAGGAGACTGTTGTTGAGGAGGTGTAGTGAAATCACACTAAACATTTTATCTTTCACTGGATGAGAAGAGACATTCTAACACAATTTCATTCTTGGGTTTGTCAAAGAAATATAGTTTTAAATATAGTTTTATATACCAAAATTAAAGGTCAGCTTCTGTAGAAAAAGTCTATGACATATTACTTACAAATTATTGGAGAAAATAAAAAGCAAAGAAAAGTTAAACAGTATTGCATAAGTTATGCAATAAATGTGAATAATTAACAACTACCATGGTAATATAAATTATCATAAGAATCCGTTTGTGTTCAAATAAGGCAGACCACAATTCTGGTGAGCTAACATAGTAATGGTTTCTTCTTATGGTATGATTAAACAGTGCGACTAGACGGCAGCATCAGCTCATCAATCTCAAAATGGTTGTCCAATAAGGTTTCTTTAAATAGTTGAAAGCTTTATTAAGATAGGTTTTTTACAATGGAAGAAATACAACATTGAGGTGGAGCCAGTGGCCACTGGAGGAGCTGGGGGCAGAAAGAGGAATGACACTACAATGACAGATACAGGCCATTTTATATCATCACAGAATTGTGTGGGAGAGAGTGTAGACTACAGTGTGAACTATGGCCCATGATTAATGGCAAAGCCCTAGGATACATTTATGAATTGCAATGGAAAGTGCCACATGAATGAAGGATGTTTATGTGGGAAGGTGTGGGAGGTGTGGGGAATGGGGCATATGGGAATCCCTATAGTTTTTGTGTAACATTTATGTAATCTAAGTATCTTAAAAAAATTTTTTTTAATTATTAAAAAAAAAGAAATTGAGGACACTAATAAATTAAAATAACAACAAAAACCAAACAAGTTCATATGAAGAAAATTCACATGGATATGCTTCTGAACATGTGAATATGCTAATTTTCTAACTTGGAGAAAGAGGAGACTTTAAGAAATTCACATTTATTATTCTGTTTTGTTTTTTTTTTTTTGAGATTCACTGATATGGTACAAATAATAAAATCTTATTAATACCAAAAAAAAAAAAAAAAAAAAAAAGATAGGGCTTGAAAAGTAGTGTATGAATGATGTGTGGAGGACTGTGAAACCCTACAATCAAATGCAAATTTTTGTGTCTGTGTGAGCATGTGCATTTATTCCACAAAAAAGGACCAGAGTTTTCATAAAATTCTTTAAAGTTCATGGCACATAAAATTTTAAAATAACTGTTTTAGTACAATATTTTCATCTTTTTGATTGGGAAACTAACATACAAAGTTATTGTTATTTATATATACTATATAAATGATATTCGTATGAAATGTAATAGAATTATGGCACATCTGTTCTAGATACATGTAGTTCAGAGCGTTTTACTTTTCCACTAAATATTCTTATAACTTCTTATATCATCATAACAATAATAAAGAAAATGATTTTAACACTAACTGAAAATTCTTTAATCCTTTTAAAATAAATGAAAGTATGTAAAATTTCCATTTTTATTACCACTCCCATCTTTAAATATTGACAAATGTGTAGAATATTTGGCAAATATTTATTTTTGTGTTTCTATGGATTTGTGTTCTCCGGTTCTATGGTTTGTGTTACCCCAATTATTCTGGAATTTTTAAATATATAGAAAGAATTGTTCCTCTTCATGTGATAATACTTAAATATCAATAATATGAGCTATTGAAACACTCTTTAAGAACAGACTATGTTGTGAAATGCAAGGATCAGGTGATGCTGTTAAGTTCTGTAAATATATTTCTGTTTTAATACAACCCTATAGGGTAGAAAGTATCTTCTTCCAAGAAATAAGGCCATCTGAGGTTCGTAAAGTTGAGTGACTTGCCTGAAGCTACACAGGAAGCAGACATAGATGTCAAAGCAAATTCTGAGTCATTCTCCAGCTCTCCTTTACCCTTATTAAGTTACTTCCCCTTTTGTGTATATTTTATTAGAAAAATGTGTTACATAATGATATTAATTCGATTCAGCTGTTTTCTGCCAGTATCACCTTGCTTTAACACTTATTTATATAAAATATTTATTATTCAATATATCTGGTCTTTTATATCCCACATATCATTTTTGGATTTTTTTCTTGATACTCTTTCTTGATTTCTTTTACAAGAAATTTAGAATGGATTGTATCAATTAAAAATGTCATTTTGAAAAAAATAATCCCTAAACAAAATCTGAGAATATCTTGTTGGAAAATTTCTATGTAAAGTTTGTCAACTGCAGTAACTTTAATAAATTAGTGACTCTTTTCCCTTGGCATTCCTTATTCAATGATCCTGAAAAAAACCGACAGAGTTTGGTCATGAGAGTACTTCAGTTTATAAGAACACCAAGAGTAAACCGAATTACTTTGACAACCTATTCTTTCCAAGTATTGGTGCTCTCTGCATTGCTCACCTTAAGTAACAGCCTTGCAAAGGGTGTTGGCTGAAATAGGGCCCTGGAGCCTTCTTCTCCACCAGGCATTAACCCTTAGGTGACTGGATTGTAAGGAAGCTTGAGTATCTAGAAAATATTTGGATTTTATAGGAGAAGATCAGATGTGTTTTGCTCAATAAAAAAGCAACAGAGAGTCATAGAAGAGAAGAGATCATATTAATAAAAATGATGAGGTGAAAGGGGTTTAAACACTGTGAGGATTTAAAGGAAACTACAGGGAAGCGGATGTGGTTCAATCGACAGGGCTCCCATTTACCATATGGGAGGCCCTGGGTTCTTTTCCCAGGGCCTCCTGGTGAAGGCAAGCCAGCCCGTGTGGTGCGGTGAGCTGACGCAGCAGGAGGACCCAACAAAGGGAGACAAACAGACTCAGAAAAAAAAAAAAGCACAGCAAATGGACACAGCAATCACAAGCAGCAAGGGGGGATAGATAAATAAATAAATAAAATCTTTAAAAAAATAAATAAAGGAAACTACAATGCAGAGACAAAATTAAAAAGTCACATGGGAGGCTTTAAAAAGAAACTTGACACTTCAAAATCAAATTCATGTTTGAGAGTCCTAATTTGGAGAGTTTTTGGAAAATGCAGAAGAAAAAGAAAACATGATTAACGAGATAAGAGGAAACAAAATGATACAAAAAACAGATTAAATACTCAAATGCATGTAGTCTGGTGTTGCTGTACAGACCAGGAAATATGATGGACATCATTCCTGCTTCCATGGAACTACAGGTTAGTAGATCCAAGATGCACTCCTGCTGATCAGGCTTTTTATGTATGAGCCTAGACTTTCTGTAATAAATGGAGGAAATAAAAATATATATCTATTACAGGGCTATTCTGAAGATTAAATTAGATAATGGGTGTGGAATCACATTGTAAACTATAAACTTATTTAGCTCTTTCCTATTAAAAACTATTCACTGGAAGCAACAGAATTTTGTAATGTGTGCAAGATTTCCCAATATTGATTCCTTTAAGGATTTTAGAATGCAATAATGGGAAGGAAAGTGGAGACAGCATGGTACAGGAAAGAGTTTGGGTTTTGGATGGAGTGGGCAAGAGTTTGGGTTTTGGAGACAGTCATCTGAATTTGAATTCAAGTTATATCACTTGAGTTTTATGATTTTTTAGGTATCTTTAATTCCATCTGTAACCTGGGGATAATAATACTTAGTACACTAAGCATTTGTAATCAATTTCTTGAAGAAGCTAAAGTTTACAGGGTGCAAGCAAGAAACAACTTCATTTTTTCTTCATCATTTCACCTTCAGAATGCTGTTATCTCAAAACTTCCTAATACTCATTAATACTTCAGACAGTTCTAATAGTTTTTCCTTTCACTTAGAAGTAAGGAACAAATTATTTTCTTTTCCAAATATTAAAGTGTCAAGTCCAATGCAAGCTACACTACAAATCTTTATTCAAATTAAAACATCATTCCTCGTCCACCATGGGCTCTGGAGCCTCTAGTGGTGGAATGGAGTGAATCAAATTCTCTACTTGTCCTACCTCCTTCCCTCTCTGTAGCTGCCGTATGTGGCCAGTCCAGAGTCAAATGCTGGAAGGGACAGAGAGAAAAGAGAGCAGAAAAGGCACAGTTGACTGAGTTGGAAACCAGAGTCTGCAACTTCTATATGATAGATATGCACACAGTTCTGCACAGATTAATCCTCAGCTTCCCCTTCTCTAAACTCCTATTTTCTTGTGACCTATATTCTAATTATTAACTCCATGAGTTCACACAATATATTTAGTTCATAATAGCACAAACAGTATTTGTCCTTTTATGTCTGGCTTGCTTCACTCACATAATGTCCCCCAGGTTCATCCATGTTGTCATATGCTTCACGACTTCATTTTTTCCTACTGCTACATAATATTCCATCCTTTGTATTCAACACATTTGTTTATTCATTCATCTGTTTGTTTCTAACTTTTGGCAATCATGAATAACACCTCTAGGAACATCAGTGTGCAGATGACTATTTATGTTACTGCTCTCAGTTCTTCTGGTTATACACCTAGCAATGGTACTGCCAGGTCACATGGCAAGTCTATTCAACTTTCTTAGGAACTGACAAACAGTCCTTCACAGAGGCTGTACCATTCTACATTCCCACCAACAGTGAATAAGCCTTCCTATCTCTCCACATCCTCTCCAACATTTACAGTTTTCTGACTTTTTAACAGTGGCCAGTCTAATAGGTGTAAAAAGATATCTCATTGTAATTTTGATTTGCATTTCTTTAATCGCTAGTGTTATTGAACATTTTTTCATGAATTTCCTCATCATTTGTGTTTCTTCTTTGAACAATTGTCTTTTCAAGTCTTTTGCCCATCCTTTAATTGGGTAGTTGTCTTATTGTTGAGTTATATGATCCCTTTGTATATGACATAGATTAAGCCCTTCTTGTATATGTGATTGCCAAATGTTTTCTCCCAGTGAGTTTGCTGCCTTTTCACTGTTTTGACAAAGTTCTTTGAGGTGCAAACACATTAATTTTGAGGAAGTCACATTTACCTATTTTCTTTTTTGTTGCCCATGCTTTGGGTGTAAGGTTTAAGAAACTACTGTCTACCACAAGATCTTGAAGATGTTTTCCTATATTTTCATTGAGGAGTTTTATGGTTGTCGCTTTTATATTTAGGTCCTTGATTCATTTTAAGTTAATTTTTCTATAAGGTATGAGATAAGGGCCCTCTTTCTTTCTTTTGGATATGACTATTAAGTTCTGTCAGCACGATTTTTTGAATAAACTGTTCTGGCCCAGCTGGGTGGGCTTAAGAGCCTTGTCAAAAATCACTTGATTTTAGATGTGAGGGACTATTTCAGAGTTCTCGATTCAGTTCCATTGGTCTATATGTCTGTATTTATGCCAGTACCCTGAATTTTTTTTTTTTAACCACTGTAGCTAAGTAATATGCTTTAAAGTCAGTAAGTGAAAATCCTGCAAATAAATTCTTCTTTTTTTAAAGACATTTTTTGGCTCTTCAGAGCTCCTTACCCTTCCAAATAAATTTGATTATTGGCTTTTCGATTTCTACAAAAAAGGCTGTTGGGATTTTTATTGTGATTGCTTTGAATCTGTAAATGAGTTTGGGAAGAATTGACATCTTAATGATATTTAGTCTCCCAATCTATGAACACAGAATATCTTTCCATTTATTTATGTTTCTTCAGTTTCTTTTAGCAATGTTTTGTAGTTTTCTCAATACATGTCCTTTTTACCTTGGTTAAGTTTATTCCTAAATATTTGATTGTTTTAGTCATTATAAATGGAATCTTTTTTCTGATTTCCTCCTCAGATTGCAAATCAGTAGAATATAGAAAAGCTACTGATTTTTCCATATTAATCTTGTATCCCACCACTTTGCTGAATTTGTCTTTTAATTCTAATAGCTTTTTTGTGGATTTTTCAGGAATTCCTAGATCATGCCATCAGTGGATGGTGAAAGTTTTACTTCTTCCTTTATTACCTGGGTGCCTTTTATTTCTTAATCTAGTCTAATTGCCCTAGGTGGAAATTCTAGCACAATATTGAATAACAATGGTGACAGTAGGCATTCTTGTCTTGTTCCTGATCTCAGCAGGAAAGCTTTTAGCCTGTCACCATTGAGTACAATACTAGCTGTAGGGTTTTTCATATATGCAATTTACCATATTGAGAAAGCTTACTTCTATATTTTATAATGTTGTTACTAAGAAAGGGTACTGTATTTTGTCAAATGCCTTTTGTGCATCAATCATGTGGATCATCTGATTTTTCTTCTTTAACTTATCAATGTGGTTTATTACACTAATCGATTTTCTCGTGTTGAAATACCTTTGCATACTTGGAATAAAACCCACTTGATCGTGGTGTATAATTCTTTTAATGTGCTTTTGGATTCAGTTTGCAAACATTTTGTTGAGGATTTCTGCCTCTATATTCATTAGAGATATTGGTGTATATTTTTCTATTTTTGCAGTATCTTTATCTGGTTTTGGTATTAGGATGATGTTGACTTCATGTAATGAGTTTGTTGGCATTCTTTCCTATCATATTTCTTGGAAAAGCTTGAGCAAGATTGGTATTAGATCGTCTTTGAATGATTGGTAGAATTCACCTGGGAAACCATCTGTTCCCGAGCCTTTCATCTTTGGAGGTTTTTTTTTTTAATATACTTAAAAGTTTTTTTTAAGATACTTAGATTACATAAATTTTACATAAAAAATGTAGGGGATTCCCATATGCTCTACCCCTATGTCTTCCACACTTTCCCACATTATCAACATCTTCATTAGTGTGGCGCATTTGTTACAATTGATGAACACATATTGGACCATTGCCACTAAGTATGGATTGTAGTTTATATTGTAGTTTAATCTCTCTCCTGCACAATTTTTTTAAAGTTATGATAAGATACATAATGACCTGTATCTGTCTTTGAAATGTCATGCAGGATGATTCCAATGTCCCCAAATGCCCCTATATTACATCTATTTTTCCCTCTCCCTCCCATGAGAACCTCCAGTGGCCACTGCCTTCACATCAATGATAAAAATTCTTCCATTGCTAAAATATCAATAAGACTATGGTAGAGTAACAGTAAATCTACTCTAGTCCATCATTCATTCCCCAATCCTGAGGATTCTGGGATATGATGTCCACTCCACCTCTATTTGAGAAGGGGCTTAGGTCCCATAGCACAGATGGATGGGACTATCTTGCTTGCAGTTATAGACACTCTCTGTTCCTTGGGATGGTCATTTGTCCATCATGATTTCATTGTTATCCTGGATGAGTAAAATGAACTGAAGAGTAGGTCTTGCAACTCTGTTGAGATTCAGGGCCCAAATGGCATATGGAAAGTCCAAATATTAAGTCTCTTGGACATAAACCTATCAACTCTATTGACTTAAACAATAGGATTAAATAGAAGGGGCAGAGGAGCCATGTGTGGGGAAACTGCAAATGAGTCCAACTCTTTCACACTGTTAGTCTAGCTATGGGTTTGTCAATTTTGTTGATCTTTTCAAAAAACCAATTTTTGGTACTGTTGTTTCTCTCTATAGATTTGTTGTTGTTGTTGTTCTTGCTTTCTGCTTTGATCTTTACTATTTTGGGGGGCTTGGTTTGGGCTAAGTTTGCTGTTCTTTTTCTAGTTCCTCCAGATGTGCTGTTAAATCTTCAATTTTAGATCTTTCTTATTTTTTAAAGTAAGCATTGAATGATAAATTTCCCTCTCAGCACTGCCTTTGTGGTGTCCCACAGGTTGTGATATATTGTGTTCTTGTTTTCATTTGTCTCAAGATATTTGCTAATTTCTCTTGCAATTTCTTCTCTGACACACTGATTATATGAGTGTTTTGTTTAATCTCCATATGTTTATGAATTTTCCCTTCTTTTATTCATTATTGATTTCTAGCTTCATTCCATTATGATCAGAGAAAGTGTTTTGTATAATTTCAGTCTTTTAAAATTTATTGAGACTTGTCTTGTGTCCCAACATATGGTCTATATTGGAGAAGAAACCATTAGCACTTGAAAGAATGCATATCCTCCTGTCTTGGGTTGCAATGCTCCATAGATGTCTGTTAGGTCTAGTTCATTTATCATATTATTCAAGCTGTCTATTTCTTTATTTATCCTTTGTCCAGATGTTCTATCCAATACTGAGAATGGTGTATTGAAGTCTCCAACACTTATTGTAGAGACATCTATTTCTCCCTTCAGTTTTGCCAGTGTGTGCATCACGTATCTTGGGGCATTCAGGTTAGGTGCATAAATAATTTGTATAGTTATTTCTTCTTAGTGAATTGCCCCATTTATTAATATATAACAACCTTCCTCATCCCTTATAGCATTTTTGCATTTATAATCTATTTTTTCTGATATTAGTATTGCTACCCCATCTGTTTTTTGTTGCTATTTGCATGGAGTACCGTTTCCCAACCTTTCATATTTAACCTAATTGTGTCCTTGCATTTGTGGTGAGTATCTTTTAGAGAACATATAGATGGCTTATATTATTGTATCCATTCTACCAGTCTATGGTTTTCAATGGGGAGTTTAAGCCATTAACATTCAATATTATTACTGCAAAGGTGTTACTTATTCATCTTTTTTGTACTTCGGCTTTCCTGTTGTCATATTGTACTATTATTTGTCTTTTTACCCTTTAATTTACATTCCTAATAATCTTCATTTTTATACTCTTCTCCTAGTGTCTTTCTCTTGCTTTTCCCTTTCAGGATGCCGCACTCCCACTAATATCTGTCATAATTCTGGTCTTTTGGTAACATTCTATCAGTTTTTGTTTGTCTGCGAAAATGAACTCACCCTTGTTTTGTTTTCTTGTTTGTTTGTGTGTGTGTGTGTGTGTTTTGAGGTACCAGGCTGGGGATTCCTCATATGTGGGAAGCTGGTGCTCAAACACTGAGCCACATTGGCTCCCTTGAGCTGATGGTTTCATTTGTTTGCTAGGTTTTTTTTTGTTGTTGTTTTTAGGAGGCACCAGGAACCAAACCCAGGGCTTCCAAAGTGGTAAGTAGGTGCTCAACCTCTTAAGCTATATCTTTTTGCCACACCCTTATTTTTGAGTGACAGCTTTGCCAGATAGAATTCTTGACTGGCTCTTTTTCAATTTCAGTACCTTAAATACACCATACCATTTTCTTCTCTCCTTCATGGTTTCTGATGGCACTTAATCTTATTGAAGTACACTTTTAGGTGATGTTTTGCTTTTATCTTGCTGCTTTCACAATCCTCTCTTTATCTCTGATATTTGTCATTCTGAGTAATAGATGTCTCCAGGTAGGCTTATTCTAATTTATTACATTTGGTTTGCATTGTCCTTCTTAGATATTGATAGCTTTGTGTTTCATAAGGACTGGGAAGTTTTCTGTCATTATTTCCTCAAATATTCTTTCTGCCCCCTTTCTGTTTTATTCTCCTTCTGGAACACTGATAATGCATGTGTTTGTGTATTTTACTTTGTCATTAACTTCCCTGAGACCCTCTTCCATTTTATCCATTCTCCTCTCTTCCTTTTCTCCTGTCTTTTCAAGTTCATATGTTCTGCCTTTAAAATCACCAATTCTGTCATTGAGCAATTCAAATCTGCTCTTATGTTCCTCTAATGTGTTTTGAATCTCATCCATCATGTTTTTCATTGCCATAAAGTCTGTTACTTTTCTTTGCAGACTTTCAAATTGTACTTTATGTTCACCCAGTATCTTCTTAATATCTTTTATCTATTTAGTCATATTTTCTTTCAATTCATTGAATTGATTTAGGACTGTTGTGTGATTATCACTGATTAATTGTCTTAAATCCTGTATCTCTTCAGGATATTTAGTTTGTTCCAATGGCTGGGCCATCTCTTCATTGTTCCTAGTGTGGATTGTAAGTTTTTGCTGATGTCTAGGCATCTGAATATGTTGGTGAATTTACTTTGATGGCCAATTTCTTTCTTGTCTATTTTTTTCTCTCAGCCTATTTGGTTCAACTTATTCTAAGTCTTTATAATTGCCCTGTTTAAGTTATCAAAATCATGCCAGGGACTCACTAATGTGGTGCAGATTTTCTCAAAGAGTTAGGGTACAGAGAGAACCAAAAGCAGGGTTTGTCCATGCAATTTCCAGACCAACTATCAGATTGACCCGGCCCATGGGTCAACCGAACCGAAACCTGGAAGAGGGAGTGGGAATGACAGAGACAAGAATGGAGACAAAACAGGGCTCTGATCAAGTCTCGTTTATTGGGGTTAAGTTGTGGATATATATAATGTTTGAGGAAGCCTCCTGATTGGTTGCTCCTACTATCTTGGAGTCCCCTGATTGGGCACGCCCACTTCGGGTGGGAAACCACCACCCTGGGCACTCCCACCTCTGGCGGGAAACCTCTGGCGGGCAACCTCTGCCCAGTACTGATTGCATAAAGAAGAAATACAGAACAAGGAATAGGAAATAGTTGCACAAAATAGCATTAGTACACAAGATGGTCATAATAATACCGGTGCCAGGGGCAACGGTACCAGGGACAGCTTCCCACAGGTCCCCCTTCTTTATTTTATTTCAAAGAAGTGGATGGCTGACAAGGTGACCGGTCTTGAGGGGACTGTGCCTGTCTTAAGTCAGGGCAAGCAATAGAAAGGCAGCGTCCAAACACGCACGGTGTTTACCTTACCCGTCATCGAGAATCGAGGCAGCAAAGGCCACGTCTGTCTTAGGTGGTTATTTCTGCCGATGTGAAATGCCCAGTTACCCGTCATTGGCTAGCCAGTCCAGAGCACCAAGACATTTTGATGAAGTTTTTTAAGCTTCATGATTGGCCATGTCCAGTCAATGATAATGGACCTGGATGGGCTGCATTCTTAAAGCATCCAGTTGTTGTTTCAAAAAGGCCATGATTTTGTTAAAGAGATAAGGTCCTAGTGATAGGAGTATTAATAAGCCAAGCACAGGTCCCAAGATGGGGAGCAGATAGGGTAGCATCCCATTAAGCCCACTCCATAAGGGGTTGTCGGCTAATTCCTTTCTTCTTTTTTCCAGATCTTCTTGCAGCATTTTGATTTTGTCCCGGACAATGCCAGATTTATTGGCATAAAAGCATCATTCCTGTAAGGCTAAACATATCCCCCCATGTTCAGCTGTTAATAAGTCTAACCCCCTCCTATTTTGTAAGACTACCTCGGCCAAGGAGTCTAATTGATCCTGGATATCTTGAATAGTACCTGACAAGGCCTGAACATCTTCAATTAGTTGTT
The DNA here is from genome assembly GCA_026826555.1 of Tolypeutes matacus. Lineage (NCBI taxonomy): Eukaryota > Metazoa > Chordata > Mammalia > Cingulata > Chlamyphoridae > Tolypeutes > Tolypeutes matacus. The sequence continues at coordinate 988,752 of JAKSZT010050675.1, read as the reverse complement.
TAGATAAACTTTTATATTGAGTGATAGAGAATCCTAAACTGGTTGATCCAGTGGCTAAGGCTCCAGTTATACCTAAGGTAGCCAGAAGTGGGATAAACTGTACGACCTTTTTATGGCGGCCAGCTATGAAGTCCAACCTAGGAATTGGCACGGGCTCCTCTCCCAGAATAATATCTATGTCGGGGAGGAGGGTGGCCAGAGTACATAACCCTGTCCAGTTAGTAGGTAAGAGGGAATAGGCGAGATTATTGCAGCAAACGAACACGGAGCTTTGGCTTGCGCAGAGAGCATCAGATATATTGATTATTGTTTTACATTGAGCAAATTGGAGCAGCCCCAAATCAACTTCATCACTATTGTTAAGCAACTGGAAGAATAGACAAAGAGAACTATTCAAAAACATTGGCTGTACTGCAACGGGTGGGATAAGGGCGCAAGAATCGTTATGGGAGGTGTGATTTTGATAAGGATAATAAGTATTATCGAGGGCTGGTATAGCTGATGGCATAGGAGCCCTCGATCGTAAGCACAGCCAGCAGTCTTGAGTGAGATTAGGCACTGATTCATTAAGCAGTCTGAAAGTGGCTTTAAGAATATCAAAAGTTTGAGCATCTATATCTAGGTTCTCAGTTTTAGGTAAGGCCAGGGGGTGATAGCCAATTTGAGGAAATAGGTTTTTTATTAGTTCTTCCACTCTATTTTGAATGGAAATCTGTCGGACTTGGTCCTGTGGGCCTACACAGGAGGCTTGGGCAAGCTTAGGGTAAGTAGTCCCCGGGGTGGTGTCCCAATCTCCTCCAAAACTGCCAGGAGAATTCTTGATTAAAATGGCAGTAAAATATGTTTTATTGTCCGGTCCGGTACAAGTCTGGAACTTACTATAACAAGTGCTGTGCATGGTCTGTGGAAAGGTGGTACAGGGCAACTCCCCAGTCTGCCATTTTTAGAGGGGATTGCCTTTGGATGGTTTATACATACCCATAGCTGCTCAAGTCCTCTGGAATTGATTGGCGCAGCTTGTAGATAGGCAGTTGCTGTGCCGCATTGTACGACCAGGGTATATATTCCAGGAGTGGTTGTGTAGCTCCCACGACATTCACAAGGTTTCTCATAGAGCTTCTCTAACAAGGTATTAGGGGAAACCGGGGGTACCAAGTCCCCATGGGAGGTGGCCAAAAGACAGCACGCCGTCCAGATTTGTAGATATGGCTTTCCATGCTGCTTCATTTCCTATAAGGCAAGAAAACAATGTTTTCTCAGGAAGAGTCCTCTGCCCTGAACACATGGTTATTGTCTATTTGTTTGACCATTCGTGCTGGTAGCCATTTGGCTGCATCCATTTCTTTAGAATAAATGCAAACTGACCCTCTACCCCATATCAAGACAGGGTCTGGTCCATGCCAAGTATTATTCAGAGGGTCTTTCCATAAGACAGTAGCAAATTTTGTATTAGTATTAGTATGCTGCGGAGCATCCATCTTTGTCCAGAATTTAAAAATTTAAAATAAAAAGAGAATGAGCTAATAAATTTCTGGGGGATCCCTTATTAGGGTACCATTCCCCCCTCTTTATTTTATTTAAGGTATTTTTTAAGGATAAATGTGTTCTTTCTACTATTCCTTGTCCTTGAGGGTTATATGGTATTCCGGTTATATGTTGTATAGTTAACTGTTGACAGAATTTGGCAAACATTTGGCCTACATAGCCAGGGCCATTATTTGTCTTAACTTGTTGTGGGAGGCCTAGTACTGACATGGTTGTTAACATATGAACAATAACATTTTTTCCTGCTTCTCCTGTTTGGAGAGTGGCATAAATGAAGCCACTAAAGGTGTCTATAGTAACATGAGCATACTTTAGATTTCCAAACTCAGGAATATGTGTGACATCCATTTGCCAAATAGCATTAGGTAAGAGACCTCGGGGATTAACTCCCAAATGGGGTGTAGGTAAGAGGGTTATACAAGAGGGGCCTTTTTTAACAATCTGGCGAGCTTGTTCTCTGATGATTTTAAACATTAATCTTAATGCATGTGCATTTAGATGATGTAATTGGTGAGCTTTAACAGCTTTAGCTATATTATTTTGAACACTGTTATTTTGCTTGGCAAGACTGATATAACATGAAATCCGTGTGGCTTGATCGGCTATGCGATTGCCTTGGACTAAGGGTCCAGGAAGATTTGAATGGGCTCTTAGATGACCAATAAAGAAGGAGTGAGCTCAGTTTTGAATGAGGGATTGTAGCTGTAAAAATAACGCCGCTTCAGAAACATGTTTTATTTGCATGGCGGTTTCAAGTAGTGGAACGGATTGAGCTATATATGCACTATCTGTAAAAAGATTAAAAGGCTTGTTTGGGAAGGCTGAGAACACAGCGATAACAGCCTGTAATTCTGTAAGTTGAGCAGATTTAGAAGGAGTATAAAATTGAACGATCTTATTTTTGACCACATATGCAGCCCTTCCGGAGGGGGACCCATCAGTAAATATTAAGAGGGCATCGACAATGGGTTGTGTACAGGTTTTTACAGGGAAAACAAAATCATGGGTACTTAAGAAGTGAAGGAGTTTATCAGTGGGATAATGGTTATCTATTTGTCCTGCATATGATGCGCAGGCAATAGGCCAGCAGTCAGTGGTTTGCAGAAGCCAATCGATCTGATTTTTGGTGTATGGTTGAACTATACTGTCGGGTTCTTTACCAAAATAACACCTGCCTTGATCTCTTCCTAAGCAAATAACGTCAGCAACTGCTTGATAGTAGGGATAAATTACCTTAGCGGGTGATGAGGGCAAGTGAACCCACATTATGGGGGCTGTTTGCCAGAACACCGCAGTGGGAGTAAATGAGGTTTTGCATATAACAAAAAGCAAGGGCTGACTATAATCTATGGCAGTAACAAATTGAGAAAGTATGGCTTGCTCAACTAACTTAAGAGCTTGGCGTCCTTCTTGGGTGATTTCTCTAGGGGAATTTGGGTTGGAGTCTCCCTGGAGGATATTAAACAGTGGTTTTAGATCTCCTGTAGTTAGTTTCAAATAAGGACGTAGCCAATTTATGTCTCCTAAGAGTTTTTGGAAGTCATTTAAGGTTTTTAAAGTGTCTAACCTGAGTTCTATCTTTTGATTACTTATTTTATTTCCTGACATTTGGAACCCCAGGTAGGTATATGGGTCCTGCAGTTGTACTTTATCAGGGGCAATTTGAAGCCCTTTTGATTCTAAAGCTATTTTGAGATCATAAAAACACTTTAGGACCTCTTGTCCATCTTTTCCTGCCATTAGGATATCATCCATGTAATGTATAATATAAAGACTGTTCCATTTAGTTCTGACATCTTGTATGGCTGTGTCTACAAACTTTTGACATAATGTAGGACTATTAGCCATGCCCTGTGGTAAGACTCTCCACTGATACCTTTTCATAGGTCTTTTAAAGTTGACAGAAGGAAGGCTAAAGGCAAAACATTTTTGGTCTGAGGGATGTAATTGGATGGTGAAAAAGCAATCTTTCAGGTCTATAAGAATTTTATAATGCCCAAAAGGAATAGCTACAAGGGATGGTAGGCCAGGTTGTAGTGCCCCCATAGGCACCATAGTTTTATTTACTGCCCTTAGATCTTGTAGAAGTCGCCATTTTCCAGACTTTTTTTTTAATGACAAAGATAGGGGTATTCCAGGATGAATTACTTTCTACAATATGACCCGCTTCTAGCTGTTCCTGTACTAACTGCTGTGCAGCCAATAATTTTTCAGAGGATAAAGGCCATTGATCAACCCATACAGGTTTGTCTGAAAGCCAAACGATTTCATCTGCATTGGGTACAGGGGGATCAATGACCCCTAGGATAAATTTCCTAGTCCTTTTTTGTCACATTGTTCTTTAATGTGTAAGGGTTGAGTAATTCCTGATTCTTTTTTTCCCAGTCCTTTCCCTGGCTTAAATCCTTGTGAGAGCATTTGAGCCGTAATCACATCATTAAGGCTACACATGAGAAGTCCTAATTGAGAAAGTAAGTCCCTCTCCCAAAGGTTAATGGGGAGCCCTTGTATTACGTAGGGCTGTATTGTTCCCTGATTTCCTTCTTTATCCCTCCAGGTTAATATTTTTGAACTTTTTTCAGGGTTTTGGTTTGTCCTATACCTTTTAAATTTGTTAAAGTGGGAGAAAGTGGCCAATTGTGTGGCCATGTTTCCTTTTTTAGGATAGTAATGTCCGCCCCTGTGTCTACTAGTCCATCAAATTCTCTTTCATCTAGCCATAGGGTCATCATAGGCTTGTTGGCTGAGATAGCCTGTACCCAATATGCATCGGAGGAATCAAATCTTCCTGTACTACGTGTAAGATGTTTTATCTGATTATTGGTGTTGATTAAGGGAAGCAATAATAATTGAGCAATTCTTTGGCCTGAGGGAATAGTGGTGATGTTTTGTGGGGAGGATGCCATAACTTTTATTTCTCAGGTATAATCATTATCAATGACACCTGGGGAGATGTGGAGCCCATTGATTGTGGAGCTGCTTCGTCTGATTACCAACCCGAAGGTGTTTTGTGGGAGGGGACCAAATATGCCTGTTGCCAGAATCTGTACCCCCATTTGTGGCATTAGTACTGTGTGGGTGGTGGGACAGAGGTCCAATCCTGTGCTCCCTGGGGTGGCTCAGCAGAGGACTGGAATGGATTGTTGTTTGCTGGGACAAAGCTGACCGCCCCATAAGCTTGTCTGGGTTTGGGGGCCTGGGGCTGGCCCTGATTCCTGTTTCCCTGAAGGGGAGGCAAAGGTTGGCCTTGGGCATCAGTTTTTGATTTACATTCATTAGCCCAGTGTTTCCCTCGGTGGCACTTAGGGCATAACCTAGGTGAAGTACCCTTCCTTTCAACCCTTTTAGGGCTTTTACAATTTTTTGCAAAATATCTCACTTCCCCACAGGCAAAACACCTTCCTTTATTTTGTTGGGCTAAATATTGTTTAACTGTATATCCTTGAAGGGCCGCCGCCATAGCTAACCCTTGTTGGTAAGCGGCTCCTATGTCTGAGCACAGTCTAATATAGCCAGACAAGTCTGTCTTTTTTCTGTACAGGTGGATTGTGGCTTGACAAACGGCATTCACGTTCTCATAGGCTAGCTGCTTTACAAAATCAATCCCTGCCTCAGCATTGCCGAATATTCTCCCTGCGGCTGTTATGAGCCGATGTACGAAGTCTGCAAATGGTTCATCCGGCCCTTGTTTTATACTGGTAAGAAAAGAGCTGAGGTGTCCTTTAGTAGGCAATTTTCTCCATGCCTTGGAGCCTGCAGCTTGAATTTGGGCAAATAGCCTGCCATCATACTGCATTTGGGCCTCATTAGTAGCATAATTTCCTTCTCCTATTAACATATCTAGAATCCACCCATTGCCTGTTTGTGCATTTCACCTAGCAGTGTCCTTACAGATTTCAACATATTCTGATTTCTATAACAAAAAATCTCCACCGGACAGGGTGGCTCGGGCGATAGTATGCCAGTCAATAGGAGTAAGCCAATTTTCAGCAACTGATCCAACAATAGTTAGTGTGTAGGGAGCAGTAGCTCCATACTGGGCAACAGCAGTTTTTATTTCTTTTATGACTTTAAAGTCGAAGCCATTATGATGTCTCCAGGCTTGACCTTGATTATCTATGGTTTCCGTAACAGGAAAGGCCTCTGGCTCCTCTAAATCTATTAAAGAACGAGAAGCCTGGGGAGTTTTTTGAACTGCTCCCCTTGCGGGAGGTTTTACATGCAGTTCGGTGATTTTGTTGTCATTTTTAGCTTTCCCTATCTTTAGTCTTTCTAATTGAGACAGGAGTTCCTGATGCTCCTCTTCCAATTTAATTTGTTCTTTTAACTTTTCTATTTTTTCTAATAAGTCTTTTTTGGGATCTATTACTGGCATCACTACAGGTGGCGCTGAAGGGGGAAGGGTATACTGTGGAGGTTGTTTTAAGGAAGGTGGCCAATTCAGATTATGATATCTAGCTGCCTCTTCTTCAAGATCGTCCCATTCTGTCGGACGAATCGTCATCGGTCTCATTTTTAAATTTTTTAAGGGAAGGATATAATTTTTTATGTCTGATCCTTAGTTTTGGTTTGGCCCCTTTTTCACTTGTATTTTCCTTTTCTGCCTTTGTTGCTGGCTTTTTGCTTTTGACATTAATTTTACTTTCATTTTCGCTATCTAATGAAATTAGATCTTCCTCATGATCAGGACCCGAGGGTTCTACTGATAAATTACCCTCTGGATTTTCCACACATTTGTCAGGGCCCATGCTTTTCTGACTTTCTCCCTGTCCCTTTTGCAAAATTGCTTCGCCCTTCTCAAGTACGGCCACTATCGTACTGTCCCTGTGGCGAACACTTAGAATTTCATTTATCAGATTCCAGTATGAAAAGGCAGTTACTGGGATTTTTTCAGGCCCAAAAGTTCTATAATAATCTTATAGGGCGTCTCCTACCCTCATCCATCTTTTTTCATCGATGGTTCCTTCCTGTGGGAACCACGAGCAAACCTCTTTTAAAATTTCAAAAAATTTTAACAATTGTTTCACTTTCACCTTTACCCCTCGCGTCTTTAATGCATCTTTGAGACCTTCTACAAATGTCTCATGCTGGCTAATTTATTGTCCCATAATCGCCGATCACTTACCGAGGCCCTGGCTGCGAGGCAGGTTTCCCCGCAGCGTCCTCTAACTTCTCAGGTTCTCGCCAGCTCCTCAATCGGCGTTCCTCACTGGATCCTTCATGTTCAGGTCCCTGTCCGGGTGCCACTTGACCCGGCCCATGGGTAGATCGAACCGAAACCTTAAAGAGGGAGTGGGAATGACAGAGACAAGAGACACGAAGAATGGAGACAAGACAGGGCTCTGATCAAGTCTCGTTTATTGGGGTGGAGTCATGGGTATATATGGTGTTTGAGGAAGCCTCCTGATTGGGCGCTCCTGCTACGTGGAGTCCCCTGATTGGGGACTCCCACCTCTGGCGGGAAACCACCACCCAGTACTGGCTGCTTAAAGAAGAAGTACAGAATGAGAAATAGGAACTTAGCTGGATAGTTGCACAAAATGGTGTTAGCACACAAGATAGCTGTAATAATAATGGTGCCAGGGGCAGCTTCCCACAATTATTAATATAAAATCATACAAGTCAGAAAGCCATTCAAATTTCTCCTGCTTCTAAGTTTGTTTTTATCTTAACATATTATACTTGGCCCACCATACTTTACTGAACTGAAAAGTCATGCAATAAATACACTTATTTTCCTGTTTCCTAACAGGAAAATTCCTAAATGACTGTTTCCTGTTTCCTAAAATTTGCACCCTATTATTAACATCTTGTAATATTAATGTACATTTTTTCTGATTCATGGAAGAACATTCTTATATTTGTACTATTGACCACAACAGAGTTTACTATGCTATACAACCTCATATTTCATTCTCTAGTTTTCCTTATAGTGGCATACATGACCCTAAACTTTCCCTTTCAACCACAATCATACAGACATATTAGTACAGTTACAATCACTATAATGTGCTAAAATTACCCCATCTGTTTCTAAACATTTGCGATAAACCTTATTAAAATTCTGTGCAAATCAAGTCTTAGCTCCTCATTCTCTACCGTCATTCTATCTTCTGGTAACCTATATCCTAGCTATTAATTACATGCATTTTCTCATTATATTTAGTTCATATAAGTGAGATCATAACAATATTTGTCCATTTGTGTCTAGTTTATTTCACTCAACATAATGTCCTCAAGGTTCATCTGTTTTGTCACATGCATCAAGACTTCATTTATTCTTACAGCTGAATAATGTTCCATTGTGGGTATAGACTACATTTTGCTTATCCATTCATTGGTTGGTGGATGCTTGAGCTCTTTCCATCTTTTGACAATTGTGACTAATGCTGCTGTTAACATCGGTGTGCAAATGTTTGTTTGTGTCCCTGTTTTCAGTTCTTCTGAATATATACCTAGTAGTGGGTTTGCCAAATTGTATGGTAGATCTATATTTAGCTTCCTGAGGAACCATCAAACAGTCTTCCACAGTGGCTATACCATTCTACAATCCTACCAGCAGTGAATAAATGTTCCTATTTCTCCACATCCTCTCTAAAACTTGTAGTTTTCTGTTTTTATTCTTGTTTTTTCCAATAGTGGCCATTCTAGTAGGTATGAAATGATATCACACTGTGGTTTTGATTTTCATTTCCCTAATAGTTGGTTATGTTGAATATCTTTTCATGTGCTTTTTTTCCATTTGTATTTCCTCTATGGAAAAATGTCTATTCAAGTCTTTTATCATTTTTTATTTTGATTATTTGTCTTTTTATCACTCTATTGCATGTTTCATTTACATATCATGGATGGTAAACCCTTATCATATATGTGGTTTTCTCCCATTGAATAGTTTGCCTTTTCACCTTCATCACAAAGTCCTTTGAAGCACAAAAGTATTCAATTTTGAGGAAGTCCCATTTATCCATTTTTTCTTTTGTTGCTCATATTTTGGGTAAAAGGTTAAGAAATCACCTCAAACCACCATATCTTTTTATTATTGTTTTTGTGTGTGTATAAAGTTTTCTCTTTGATACTTCATTCCTCTCATTCTATTTCCTTGCTGTTGTATGTGTTCCCTTGGGGAAAAAAAAATTATGGCCAGGGAAAAGGATAAAAATAAGAGAAAAAAGATAATAGTAATAATAATAGTAAAAGGTAGAAGAGGAACCATTTAAGACCTAAGAAAATGAATAATTAAATAAGAAGTACAGAGGAATAAGAATAAAAAAGTGGAGTACAAAAAATGAGATGAGAAGCTGAATAGAGAAAAATAGATAAGATGAATTAAAAGGCCAGAATGATGAGAAGAGAGGGAAAGAGAAAAGAAAATACAAATAGAAAAAAAAAGTAAAAAAAGAAAACAGAGAAAAAAGGAGAGAAATAAAGACAAGGAAAATTGAAGACCAAAAATAAAAAAAAGAGATGGAATGTAAGAACAACAACAGAAAGCAGAAGATAGAAAGATGAAGGAAGGAAAAGAAATAGTGTAGGTAGACAAAATTGGTAAACAAAAAAAAGGGGGGGGGCGATGAAGGGGAAACACAACAAAGAAGAAATAAGACAGCAGTGCCTGATTTTAAAAAGGGGGGGGGGTGGAGAAGAAAAGATTAAAAAAAGAAAACAAAGAAAAACAAACAAACAAAAAAATAAAAACCATGGAAAAACAACCTTCCCTCTTAGGCCCCTAAGGAGCTTCTCAAGCTGCTGGTGTTCATCAATCAATTACCCTGCAGCCTGCCCTCTGCTTGTTTTGAACTGGGTTTTAGCAAGTAAACTAAGTTAAATTTTAAAAAGGATCCATTTTTAAGAAAATTAAGAGATCCGAGAAAAGTTAATAAAAAAAGAATGTCTATATGTTCCCTGTCCTAAAGTATCAGCTAAATGTCTGGTAACCTGGTAGGTGACTTCTCTAAGAAAAGCCAGAATCAAACCAGGGATCTCCTATATTCAAGGCAGGAGCTCCTCCACTGAGCTAAACTTTCTTCTTGGGTCAGTTACCCCTTCAGAAAGCTATCCATTCAATTTCCCTCAGGTAGGTTAGAATATCTGCAATTGACCAGAGTCTTGCTGGTTAGGTACCTGTCTGTCCCTGCCCCCTTTCTATTCTAATTGCTTTCTCTCCCAGGCAGGCTGGATATGACAGCCTGTGTGAATGGATGCCCCCCTCCCCTCTCCTGGTTAGGTCGAGTTCCCTTCAGAGATTCAAAGGGGACCTTGATGACCAAGGTCACTTTAAAGAAACCACTTTCGACCCTTTTCCAGACCCCTCCTACCAGGGGACCCTGAATAGGCCCTTGAAAGCTTTTTGAGGCTTTCTACTACTGCCTCCCTTAAGGGGGGTTGAGTTTTGATAGTTTTCAATGCTCAGGACTAGTCAATTTCTTGTCTCTGCCTTCCCCCACCCAAGTTTCTCTCTCCCAGGGCTGCTGGGTGCTTTGGCTGCCTGAGCAGATTCCCCTCTCCCTTCTTCCTGGGGCCTCCTCTGTGCCAGCTGATATGTTCCCTGATGTTCAAAGGGGACCCAGGTAACCAAACTCACAGATAGGAAACCCCTCTCCACACTTCACCAGAACCTTCTTCCTACCAGTAAATGCTCCTTCCCACTCTGTGGCTGGTGGGAGTCAGGGGGTTTGTGAAGCCTACCATCATATCTTGAAGATGCTTTCCCAACTTTTCTTCTACAAGTTTTGTGTTCTTGGCTTTTATGTTTAGGTCTTTGATCCATTTTGAGTTAATTTTTGTATAGGGTATGAGATATGGGTTCTCTTTCATTCATTTGGATATGTATATCCATTTCTCTTAGCACCATTTGTTGAAGAGACTGTTTTGAAACAGCATGATATTGCCATAAAGATAGACATATTAATCAATGGAATCAAACTGAGACCCTCAACTCTATGGGTAACTGATTTCTGACAAGGCTACCAAGTCCACTCAGCAGGGACAGAACATCTCTTCAGCAGATTCATTTTTAAATGAATAATTTAGTTGCAGCAAAAGAAGTAAGTATCCATTTCATGTATTAAGGTAAAACTTCTTAACACATCCAATGAGGCCCTGTGTAGCTTGATCTCTGGGTATCTCTCCAACCTACTGTCACAGCATGTTGTCACTGCTATTTGTGCTCCAAGCTCCCTGGTCTCTTTCAGTTCCTTAACCTGCACCACCATTACATCTTTTTCTGGATCTTGCACATGCTTTTCCTTGTCCAGAATATTTTTCTTATCCTGCTCTATCTTACAGATCTCAGAGAAAAGTGTTGATGGCATTAAATCTCCCTACTATATGATCTCATAATCCCATGTGTAACTAGCTTATGGACCTCATCACAGTTGCAATATTATGTTCATGAGGTTGATTAGTTAATTAATGTCTGTAAAATCCCCAGCTGGTATACTTCATGAAAGTAGTACCCACACTTGCTTTTTACCACTTCTTATTACCAGAGACATGCATAGTGATTCATATACAGTAGTCATCATTATAGATTAGGTGAATGAATGGATAAATTAACTTTTATGGTATATTAATGTTGGTAGTTTGAATTTTGTTTACTTTTTAAAAGTGTTTTTATTTTATAATTATGTTTAAATTAAATGATTATTTTGTGAATTATGTTTATACTACTGATAATTAAATTATAGCTTTGGTGAAATGTCTGTCAACATTTATTTTCATTGAAAAGAACCTAACCTTTTCATTTGGAAAAAAATTGGTAGACAAGGTACACTAAAACTATTTAGCCACACAAGATATTAATATATGGCATATAATATACATTTTAACATCTTTTTAACATATTTATTAGCTTTCAGGAAATGAGTAAAATTCACAGAGGTCAAAATGAATTGAGAATAGAATTAGCAGTGGTGAGTGGGTGCTAAGACCAGCAGTTCCCCTATGATTAGCCTAGAACCTCAGAGATAATCTTCTGTATGGTATATGGGAAACCAGTGATGAGGAATCCACAAGGTCAGGAGTTAAAATCGAGATGCTTACATAGAGTTAGATTGCTGAAGGGCTACAACCACTTTGGAAGAACAGAATTGGAAAAAAAATCAAACTACTATATCTAGATTTTGGTTCATGTGGCTCATAAAGAAGTTAAAAAATATTATTTTGGAATTCATAGCAATAGGCACATGCTCATATCCAGGTGTGGTTAAGATTTACACTGCTTTTGTGGATTATAATATTGCAAGCCAAAAATAAATTTAAAATGCAACTAGGTTAGAAGCAAACTTTGGGCCAGGGCTGGCACAAGACAACAAAAATACAAGGTATAAGAATGAAGTCTCAACCACCTAAACTTAAAAATTTTTCCAAAAAATCCTGGTTTATATAAATTTTCAGGAAAATAAGGAAGCAAACACACAACACAGGTGGAAACATAAGACCATAAGAAAGAACCAGGTATTTTAAGAGGCAGGAATATTAGATATCCTCAAATTCATATATTAGAATTACCTGATATAGATTATAAAGTAAGTGCATTTAATAATTCAAAAAATAAAGGTGAAAATTTAAACTGTAGGGCCAAGAAGATTAAAATAAACAAATATTAAAAGAAAATGAGGATAAATTATTAACTTAGAATTGAATGCATACAAAAATATTTCCAAGAATGTAAGCAAACATGACTAAATATATGTAAATTCTGACTATTTAAAACAGTAATAAAATAGAATCTGTGGGATTCAAACAATAGATTTATTTACTGGAAAGCAGCAAACAATAAAGAGTGAGGAGATGATGTAAAAGTTAAAGAAACATCCTTGCACTATTTTGGAGGACAGTATTAATATTGAATTAATATTGACTGACTTTAGAGTTTTTAAATTTTAGTTTGGGTGTTAAAATATCAAATGGTATTGACAGGTTGAACATAAGATTCTTATTTTTTAAATTTCAAGGAAAAGCTTAATAGAAAACCCTTAGATAGTTTTGACTATGTGCCAAACAATATTCATATTTAGATATGGATATTATATCATTTAATGATCACAACAACTATTACTGCCACAATTTTACATGTGGGACAACTAAGACAAAAGCCACTAAATGGGTTATCCCAGAACATCCAGATAGCAGGTGGTAGAGCTGAAAATTATGACCCAAATCCTCTAACTCCAGTTTATTATACTACGTGGAAATATTATTCAATCAATCTAAAATAGAGCAATTAAAAAATTGGAAAAATAGACCTGGATAAAGGTTCTCATAAAAGGAAAGCTCTATCTAGCTTCTTTAGATTTTCTTCATTTTTTAAAAAAGATAAATCCATCATTCAATCAAAATATTTTAGGCATGGAAAGAGACAGCTCAATATAATAAAAAATGACAAATATCAGACAATAGACACAAGATCAAAGTAATTCTGATGTTAAAGTCATCTAAAAATGACTTTAAAATATTTATGATTAATATTTTCTAGAGAGTAGAAGAAAAGATAGAATATATTAAAAGATAGGAAGTTTCACTAAAGAATTGCAATTTATAATGAAAATTAAATGAAAATTCTAAAACTGACAAATTAGGTATTGTTTATATAAGTTCAACAGCTGATAATAGGATTAGTGAACTGAAAGACTGGTCACTGTAAAATGAACAAACAAGCATAGAGAAAAAAATGAATGGAAAATACTGAAATTAACATTAAAGAAATGAGGGGCACAATAAAAATGCCAAACATAATTGTATTTAGATTTCCAGAGAAAAAGAGAAAAATAATGGGAATAAAGCAGAATTTGAGGTGAAAAGTCAAATGAAATTTTATAACTGACGAATGGCATCGACTCCCACAGATTCAAGAAGTTCTTGAAACTCCAATTAGGATAAACACAAAGAAAACTACACTGAATTATGTGAGTAATTTTGCTGAAATTCAAAGACAAGAAACAAATTTCAAAGGTAGCCAGAGAAAGAGACACATTACCTAGAAAAGAGCAAAATTAATAATGACAGCTGACTTCTTAATGGAAACAAGGAAGTCTCTAAGGCAATATGAACTTTAAAGTGCTGATGGAAAACAACTGCCCACCACAAATTTCATATCCAGTGTGTGGTGTGTATGTGTGTGTGTGTGTGTGTGTGTAATAATGGCCTTTAAAAGTGAAAGCCAAATTGAGATATTTCCCAAGGAAAAATAACTAAGAACTAAGTGAATTTGAAACTGATAAAACCACAGTAATACAAACAAATTAATGACATTCTTGAGGCATGCATCAGACACATACTTATATAATCACATGATTTATGACAAAGGTCTAAACTGAAATGCAAAGAACTTCAAAAATGCTTTGAGTAATTAAGATCTCCATTGGGAATAAATCAACTGTCACCACTTAGTAACAACATATACAACTATCAATTACAGATAGATCAAATTATCTAATGTCAAAGATAAATCCAGAGGGATTATTACCAAGCTCCAACTAGTGATGCATGTGGAAAAAGACCTAGACCAAAAGGGGAACATATTAAATAAAAATGTGTTTTTATGGCTAAGAGATTTCAAAGTGGGTCAGGAAGTCGTTCCAGAGTTTATGCTTATGCATATCTCAGGAGGACCTCACTGACTGTTAACAGTAAACAGTGTCTCAAGCACGGGAGCTCCTGAGGGCTCTAGAGACATCTGGACATTATAGGCAGGACAGACAACCCCAGGAAATCAGGACCTCTTCGGGTGGCCTTACCTTGGAATGTATGACAACTTATCTCCCCAATGTATCAGAGTTAGGCTCATTTATAATTTTTCTACATATGGCTCTACTGCCCTTTTATTTAAACCTCTAATTACCACTATACCCATTAAGTATATTTCCAAGATACTAACATCTTCTGGCTCTTCATATGCTGGAGAGTTGCAGCCAACACCTACTCTCCAATTCATCAAACTCACCAAGGACAACTAACAAAAGGTTGATGATGGGCAACGCACATTCCCCAAAATAGAGAGTATCTATAACTGCAAGCAAGACAGTTTCATCTATCAGCCCCAAGGGATCAAAGTCCCCTCTTGATCAGAAACAGAGTGGGCATCACTATCCTAAAATCCTCAAGATTAAGGAATGAACAAGCCTAAGGGAGGAATGCAACTATAGACTAAAGTAGGTTCATTAGTTTTTTAGTAATGGAAGAATTTGATGTAAAGACAGTGGTCACCAGAGGTTCTAAGGGAGGGAGAGGGAAGAAAAGGTGAAACATGAGGTATTTTTGAGACTGGAATTGTTCTGTGTGATATTGTAATGATGGATACAGGCCACTATGCATTTTGTCAAAATCTATAAAACTGTGGTGCAGTGTAAACCATCATGTAAACTATAGACCATGGTTAATAGCAATGTTTCAATATTTGTTCCATCAAATGTAACAAATGTATCACATTAATGAAAGATGTGGTTAATGGGGGAAATTGTAGGAGAGGGAGGGAGTGAGGTATATGGGAATCCCCTATATTTTCGATGTAACATTTATATAATATAAAGCTTCTTTAAAAATAAAGAATTATTTTTATTAAAAAATAATTCTTTATCAAATGATAACATAAGTGACTGAAAGGTGAGGTACAGATTGGAGGAATGTAACTGCACTAAACATATCTAATAAAACTTTCATATCCAGAATATTTTACATAATATTTTTATGAATAAATTAAAAAACAGCTTAGTAAAATAGCAAAATATATACAAGTGCTTCTGAAAAATATTAAGAGTCAAATAAAGATATGATGATATATTTGACTTCAGTGGTCATTAGGGAAATGCAAATTACAACTGCAATAAGGTATCTCTCCCTACACACACCTACTAGAATGACAAAAAAATTAATAAACTGATAATGTCAAGTATTAGTGAGGAGGTGAAACAACTGAACCTGTCCTATAAAGCTGGTAGGAATGTAAATTCAGATGATCAGTTTGAAATACTACTTGGCAGTGTCAAATGAAGTTGAACATATGCATACAATGTAAACCAGAATTTGCACCCAGTATCTAACTGGAACAAATGCATAAACATGTTCATAAAGAGATGTGTGAAAGTATGTTTTTTGTAATAGCCAATTGCAACAGTGAAAATGATTTACAAATTTTGTTGTAGTCAAACAACAGAATACTATACAGCAATGGGAATTTAAGAGCTTTGCTACACTCATTACATTCATTGAACATTAATAAAACTCACAAAGATTTATGCTCAGCACCAACATGGTTTTCTAGGAAACTGACAATAAAAAACTGAAAAGAAAACAGGCAAAATCAATCAATCTGTACTATTACGAGGGAAGATATAGTTACCATGTAGTATAGGGACTGAAAATAGCAGATTGGAGGCTTCTGGAGTTCTGTTAATTTTCTATTTATTGATTAAGATGTTGGTTAAACAATTATATACAATTATAAACAATTATAAACAATTATATTTAATTTGTAAAGTTCATGAAGTTGTACACTTAAGATTTGAGCATATTTTCTATATGCATGTTAGACTTCAATATAAAGTTTCCCAAAAAGTAATAAAAATAAATCTAATCTTCAAACAGCATGGTTTCATGCCAGTATCTTCCAGTCCAGAGTGAGACATTGAGTGATAATAGAATTTTGACACAAAGTTGTGACAATAGTGTTGAAGAAAAGATATCAGAAAAATAGATTAATTAGAAACTAACAGATTTAACATAATGCAAACTCAGAGTCGAAAACCAATATCAATTCTACAATTTTGGACCTCCCAATAAAAGAAGAACAATTTTGAGAATGAACATAAAGGAGAAAATCAATACCCAGTGTTTGGTTCCCATGTCATTGTGCCAATTGTTTACTCCTAGATAGTGAAAATTATCTAATATTTTACTCTAATTTCTGTAGAGTAATTGCTTCATCTACACATATTTATTAAATCCCATAGGGAAATGGAATCAACATACAAATTATATAAATTCCACGTGCATTATTCATCTGGGGAGCCACTGCTATTTCTTGTAAGGAAGGTTTTTCTTCCATAGGTAAGCAGGTTTCTTTATTCTGAAGTGTTCATAACTATGAAAGCTCCATTTATTTGTGCAACTCTATGTATTATAAGAATTAGATATATTGCTATATTTCCTAGATGGAAAGAATAATGTTAATTATAAGAAAAGTATAGACATTTATTATTTGAGATAATGGTACTTATGAAAGCTATTGAGAAATTGGGATAGATGATAAGGAAATCAAAATATACTGAATAGTATGCTCCAGTATCCTTCATACCACACACATACACACACACACACAATGATAATTAACATTTATTGAGGGTTGTATGTAAGCATAGTGTTATACATATTGTAAACATTATTTTGTGCAATTCTCAAAGTAACTCTTTTAGGCAATACTTTTATTATTTCCAATTCAAGAAAAAATTGAAATTCAGAACTATTTAAAAACATGACTTCAATTACTCAGACTCGAAAGGTTAAAGAAAGAATATGAACTCAACCAATTGACTCCAATTGTTTTTACCAGTATACCTGACTGTCCATAAATGTACATAATAGATCTCTGCACTAAACTGGAAAAAAACATGTTATTTTCTTATCTGTAAGGGTCAAGAATACCATGAATATTGGTTTGAGGGTCAAATTAGTTAATATTTCTGAAGCATTTTAATCAAAGCTTGGCATGTGTAACCGTTGGCCAATTTGATGTAATTATGAATTCTAAAAATATAAGTGGATCATGCTAACCGATCTGTTTTTCTGGGCATGATTAGAGTATGATTAGGGTATTGAGCCCCACCCCTTGGTGGGTGGGGAATTGAATATAAAAGGCAAGGCCTTTTGACAGCTTGGACAAAAGAGGACATGGAAAGGAGAGGCTGAAGGAGAAACAGCTTTAAGAAGAAAACGGTGGAAGCAGAGATCTGGAATTAAGACATCTCCTTGGGCCAAGAGAGGAGCCCCACCCATATATACAGAAAGGGTGAGTTTTCCCCAGCAGTTGAAGAGGGTGGATGTCCCCACCCGATGTTCTGGGAGAGTTTTGCCACCCCAGGGTGCAGAAAGGGTGGAGCACATTCCTCAAAGATTAGGGCGGTTAAGGTCAACACCCCATAGTCTGAGAGGGGTGTACCTGTCCCCCATGGATTAGAGAAGACCAGGTGGTCAACCCATTGCTCTGAGAGGGTTGAGCCTGTATACCAAAGGTTAGGGGGAATGTTATCTTCACCTCACTGTACTAGGGGGGCTAAGACTCTAACCCAAAGATTGGGTAAATTGTGGCAATCACCCCAACACTCTTGGAGGGTGAGGTCTGAAGCTTGGTTGACACCAGATGCTTGATGAGGGCGAAACCAGAAAAATGACTGTTGGGCAAGCCTGTGGAAAGGGTGGGTTCCCATGTGGCCCTAAGGAGAAGAAACCATCATCTTAAGAATGACTCTCAGATTTTGAAGTCGAATGAAGGATGCCCTGCAAGTTTACTAAACTGTAGAGGATCCATGACTCACATTTAACATCCCAATTTCTCCTTATGATATTGAAAATGTTTATCCTTTGTCTTTCTATTTGTGTATTGGAAGCAGTTAAACGGTTTTGTAAGTTTCAGAGGTCTATAACAGACGGGATTTTGCCCGAAGACAAACTGTATTTCTTTAAACTGCCTATGATATGATTTTGTACTTGAGTTGTTACTGATTTAAGGCTTTTTAAACATTGTAATCTATTTTTGGAATTCAGAGGGTGGAGTGTAACCATTGGTCAATTTCATGTAATTATGAATTCCAAAAATATAAGTGGATCATGCTTGTAAACTGATCTGTTGATCTGGGCGTGGTTAGGTTATGATTAGGGCATTGAGACCCGCCCCTTCATGGGTGGGGAATCAAATATAAAAGGCAAGGCAAAGAACAGTTTTGAGAGGCAGTTTTTGAGAAGCAGTCTTTTGAGAAGCAGTTTTGATGTTGGAAAGAAGGCCCCAGGAGAAGAGAAGCAAGTTGTTCACCTGATCATCTACAGCTGACCTTGTGGAGGAAACAGGAGCTAAGCCGGGAGAGAAACACAGTCCCGGGAAGAGAGGAACCCCAGAAGCCTGAACCCTGGCAAAGGCTGGCAGCTGTTTTGCTCTAACAAATGGCAATGGACTGTGGTGAGAGAAGAAACTTAATGCTTTATGGCCTGGTATCTGTGGACTTCTACCCCAAATAAATACCCTATATAAAGACCAACCCATTTTTGGTATTTCACATTAGCACCCCTTTGGCCGACTAATACAGCATGTTACACACACAATGTAAGGGTTGCTATTATTATTTTAAATAAATAAGTTAGTGATAAAATTGAAACTCAGAATAATTAACTTGCCCAATGAGCAGAACAGCATCTCAGAAATGTCTAACTACTCATGAATGGGTTTGTAGTAAATCTATTGGAGAGTCACTGAAAACCATTTCAGAATGTCCCACAGTAGGTTACATGGTTGATGCATTTGCCAAAGCATATATGTGGACATATGTAACGTGCACTTCACTGTATAATTTCAATCTCAAAGAGAGCAGTAAACAAACAAATAAACAAAACTAAAAAGTGAAGGGAGCCTGACATGTAAGTGCAAACATGGTAATATCACTACAATGATCAGATTTAGACCAGATTCAACTTCATGTTGTATAAATCTCAAATTAAACCTTTGTTACAGACATGCATATATAAATAACAGTGTCCATAGGATATCCTTTGTGAAGACAGATGAATTCCATAAAGAAAATTACAACTACACATTTTAGTTAACATTATTTGTGACAGGTTTATCTTTGCTGCAAGTAACAGAAGTCAGCTCTGACAAGGCTAAGCAAAAAGAAATGGTTCTGCCTGAATACTGCAACTCACAAATTAACTCTCAACTAGAAGACGAGGCACAGAGAGCAGAGAGCAACCTAGAGAGGTCTGGAGGCTGAGTAGTACTAACCACAGGGCCAGGGTACATTTCTAGGGTTACTCTGGTTTTAAGCAATGATTGCAATCAGTTTGATTTGTAAATATTTTCTTCACCTTGGGTCACTCACTTACTTAAGATTACCAGGGTCAAGCAATGGTTCCTGCCTCCTCCTCTCTGAATCAAGGACCTCTCCTTTCAAATTTCATATGAAACCAGAAAAGAATGACTAAAAGAGAGAATTTCCTTCATTTAGCTCCATGCAGTGGTACATGCCTTCTAAAATATTGTGGTGCTATTGGCTGTAGAAATTTGATTCTTGACAACCACCAAATGCAAAGTTCTAAACATTTTTCAAAATAATAATAAAAGAAATATAAAAGAGTCACCCATGTGCTTCTTTGACCTCTCTATTCTAATGAGTTTGGAGGTGTATGAAAGCATCAAATTAACCTAGATTTACTACATATAATTATCTAGTTAGGAATGGATTTGGTCAATATTATTCAAAAGGCACAAAATGGGGTGTATGGTGATGTTATCATAGGAAGGGAGTATACAGCCTTGAGGAGATAAAAGTTTGTAGGACTATTTGTACATTCTTTCCTTCTGGGAGGTCTGTTACACTTTAACTAGTGAGTGTCCAGGTTATGCCAGGTGGCAAAGTACTTCAGACTGTGTTTCATTTAAGGGGAGGCATCCCATCCCTGGGCTTCCACAAATAATAAATAAAAATTAGCAAAGCAAGTCTGAATAGCCTCTCAACTTTATATGTGAAAATGGGACAGCATACTTTTTAGAATTAAGCACAAAAACAAGGGCTCTGCAAATTCTGGTCTATAAATATCCTGGTATTGTAATTGGCTATGGACAAATGTCATCATGAAATTATCTCTGAATTGTAATATAAATAAACTAGCATATAGTACATAATACTGCTGTATAGTAGCCTATTTTATGACTATACCAAAATGTCCCTATCATTTTCAATGTTGCTAGATATTTATAATGCTTCCACATTTGATTGTTAAAAAAATCCTTATACAATCTCTTTATGAACATATACATGCATTTTTTCAGTTATACACTTAGTAGAATTTCTGGTTTACAGTGTATGCATACATTTGGCTTCAGCTGATACTACCAAACTGTATTTCAAACTGATTATATCAATATACCCTCCTACCAGCATTACATGGCTGGTCACTTGTTCCACATTCTCACCAATACTTCAAATTTTCATTTTATTATTATTTTGATTTTCATAGAGTTAAAAATTATTTCTCTTTTCCCTTTTTTATTATTTTCCTACTTTTCCCTAAACTCTTTCTGAAAAGTCTAGAGCTCTTCTGTATAGGTTCCCACCTGGTGGTTGATCTATCACTTCCACATTTTCACTCTGGAAAACCTTTGCCCTATTTTTTCTACATTGATTGCTCCCTAGGTTTGTTGTGAAGCTGTTAGCTAGAGACAATGATTGATAACCTAAATTTAAAACTTTTCATTTATTTAGCATATTTTAATTACCAATTAATGTATTTCAAACTGGAGATTTGAAAACAAGACAGAAACCATTCTTTATTATATTTTAGGGTGGGGGGATCACATAGTGGGATATAGAAGCAAAGAATAATAAAATCATTTCAGGTATTGGTGAATGTTGTGAAGAAGGGGACGTGGGGCAACATGAAAGAGAGCAACTTTCCAGAATCAGAAGTGAGAGGTGTGATCATATGTTTATTTTCATTGGAGTTGAAGCCTAAATTGTGAAAACAAAGCATGAGCAAAGTTTGGTGAACTGTAGCCAGCAGACGTAATACCAAGCACAAAGCTTCAGAGATGAAGCCCATCATGTTGGAGTAGCAGAAAAAAGGTGATGTGGCTGAGCTTAACAAATGGTAGAAAATATAGGAGTTTTGGTCAGAATGGTGGTCCCTTTATTCATTGGCTGATGCTGCAAGTGGCCGGAGTTGATGAGTCAAATGGACTGTAGCACCTTTGCTTACATGTCTGTGTTTTAATTGCTGCTACCTGACATGTGTTCAATATTCTTTCAGTTTAGACAGAATGAGATAATCAATACTTTGCTTAATCAAGATCATTATCACTATTTTTATTTAGTAAAAGAGAATTTTATGAACATCTAGTATACTTTTACTGTCCAGTTCTAAGTTCCATCCACACTTTCCTCTATCATTTATGATTTTGTTGAGGTATTGCCCCTTCCAGCAAGTCTCCTCTAATACAATCAGGCTCTTCTCATGATTGCCACATCATGGTTCACCCACAGATTTATAAAAATATCATTGCAAGTGTCAACATGGTACTTCAATTATCTGTACATGCCTCTGTTTCTTCTGCTATCCTAGGAACTTCTTGAAGGAAGAAGCCATGTCCTTTTACTTGTTTATCTTTACCAACATAGCATACTGTATGATAAAGAGATGATGCTAAATTCACATTGGTATGAATGTGTCAACCTGTTTCTCTTTCTATCTCTGCTATTAGCTAGAGCCAATTACACATTTTTCTCTGAAACTCCTTTCTTTCATCCTAACATGTAATCAAGGCAGAACAATAGACGATCACTTTGCTTTAGTAAAATCATATTCAAGCTCTTTGTCATTTTTTACAGGTCATAAATAGTCTGTTGCAAGCTCAATGAGGAGAATCCTTTCTCATCAAAAATCTGAGAAAATAATTTAATTAGTGTTGGACAGGAGTGATCCCAAATTGTATGTTCATTTTCATTGAAATGATACAGACAGATAAAAGTATATGTTGAACTATAGTGAAAGGGTTTCAAGGAACTAATTCTGAGCAATAAGTATTTGTAGCAATGCATCTAGTTGGAGATGCATTTAGAATCATACTTTTTATTTGGGAAACAACTTATAATTCTGATTACCTTCACAAATATTTCATTTGCACCTTAAAATAATGATATTATATTTGAAGATTAACAGATGTTATGAAATTTAGAAACTTGAAAGAAATGTAAACTAGGCAGCCTGGGAGATGGGAAAAGAAAGCTATGTTGGGGAAGTCCACGACAGCCTCAGAGGCCATCTCCCAGCCCTGCCTACCCTTCTCCTTTCCTATTGTGTGCAGATGTTTCAATTTTTCCATTCTAGGGGCTGGAGGATATCTTAGGTCTTAAGGCAGGGTTTCTTAACCAGGGATCCCCAAAGATTTCAGGGGATCCATGAGAATGAATTGAAAAAAATCAACTCGATTTGGTGTCCAATATGATATGTGTGTTGCCTTGTCAAATACTATACCACAGTTTAATGTTCTTATTCATGATAAATAACTATGGTCTGCACATTGTCATGTCTTTAAAAGATAAAATTTAAGTTTAACTTTCCTATATTTTTGCAGTATTGGATACTATTTAATGTGCTAAGAAAGAAGCACATATGTATAATATTATATCATGTTTTTTTTAATTTTAGTAACTTCAAAATATGTAACTGCTTTCCTTTGTAATTTTAATTTATGCATTTAAAATATTATTCTTGTGATGACGTGTTGGTGTGGATGTGATATATTTATTAATAGTATACAGTATAGTTTGGACTTAATATGATTGTTATCTTGATGCAGCATGTTCTGAGCACAGTGGATAACTCCCTGCAAAAAGATTGGTAAGGATGGAGGAGATGGTTTTATGAAGCCATGGGAAAACTTGATTTTCTAAATATTTGCTGAAAATGACTGTTAGAAGAGATGTTGTACCATGTTAGGTTATCAAGTATTGAAATTACAGGAAAGTTGTAAAATGTGATTTTGAAT
Source organism: Tolypeutes matacus (assembly GCA_026826555.1). Classification (NCBI taxonomy): domain Eukaryota; kingdom Metazoa; phylum Chordata; class Mammalia; order Cingulata; family Chlamyphoridae; genus Tolypeutes; species Tolypeutes matacus. The sequence continues at coordinate 965,459 of JAKSZT010050675.1, read as the reverse complement.
AATCCTAACACTTAATTTGAAGACATGCTGATGTTGAGAGTCGTAAAACTATCTGCTGCTATATTCTGAGAAGGGGTCCGTGGTTTTCACCTGACTGGTAAAGGGGTCCATGGAACAAAAATAGTTAAGAACCCCTGTCTTAAGGGATGGTCTAACCATAACTTGAACCCCAAACTGGGAATAATCAGCCCTAGCTGCTTGACATGGTGGGAACTCTGCACAAAAATTGCTTGATAGTTACTTTTTGCTGAGTGGTAGGACCCCTTCAAGTAGCACAAACTTGCCTTTCTTCTATGAAGCAAGGTGGGGTGTGCAACTGCTATCTGCGGGCCCTGACCCCAACAGTTTTTGGCACTCCTGGAAGAACCTTCATGATGGGATCTCTTCCCCTGTTCTTCTGGAACTTTCCTGCTCTAAGTTAGAAGTGGTCATTTGCTGAAAGTCTCTTTTGTGTCTGAGCCCGTGTCCCCACGTGGTCTGTATTGTTGGTTATGATTTGAGGTATCAGCCAACACACACTTACTGGGAACAGGCAAGCTCCAATCCCAGAAAATAATACACTTTGTACTCACTAGGAAAGACCTGACTGTGTGCTATGGCTTCATAAATTCTTTTAGGAAACATGAATGAAAATTTGGGGTCATTTTGTCTTCATCCATCCAAAGACTCATTACACCTCTTAAAACATTCTCAGCAACTTTTCTGTTAACAAATTATTTTCTTCACATAGAGACAGAATAGTATGGTGGGAAAAAGATTGGTTTTGACGTTATTTGGACCTGGGTTGAGTCTGTCTTATTATTTATTTACTATTGGCTGGGTAACCTTAGAGAAGTTGACTCTCAGCATCAGTTTATTCAGTTGAAAAGTGTGGGCAATGGCACTCATCTCATGTTTTTGGTGAATATAAAATATTATTTATAAAGTACCATTTCTCAATTACATTTTGAAGTAAGTCTTCTCTGGGCTTAAATTTTGACTCAATTTCAGTAAATATTTTCAAAAATAGGAGGCAAACAATAAGATATATGTTATTCAATCATTCCTTTATTTAATATATACTTTCTGATAATATCAGGCATTGTTGCCACTGGCACAATATCAATCTTTTCCTTCTATGACCTGCCATAGCACTTTTTTTTTTAATTTCCCAAATCACTTTTACTTAAACAAATAAATTCTAGCTTTTTAAAAAAAAATTCTAGCTTTAAAAAAAAATCCCAAATCACTTTTTGTTGAACAATAAATTTTAGTTTTTTTTAAAAAAATTCTAAAGCCAAGAGCAATCTAATTATTTTTCTAGCTGAGATAAAAGTAAGTTTCTTTTTTCCTATCTAAACACAGTTCTCAGCATTGAGATAAATCTGAATCCACTTGATATACTGTGTATAAAACTTTTCTAAAAAAATTTAAGTCCAGTTCAAGAGAGAAACTCATGTTATACATACATATTTACACCATTTTTCTTCAAAAACTAATGACAAATTTATGAAGTGTAGATCTGTAATAGGAACATGATATTACTACTAATATGAAAATAAAAAAGCCATTCATTTATACAAAGTGTTTCTGAATGGTGAATATGAAATGAGATCACAGAACCTATCTACATACATTAATCACTAAGAGTTCATAAATTAAGCTCACTTTAAGAAAACTCATTCTTTTCCTCATTTTGGAGCAGAGGTTGCAAAGTTGTGATGTACAACAAAAATATCTGGTATAAAATCTCCAAAACCAAACATCAGCCTAAATTGGCAATAACTGCAACTTAAATTAAAATTTAAGCCCAACTAGATCTTTCCTGTGACTATGCAACTTTTGCTTCCAGGCCTCCATGTTTTTACTGAGGTAACAACCCCTTAGCTCTGCCCCCCCCAAACAAACAAACAAAAACTACTGCTACCTTCTGGCTGTCTTTGGCAATGCTTCCAAATCTTGAAAGCAAGAGAACCTTCTAAAGTAAATGAGGATGAAAAAAACACTATATGTATATGTGAAAACCATCTAAGAGGTTGAACCTAGAAGGGAAATACCAGAAGGAAGCAGTACAGCCCACCCTCAAGAGAAATTAAAGAAATACAGAGGCTGTTCTGGCCCTTTCTCTACACTATCTCCTGATTACAAGAGTGTGGGACAAAAATTTCAAACTCTGAAAAGGTAGTGACTTTGAAAGAGGAGCTAGAAAAGTGAATAAATGATAAAGAAGTACAGCAGTAACTTTAGATATCAATGAATTTTTTGCTCTGGCATTGTTGGTATCAGCCTTTTCTGTGATCTGTTTTATTTCTTGATTTTGAGTGTCATTCTCATTGCCCATGTCCAGGGCTATGTTTTTTAGATTTCCCAGGATACTGCTCACCTGAGTCAGATTCTCCCCCATTTCATCTTCTCTGGCATCCTTAGTTACACATTAGCATGTGTGGCAGTTTGATGTAATTATGAATTCCAAAAATATAACTGAATCATGCTTGTAAACTGATCTGTTAATCTGGGCATGATTAGGTTAGGATTAGGGAGTTGAGCTCCACCCCTTGGTGGGTGGGGAATTGAATATAAAAGGCAAGACAAAGGACAGTTGAAGCAGTCTTTTGAGAAGCAGTTTTGATGTTGGAAAGAAGGCCCCAGGAGAAGAGAAGCAAGCCGCTCACCTGATCTTCTGCAGCTGGCCTTGTGGAGGAAACAGGAGCTAGGCCCGGAGAGAACGCAGCCCCAGGAAGAGAGGAACCCCAGAAGCCTGAACCCTGGCAAACGCCGGCAGCTGTCTTACTCTAACACGTGGCAATGGACTGTGGTGAGAGAAGAAACTTAACGCTTTATGGCCTGGTATCTGTGGACTTCTACCCCAAATAAATACCCTTTATAAAGACCAACCCATTTTTGGTATTTTACATTAGCACCCCTTTGGCTGACTAATACAGCATGTCTGCCAGTGGCTGCTCTTGTGGCTGTCTGCTGAGGCTGACCAATTGTCACCTGGCTGGCTGCTTAGATATTACATTACTAGATGAGTTGTCTCTGCCATCTCCCCATGTTGCCTTATAGGTCTTACCAGACTCGAAATTCTTTATCCTATTACATGAGCAGACACTAAGTCCACAGCAATTGTTGAGTTCTGTTAAAGTCTTCTCTGCTTTTCTCATATCTTTATTTATTTGGTCCATACCTTATTCAATGTGGTTTAGTTGTTCTCTTGTTCATCCAGCATAGTGATAGTTTTGATTCCTATATCCTGAGACTGAATGGCTAAATCCAGGATTCTCCTTGTACTTTCCAGAGGCTCATCAGTAACCTGGTGAGCCCACAACTGAATTTCTTCTGATGACAGATTATCCACAATGAATCAAAACTCTTGATAGGCAGAGAAACCAAAAGGTGGATATTCCAAGCAGCTCTGGCTACTCCTTTCCTGGCCAAAGCAGCTCGGACACCCCCAGAAAAGACCTGCCATAGTACTTTGTGTTTTCCATCTAAACATTTATCATTTATATCTAGTATTATTTACCTTTCTTAGGCATCCCATCAACATGCAAACTCCTTTAGATGAAAGATATCTTTTTCATACACATATTATGAAGATTAAACTTCCTTGAATTTTCCCCTTTGTATATATTTTATGTGAATTGTTAAAGATCAAACTATATAGGAAATATGTTAAAGGTAGTGAAGTGAAGAGAACAATTATGTGAATTAGTTTCATGAGAAGTTAAGAGTGTTTCAGAGTATTTTAGGTTTGGTCTTGAGCATTGTCTAAAGTACTACCAGAGTACAGATAATTGGGTTGAACTCCAGTGAATGATAAAATGTAGTTGTTTTCCTATTATCTTAATTCAAGGAATTAAAGTGCTACCAATTAGTATCTCCCCTTCTGAGAGTATTCTCCACTGGGATTCCATTTCTAATTGCTTCTTTTTCCTTCTTTGAGAATCTTCCTGAGATGACTTCTGGGGTCAATGACTCAGGTACAAATCCTCCAGCATTGGCTAGAATTTGACCTTTGAGGTCATCAAGAAAGCACTCTTCTTTTCACAGGTAGGAGGGGAAATAGGTTTATACATTAGTTTTCAATATCTGATGATTTATTTATTCCCTTAATTAAGTCATGTAATTTTTAGATAGCAATATATTGAAATAGGTAGTTAGGGGGGAAATTTGCTCAGACAATTCATTTTTCATGAAATAAAATCTTTAGGGTGTTTGATGAGCTCTTTTTTCACTATTATGATGCTATCATAAAACATACACAGTATGGATCCCCAGCACGTTTTCATTGTATTTGTTTCCCAATATCCTTTTTATGTTTTCCCATTTCCCTAATATCTTTGTGTCTAATGTCACCATGATCCACAAGAAAAGGACAAATTAGAAGTAATGTAGCACTATGTAGCTTCATTAACCATTTTTAAAGTGTTCTAGCCTCAAAGAAGTAAATAAGTGCTCAAACAGGCATTTGCTCATGACCACTAAACTTTTCAGAAAGTAGTCTCTTAGCTTGAGGGTGGAGCTAAGGGGGTTGGAGAAAAATTGTTTAAGGACTTTTGGGTCCCATATTTTTATGAGATTCTTCTTTCTTTTCCAATACCCTTTTACTATTTAGGACCTGGGTTTTAACAAGTGATCCTTGTGCTCCTAGGAATATGGTTCTTTGTGTTTTGATTTTCCTTTTTCATCCAAGACCTTTGAAATATTGATCATACTCAAAGAATTAAATTGGATCAAGGACCATATAACAATATGTTGATGAAGAGGATGCTTACCGTCTCTTCCTAAGCTGCACAAGTACTTGCAGAATCATTCCTAATTATGAAAGTTGCTGACTGCACGTGATTATTTGCTGGGGGTATTTCTTGCCTCCTAAAAGCAATCTGACAGTGTTCCCATAGACTATATTAGTAGTCTCTGTTTACCATAGTTCTGCAATTCTAGAATTAAAATGTATCTAGTGATTATGGTTTCCATTAAAAACTGCACGAACCTGTGACCAATGAGACATCCTTTTAGAGTGAGAGGTTGTGACCTGAGCAAATCTGGAAGCTCTGTAGAGACTAAGTCAGTATCAGAACCCAGGTTTTGCTCTGAAGAATTTGCTCAGGGTCTGAGAGTGACAAGAAAAACTCAGCTTCCTTCTTGCCAACTGGTCATGATTCCTAGGCACTATCCTACATCCTTAGCCTGAATCTCTTCTTGTACTTAGTTAGAGCACAGATATTTTGGTCTTGACTCTCACTCCTCCATCTTTTAACTTTGATAGGATATGAGTCTCTATCATTTGTACTTCAAAGGGAACTCTAGTTCAGGCTCCTGTTTTACTCACATGTCTTTCTTCTGGTTCTGTAATGCCAGTCACTGATGCAGAATAAGGAGGCACTAATAAGTAAATTGAATTTAAAAATTGTATTAACAGTTATTTTTCCAGAAGCAGTCCATTCAACTGAGAGGAAGCAATGACTTTTCTGGGAAAGTAGCATATTACAGGGGAAGAATGCTAGGCAGGAAGCTAGAATATTTGATTCCTCTCTTGTTTCCTGCACTCTGAGTGGTGAGATAGGGCAACAACATTAAACTTTCTGAACTTTTACTCACCTGTCTACTATTGCCTCTCCCTTGTCTACCTTCTTACTTCTAGCATACAGCACCATGGCTGAAACATAAAAGATGCCCTATATTTACTTACTAGAAGCATGAATACATAAATGAAGAAATGCTTACAAGATTTTACAAATGAGTTAAATTGTTTTCTGAACTACACAGTTGCATGGTACTAATATTTGTACAGTTGTTGAAAGATTCTGTATTACTTCATCGCTAAGAAAATGGGATTTGAGGTGAGAAGTTCCTTAACTGTAAAATGAAATAATATAGTACCTGTTTCATAGCATTGTTGGAATTAAATGAGATAATGTAAAGCACTTTAGTATGGTGCCTGCAAGATAACACATTAAATGTTACTACTATTATTTCCATTATCTCTTCAAGTAAGCAACTATAACTAGTTGCTGGGGGAAGATATATTTTTAAGGTAGTTAAAGAATAAAGTGACCCATTGATTTCCTGAGCTTATTCAGAGGTGTGAAAAGTTTTATACAGTCTTCTGACAAGTTCTGTGATATTGACATTTGCTGATGTCAGAATTGTTCCATGAAAAAAGAATATTTAGCGGTAAATTTTTGTTCTATATGTTTACCAAACTACTGAAATTTGTTTGTAAATTAAAATTTGAAGATGCATGTGGGTGTGTAATATTTTTACTTTCTATATAGTATGCATTTAATATAATTTATGATAAATTCAGTAAAATACATATACTATCTATTAATATTTAAGGAATACACATGAAACACTACCCAGAATTTTAAAATATGAATTCTCTGTTTGGTGTGAAGTAAAGATGCAATTTAATTTTTCTTATTCAAATAATCAATTAAGCCAACAAAAATTTTTGAAATCATTTCAAACTTCATCTGGGGTTAAGAAAATAAGTTGAAGATATAGTAAAATTTACCAATAATGGACCCTAAATTCCATACGGCACAGAATGGTCTCAAAAGTTAGGGAGAGTTGAAAGTAGGCAAAAAACTATGGGAACAGAGCCTGATGGTAGTTAGAGTAGAGGAGATGAGGGATGAGTTGGGGGGCTGGGCTTTCTTGTGTGACTGTCATAAATAAAGATGAAAAGTATAATGAGATAAGTCCTTGGGGATTCTAGGCGGATGATAGTAATGAGACTCTGAGCATTGGGGAGTAAGGGGGGATCAGATTTATGGGTGTATCTCTTCATCCCAGATGACTGTGTTAGAAGGGAAGAGGAAATACGGTCTTAATTCCAGTGTACAGGTTCTTTGTTGTTACCTGTTGGGGAAAGAAAGATTTTTCTTGAAATGTGCATCTTGACATTTGTTGAAAGTTTTGGGAACATCTGGGGAAGATGGCTTGAGCATATGCATCCCAAGTACACCTCCATTTACCAGCCTTTCTTCCTTTTTAAATATAAACATTTAAGACTATAAACTTCTCCATTAATGCCTTTTTTCAAGGAATCAAGTTTTTATTATGTAGCATTTTAATTATGATTCAGTTCTACTCATTTATGAATGTCTGTTATGACTTCTCCTTTGACATATAGGTTATTCGGTTTTTTTTTTTTTTTAATTTGCCAAAACTTGGAATTTTAAATTTTTACTTTATAATTTTTTTAAGTTCCAACTTAATTGTGCAGTGTGATCACAAACTACAGTTCAAAGATAGCCATTTTTGACATCTGTTTATAACTGTGGTAATTTTTTTTAATGTTTCATTTAGTCTTAAGAGAAATTCATATTCTTTTATTTTTGGAGGCAGAATTTTTTACTTCCATGAAATATATAGCTAGCTAACTGATTATTCAACTCTTCTAAATTTTTACTATTTTTTCACTTGATAAATATTAAGAAATATTCTAAAATGCTGTGTTAAGAACCCCCATTCTAATGGCTTATTTCTCAATCACATCCTATATTTTAAGGTTGTTGTATTTTGTTTGTACATAGAAATTTAGAATTTGCATATCTACTTGATGAACTAAATAGTTTATCATTATACACTAATCCTATCTATTCCTAATAATGCTTTTGGTCTAAAAGTATTTTTTCTCTGATATTAATATTATCAAGCAAGCTTTATTTTGACTAATGCTGCCTATTTTATACTTTTTCATCACTTTACTTTTTTTCCATGTCTTTAAGTTTTAGGCATATCTTTTTAAAATATCTTATCTGGATTTTGTTTTTTTATATACATTCTGAAAATCTGAGTTATATCTATTTACATGAATATTGATATAATTGGAATTGTTTCTACTATCTCACTTTTTATATCAATTTGCCATACTATTTTTATATTTCATTTTTCTTTGGTCTTGCTTTTTATAAAGATTGAGATTTTTGTTTTATAGTCTCTCTACTGGTTAGGAATTTATATGCTGTTCCTGTTCTTCAGTTTGTTACTCTCAGAATTTCACCATGGACATCTAATTTAAATTATCTCAAATTAACTTCTGAATACACTTTATGAAAAATATTTGCATTTTAAAAGACTTCAACTTTGATGATTGAACTCTGTAATTATGATGTTGTTATGCAGTTTTCAGGTTTCTATCCTTTTGTAAACACCACATTTTTGAAATCATCTTCATCATTATCATCATCATCATCATTGCCTTTACTATTATTTATTCAGGCAATGTTCATTTGGATTTACATATAAATTTACAATTTTATTTGTACATATTTCTTTTTTTCATCTCAGGCTATTTATCACAGATTATTTTCTATTTTTCCAGAGTTATACTGTTTAGACTTCCTTCCTCCCTCCCTCCCTCCCTCCCTTCCTTCTTTCCTTCCTTCCTTCCTTCTTTCCTTCCTTCCTTCCTTTCTTCCTTCTTTTATTTTTTTTAAGAAACTTTAGATTACATTAATGTTATATAAAAATATAAGAGATTCCCATATGCCTCACTCTCTTCCTGTCCCACAGTTTCCTGCATTAACAACATCCTCCATTAGTGTGGTACATTTGTTGCAATTGATGAACACATATTGAAGCATTGCCACTAACTATGGATTATAGTTTACATTATAGTTTACACTCTGTCCATGCAATTTTGGGAGTTATGACAAAATGTATAATTGCCTGTATCCATCATTGCAACCTTGTTTTTAATTCAAGTCTTGGTGGTCATTTTTCATATCTTTATTTCATGCCATTCTGTTTTTAGAGGGCTGTTTCATAAACATTTGTTGAATGAATGAATGTTCTTCATGTAATAATACTTAGTTTTATTTTATATTATATTTCTTCTTGTATATATAAATATATCTTTATTTATATATACACACAGACACACATGCAGACATAGAGCACACCTGAGTTCTTGTGGCAATGGCATAAAAGCTGATTAGACCATTGGGTGTTCTCTGTATACTAATAGGAAAGAGGTATAGATTTAGAACATGAAAATGATTTTTACATCTTCTAAAGTGATTAAGTTAATGCCATTTATGCCAATGAATAAACTGTCCATATAAAAGGATTGCATGACTCAACAATATCAAGGAGGAAGTACTCCTCACTAGGGGCTGTAAAATGGATCTGGGCAGCAGCAATGTATTAAGGTTGGGATGAATTGGAAAATGTGATCGACTTACACACATGCTTAGACTTCAAAAAATGACTATAAATATTTCATACAGATTATAGGTATCTATGAAGGAGCATAAATTTATCCACTCAAGACTAGCAACAAATTGAGTAAATTAGGATGTGGAAATGGAAGACAATGGTTACAAGTACATGCTTTCAATATGAAATTGTCCAAAAAATGACTAGTTTACATGAGTACCCAAACAACCAGGTTATAAAACAAATTGCACACACCACCACGACACTACTGCCACTTCCAATCACAGCAACAAATACACAAATAAAACTTCTCTTTGTGTTCCAAACAATGATTTGAACTTACTGAGATACAAAGAAGATCAGAAGATCAGTGAACAGGGAAATGTGAAATGAGGGTCTGTTGTTGGTTAGGTGCTTGCCCTTGGATAAGTCTCTCCCCACTCTGGGATTCAGTTTCTCCATCTTTACAATGAGGCTCTCTTTGAAATCCTTTCTTTTTTTTTTTTTTAAGATTTTATTTATTTATTCATTTATCCCCCCTTGCTGCTTGTGCTCGCTGGGTCAGCTAACCATGCCATGCGGGCGGGCTTGCCTTCACCAGGAGGCCCCGGGAACCGAACCCAGGGCCTCCCATATGGTAAACGGGAGTCCTACTGATTGAGCCACAGCCGCTTCCCATCTTTGAAATCCTTTCTAACTGTCTATGTGTCTATGTATATATATTAGAAATACTGCAGAGTTCTACACCTTTCTGAATTTTATTATTATTTATTTGACATAGCAGTTATTTAGTTTTAATTTAAATTTCCCAAAATATGGGGATACTTTTATAATTTTGTCATTAGTGCCCAATTTAATTGCCAATTGTTATCACAAAATAGAACCTGAAAGAAAATGATTTTTTGACAAAAGTTTAGACTTGTTTTTTGCATATCTACCCATAACTAATTATAGAAATACTACCGAGATTTATAACTAAAACACTCTGAATCTTTTTATACAAAGTACAATATTTAACCATGGTTTCAATGATTTTTTAAAAAAATTCTTATTTCTTTTTAGATAATAAAACCAATGTCTCACATATGAGACAAAGAAAGGTCCAGAAAAAACTACACAGAAGTGACAGAATTTATCCTCTTGGGTCTAACAAGACTTCCGGAGATGCGAGTTGTCTTCTTTGTGCTCTTCCTTGTAATTTACATTTTCACTGTGGTAGGAAACTTGGGCATGATTATTTTAATCAGAACTGATTCTCAACTTCACACCCCCATGTACTTTTTTCTCTCAAGTTTGTCTGTTCTAGATCTGTGTTTCTCTACAAATGTCACTCCCAAAATGCTAGAAAATTTCTTATCTGAGAAGACCATCTCATATGCAGGTTGCTTGGTACAGTGCTATATTGTCATTGCCGTGTTCCTTACGGAGCACTGCATGTTGGCTGTCATGCCCTATGATCATTACATGGCCATCTGTAACCCCCTGCTCTACAGCAGCAAGATGTCCAAGAGTTTCTGTGTCTACCTGGTCATTGTCCCTTATGTCTCTGGCTTTCTCCTCAGTGTGATGGAAATTTTGAGGACCTACAACCTGGGGAGCTGGTGCTAATGAGATTAACCATTTCTACTGTGCTGATCCTCCCCTTATCAAACTGGCATTCTCTGACACCTACAGTAAAGAGTTGTCGATGTACATAGTCTCTGGCTACAGCAACATCCAGTCCCTCCTGGTCATTCTCACATGCTACATGTTCATCCTTGTTGCCATCCTCAGAAGCCATCCAGCAGGGGGGAAGAAAAAAGCTTTTTCCACCTGTGGCTCCCACCTGATGGTGGTCACAATCTTCTATGAAACCCTCTTCTATATGCATTTGAGATGTCCTACTGAGGAGTTTGAGGAACAGGGCAAAATCGTGGCCGTGTTTTATACCATGGTGATTCCCATGCTGAACCCCATGATCTATGGCCTCAGGAAGAAGGATGTGAAAGAAGCATTGCGAAAGGCAATAGGGAAATAAAAATTGGTAAAATAAAAGTTTGAAGTCACCGTTAAAAAAATCCTGAATGGTGTTTGATATGATATTATTCAGTTATAAATTACGTTATAGGCTAGTGATGCACAATACTTTTCTGACTTTGTTAGACAACTAACTGGATTGAAATCACGGAATTTAGTAGTCAAAAATGGGAAGGATAGGAGGTACCATTTAAGCAGTTCTTTATCATTCATTAATATCATTGTATTAATTAGTATCATTCTTGTAAGAAATAGTCACTTAAACAACGTAAGGTTTTTGTTTCCGTTGTTTTTTTGGTCAGATAAGAAGTTTGGAGGTAGGTTTTCCCTGACTTGTAAACCAAGGTTATTAGGTTAGGTTTCTAGACTCCGTACATCCTGTTTTATATTGACTATAGCTTATGTTCTCAAAGTTACTTCATGATCTGAAATGGCTGTTAGAGAGCCAACTTGCATGTGCACATGTTCTTCAGATGCACTAAATTTTCCATTCAATATATCTTCTTATATATCATTGGCTAAAACCTAATCACATTTCCATACGTCTCTGAAAAAGAGACTTAGAAATGTATATTCAAAACTGGACCAGAATATGAGGGTTCTATATCTATGGATCGAGCTACCTCTACCCTCCACACCACTGGTGAATAAATGTATAAAATTACAGGGGAGGAAGACATTTAAGGTAGCTTTCTTGAGCAAATGGAGATCATAGGAAGGTGACTTCACACATGCAAACACACACATACACACAGGTGCAATCGACGCTGTTCTCACGTCAATGCTTCTACTTTTCCAATAACATGTAACTCAACCTTTTGATTTACTTTCAAGTTAAGGTCTCATGACAACCTCTCCTCAAACAGTAAAGACACTTTTAATTATCCTTTCAGTGTAAATTCTTTTCCATGTTTCGATATTTTCAATTGCTTGCTAATATTAAAGAAATTTAAAACCAGAAATATCTTAGAGACTATCTGATCTGAAAGCTTTATATATTGATGAGTAGAGTTGAACTCAGAAAACTTTCCTATAGGACTACACTGAAGTTGTTCATCATTCTATCTTTAATGAAGGTTTGTGTTATTTATGTACTTACAATGATGACCTAACCTTGAATGCCTGAAAGTCTTCCTGCATACTGTATCCCATACACAATTTTAATGACCAATGTTTTTTTATCTTTTTAAGAATATTTCAGTCTTACTCCATCCTAATTTAAGTAATTTATTGCTACACCATTTTCAATTGTGAAAATGTTTCAAATGTGAAACATTTTATTCACAGATGGATGGGTTTTGGATACATGCTATAGATTCCATAAGAATTTTTGAGTAAATTCTCTTCTAAAATATTTTTTTCAAATAAATTATATTTTTCAGAGGCCCAGTATTAAAATCAAATAGGCTTTTTCTTACATCATCAAAAATGTCTTGCTCATCTATTATTTTGTGGGCTTGTTCTAAGGGTATCTGGCTGTGTTAAAAAAAAATTAAGATTATACAGAAGATATAATGTTACTTAACATTTTCTTCCTTTTCTTTTCAAGCACCATTTTAACATATAGAAACTACTTTTAACAGTTGCTTCATTAAAGTTATTATATAAACCATTATATTTAGGTATTATGCACAACTGTGTTTAGATATAGACATGGGTAGTGAAGTTCACTCATATGTCAAGTAAGGACTTATTACCATTCTGATATTCCACTCATTTCTTTACCATCCTAGCACCTGAGACTCTAATATAGCCTTAGTAACATTACCACATGCCTGCACCTTTAGTTTGTTAGAGCATGATCATAACTGATAGCCCTAAATCTTACTTAATTTCTTTAACAGTTAATATAATTCTTTAAAATATCTTAGCAATAAAGGCAAGTACAAGTTGTAATTCACACCTGAGGAAAGGTTTTGTTATCTTTATGGCCACTTTTGTGACAGGATTCTTTACAAATTTCAAACCCTCTTGTGTCACTAAGTTCAAACCCAAGAATCAAGAAAGAATTGAGGTCTTTCTTCATGCTTGGCCTGAGAAACATGCTTGGCCTGAGAAAAACATTATACAAATCTTTAAGCACTGAACAGAGAAACATATATATTTGGGATCACAGAATGAATTATTGTATGATAAGGGAACAAAAATCTAGCAGAGGAAAATGTGCATGATATTCCAAAAGTGGCCAGGCCCAGTGATGCTTCCTATCTCATCTAGCCATGCCTCATAAAAATTAAGGGAAGCACAAGGCTTCATATATGTAATAGTATCACTATTTTGTTAAATTAATATTAACCATCAAAAAATAGCCATCAGTTCAATAAATAGGTTTTTAGCTTGTAAACAAATCTGCCAGTATAAATACAACTTATCCAATAGTGGATTGTTTTTGCTTATGAGAACACTGTTAACAGACACTTCCTATTTTTAAGCTGATGGCTAACTTGATAGGATGAATCTATTCCCCACTCACCGGAAGAAAAACTATGACACTTTATTTCAAATAGTTTGTGTTTTCAGATTAATGGGATATAGTGTTCAAGGATTTCTGAAGATTTATTAAAATTTTTTTGACTGATAGATGCATAGAGAGCCCAAAGAGTCATGCTTTCTAGGTTATCATTATTAATAATTCTGTTTAGTCATTGTAGTTGACATTATAAAATTATATATTATGTACATATTAGGCAAGGAAAAGGGAGCTCAAACAATAAACAATGAATGATAAAAATCAGTTTATTAAAACATTTAGAAAAATCCCCTAATTTGGAGGAAGGGACAAGGCCAAAGATAAGCTAAAAGTGATCAAGCTATGTGGTTGCCTGAGAAACAGGAAAATGAATGCCCCTTGCCTTCTTCCTCTGTGATTGACTAAGGGTTTGAGTGGGGAAATGAAAGACATTCCATTGGGTTTTCAGAATTTAAGTTCAAAGAAGAGCTGTATTATTTTTCCAGTTGAACAACTGGAAGGAGCATATTCACAAAATACAATGATAGAAGCACATATCTAGAGAGGTAGGGCCTAGACTTTCTAAGGTTTCTCTGGTCCAGCATGGTGAGGTAGTTGCACGAATCTCTCTGGTTTTTAAAGGGGTAAAAAGTAAATGAAAGAATCAAAACATTAAAGGCCTGTGTTTCAAGTAAGAAAAATTCAGTAAGAATCAACTAAGAATGAGGATATATCACCAGAACATAAGCTCTATGAAAGCAGATGCTATTTTTACCTCTAATGTATCCCAGGCACATAGTGAATGTATAAATAAATAAGTGAATGGATGAATGTCAATGTTTATAGATGATGGCATCAAGGACAAGAACTGTCTTACTTTCCAATGCCTTGGAGTACATTCATTTCCTAGAACTCAGATGCAGCCCAGTGGAAATCAGGAAGAAGGTGTAATCAAGTTAGGTTTCTTCCATTTTAAAAATGGAACCTCAAAATATTAATTAAGCTCATTTAAAGAAATAAATTTGCATGCCTCACATTATGGAGATTGTGAACGGAAAGTTATACCCACCTATAATCTGCTTACAGATTTTCTTTTTCAATAGTTATTTAACTCATATTTCTCAAGCATGTTAATATCTTTAATCTCCTAAATAAGTAGTAACTATGAACATGAGGAAGAGAGGTATTAGAAATCATTTTCTATCAATAAAAAACACATATCAAGAAATTTCCTTTTACATAGTATTAAGAAAAAATCAGAACAAAACAACATAAACAAGAACAAAAATCCATCCACCTAACCCAGGAATTAGTTGGAATTTAGAGAAGTATATTAATTCTTTTAGAAGAAGTAGAGGCTCATTTGGAGTTAATCTGTGATGTGTGAACATGAGCTATGCCACCCTTTATTCTCTCATTTTACCAGCTCTTTCTTGCTTTAAATGAGAAGAAACAGTTTTTCATTAATAGAAAGAAAATTGTTAGTGTTTTGCATACTATGTATTATAGTCATAATATATATTGTGACTGATGCAATACTGACACCCAATTATTGTCTCAAGTTTGTTCCATTAAAAAAAAATCAGCACAGTCCTCAAGATACAGAGAATATAGCATAAATTGTGAAGAAAGCAAAATATCATGTTTTAAATCCTTATTTTTAAATTTCTAATTCTGCTAAGAGTTACTTGCCCTTGAGATTTGTTTTCTATTATAAATGATGCAATATGTAGCATTTTAATTGTTTCTTCAAGTTTCTGTCTATATTTTCCAGTGAGAAAATCCCATAGTGGGATTTCCATCCCTTACAAATCCTTCTGAGTTACCCATTCTTGATGACAAATGAGATATTACCAAGAACAACTTTTCTTCATGCACAGGTAGGTTCATTCATAGGAAAAGCTTATGTGTTTTTATAAATGCAGTTTAAAATGTTATTCCTTTAGGCTACCTTTGCAATTCTCAGTAGACAGAGAATATACTGTGTAGGGCTGTTAGGAAATGGGATTGGAGAAGTATCAATGTGGGAATGGAAGTCCATGTGGATGGGGCTTTTTGCTGGATACCCCAATTCATGGACTGCAGTTCATCCAGTGACAGAAAGAAAAATAGTCTTACCTAAACAATGGGGCTCTATCTCATAAAGAGGTACTAGACAGTAAACAGATAATAGTTTTTGTGGTTTATTTTCATAACTGCCATTTTCAATATCTATCATCTATCTACATCATACACATGCACAGAGTTGTTTAATTAGAATTGAATACCATACCAGCATGTAAACAATGTAAACAGCATGTAAGCATGTAAACAATACCAACAACATGTTTTCAAACGCAATTATTGCCAAAGAAGCCCACTTGGCCTCAGGACAATAATAAATACTCCTATATTGCTTAGAAACCATAGGGTCCTTTCTTTTTCATCCTAAATGATAGGAATTTAACATGGAAAATGCCTGTATGAACAAGTCAGGCCTGTGTGCCATTTTCTAGAGTTCTCTGCTAAGTCACAAAAAGCAGCACTCTAAGGACCTCTGAAGTCCCAATCAGCTTAATAAATGGGGACCCCCTACTCTTGCTAGTATGACCAACTGTCTTGGTTTGCCTGGGATTGAAGAGTTTGCTTGGATACAAAACTTTCAGTCTAAAGTCAGGAAAATCCTGGACAAATGGGTAGCAGTTGTTCATCCTTCATATGACCTACCACAACTTGAGGTAGTAGTGAACATAGATCGATTTCATTGGCAGATCAACATTTGAGCCTCATTCTACTCTTCTGTTCAAATTTGTCATTAAACAGTTACTAAAATTTGAGCCCGACATATGACCCGGGGCTGGAGCTTCAAGTCATATGGCTCATCTAATTGATACACTCAGCACGTAAAAGTGCTTGAAGCCTAATGTCCATTATCTTTTCCTTTTTTAAAAATTTCTTGACTACCTTTGACTAAAGTGAAAAAAGAAGCAGTTAAAAAGTTCTTTTTGAATACACAAGGTGTGTTAATCATTGAATAAATCAATGAAACTGTAAAAAATAAAAAAGTATTCTTTAGAACTTGGACAGAGTAGGCTGAGAACATAAAACAGTTTTCTTGTCTAGATGTATGGAAAATGGCTAATTATTTGTAAGGAGGCCAAGATGATGATGCAGATATCCCTGCAGAGTAAAGAGGAAATGTAAATAGATTTGACAATACCCTCTGTCTCTTTTTTATACAAATTTACAATTAGATGAAGCAACTTCTCCTTGTCCCTGGCATTTTGGCAGAGGAAACCTATAATGCTGCTCCTTGTATTTTATTAAGTCACTATTTTCCTAAGAAAGGAGAAAAATCATCTCTTATTTTTCCAAGCTCCATTTTATTTCTGTCATGTAAATTCCAGCTGGGAGATGAGAGGTAGCCCATCTAATATTGGGGCAAAACCCAAGGAATGAGGAGGAAAGGAAAGATCTCAGATGACATTGGGTAGGAAAACGGATGTATCTTTATAGTCATGAAACAGTTTGTTGGTAACAGCAAATGGTGGATGATAGAAGAACCAGAGATTTTTCAGCAAGGCACTCAATATATACATATGTACATACATACATACATATAGAAAAGCATGCAAAAATAAGTTATAAAACAAAATGAAAATGCCTTAAACCCCAATTTGCCACCAATAACATCTATCTCAATACATGTAATCTAAAATTAATGAATGCTTTAGTAATGAGTCACTCAATTTGGCAGCAACCAAGTAAGCTGCCAATAAATAGATCAAAGAGAGGGTTATGGCAAGAAGGAATTGGTGAAGATTCTGTTACAAATGTTTCAAGTTTAAGTAATGATAAGAATATCAGTAATAGCTGACACTATAAGCTTTTGTGTGTGTGTGTTAGACACTGTTCTACTCCCTTTTTCTGGCTCAATTTATTTAATCCTTAAAAGAGACCCTGTTTTTCAGAGGTGGAAACCATCTTTGAGAGGTGAATTAAAGGCATCATTTTAAAGCAAACAACCACACTGCTCTGTCTTGTTAGTTAGATATTAATCCTAGTCTTTATAAATATTTATATTGCGACATCCAACAAAATATAAATTTTCTCTTTTTTTGATCCAATGCAAATGCAAAATGCAAATGCAAATTTTGTTTCCTTGAAATATTTCCTGGAAATAATAGATTTTATATGATATACTTTTTAATGCTATACAACTATGCTTTAGAATATCTTAAAGAAATTTTCCTTTTCATAGTTTATACATCTTCTTTGTAGTGTTAACCATTAAAATAATAAATCATTCAATGAGTTATTTTTATAAAATTCTGTTTGTGTATATAAAAGTGCATATGTTGGGAAGCCGCTGTGGCTCAATCAGTAGGGCTCCTGTTTACCATATGGGAGGCCCCGGGTTCGGTTCCTGGGGCCTCCTGGTGAAGGCAAGCCCGCCCACACGGCGTGGTTAGCTGACCCAGCAAGCACAGGCAGCAAGGGGGGGATAAATGAATAAATAAATAAAATCTTTAAAAAAAAAAAAAAAGTGCATATGTTTATGTTCAATAGTTAATCTGAAGAAAGAGTACAGGATATATGTGTATATATCAATTATTTTATTCTGAATATTACATATTATAACTACACATTGCCTTCTGAATAGATGTGTCCTAAAGTAATGTGTTCAAAACAAAAGTCCAGATAATAAAACAACTAAAAGTCAGTCTCCTGTTTCTAAGTAAATCTCTTCAACTACATATGCTTTTTTGCAGCTAGGCTTTTTCAACTTACAGGAAAATTTAAATGACATTAAGCTTGTATCTTCTCATACTGGGTATTATGTTTGTGTTTATCTAAGAACAGAAAACAAACATAGTCTGAGTTATTTACGTTTAATATCTCCAATAAAAGATGAGAACCTTCTGACTGAGATGCATAGCTTTCTTAACCAGTAACAGGCAACCTCAGTAGATGATGTTAAAGGAACGGAGGACTTCTTTAGAGAAACTATGAATAAATCCATATTTTTTTATGACTCCTCTATACTCACCTTAAGATAAATTAAATCCTGAGAAAACAAACAAATATTAACTAATTTTTTTGAAAGGACAATGGAGCATGACAAAATATAAGTTAGATTCTTTTACTAATATATATATTAATAGCACTAGTAGAATTCCCTTGATCCAACCAATCACTTACTTTTTACACATCAGGAAATTAAGTTCCAGATAAAGAAATTTAATAACATAATCAGGACTAAACACAAAGCTCAGGGAGTTCATTAACCTATGCTTTCTGTAATATTTCATGCATATTTTCTTAGTTCATCCTCACAACAACTCCATAAGGTAGATCCTCTCATTTTGCCATTTACTCACGAGGAAGCTGAACATAGCAATATTAAATAAATGATTTAAGATCACACATCTAGTAAATAGAAGAACTGAGAATTAAAACCAAGTCTTCAGCCATTTTACTATTAATGAAGCATTTCAGATTTCATTATAATATTTTTAATGCAACAAAAATATCCCTATGTAGTTAATCTTTATTCTATTTCAAATATTCAGCATTATCAAGGACCAGCTGGAAGTGATGATGATGATATTCTTCTAATTTTTACTTTGGTGACAAATACAAGAAAGCTTTATGAAGAACCAGTTTTGTAATCCTTTGGCCCATTGATAAATGGAACTTAAATAAAAAGTATATGTTCATAAATTAGCTCAAAATATGTTAACTAGAGTATTAAAAGGTATAAAGAATCCAGATAGATAGCCAACATAATCTGTTACAGTAACAAATAAAAAATAACCTCCTACCCAACATTTCAAAAATGTTCCTTTCATTTCTAATACATTTCATGAATTTATACATAAATGTTTATAAAATAATCACATAGGTTTTACTCAGCATTTTATTTATCTTATTTTCCTCAAAGTTTTAATGAACTATAAAAGAATTGGGAAATAAAGGGAGTAAAGGAACTATTAAATCTCTCTCTTCCTACCTAACTATATGTATCATCTATCTATCTATCATCTATCTATCTATCTATCTATCTATCTATCTATCTATCTATCTATC